>KZ505748.1:524620-727005 GCA_002844005.1 Limosa lapponica baueri | reverse complement strand
AAAAAGTATAAGCAAGGGCCTCTCTGCATACCATTCTTTGGTATAATCAGGTCTTATCACTGTGAGAGTGAACAGTTTCTGAACAATATGCTGTTAATTTCAGAGTTTAGTTAGTTAGAAGAGGCCCAGCTGAAAAAGTAAAATTACTGAAAAAAAATTAGTTCTGTTTTACCTCAAACCAGGACACACAGAAAAGGCTGAGGTACTGAATACCTCCTTCATTTCAGTCTTTACTAGAAAGATTGGTTTTCAGGAATCCCAGGTCCCAGACACCAGGGGGAAAATCTGAAGAAATGAAGACAAGCCCTTGGTGGAAGAGGATCAGGTCAATGAATAAATCCTTAAGTGAACTGATCGCACATAAGTCCATCGGTGCAGATGAGATGCAGTCATGAATGCTGTGGGAGCTGGCTAATGTCATTGGGAGGCCACTCAATAATCTTTGATCAATCATGATCATTGGGAGAAGTACATGAGGACCTGAGAAAAGCAAATGTCACCCCTATCTCCAAGAAAAGCAAGAACTGGCAAGGGAACAACAGGCTAGTGAAGTCAGCCTCACCTCAGTCCTTGGCAAGGTGATGGAGCAGCTAATCCTGGAAACCATTTCCAGGCATATGAAGGACATGACGATGACCAGGAGTAGTCAACATGGTTCACCAAGGGGAAGTCACGCTTGACCAACTTAATAAGATTTAAAAGTCTCTGATTAAATGACTGGCATGCAGATGAGGGGACAGCAGTGGATATTGTCTACCTAGATTTCAGTAAAGCAGACTCCCATAAGATCCTTATAGAGGAGTTGACGAAGCATGGTCTGGAGGAGCAGACAGTGAGGTAGACTGAAAACTGGCTGAATGGCTGAGCCTAATGGGTGATGACCAGTGGCACGAAGTCTTGTTGTAGGTCAGTAACTAGTGGTGTACCTCAAGATCAATACTGTGCCCAGTTCTGCTCAACATCCTTATCTGGATGATGGGGTTAAGTGTACCCTCAGCAAGTTTGATGATGAGACAAAATTAGGAAGAGTGACTGATACACCAGAAGGTCGTGCTGCCATTCAGGTGGACTTCGACAGGCTGGAGAAATGGGCTGACAGGAGAGTTTGAAGTTCAGCAAAGAGAAGTACCAAGTCCTGCACACTACACCAAGCACCAGAATATGCTGGGAAAGAGCTTTATAGAAATGGCCCTGAGGGTGCTGGTTGAAACCAAATTGACCATAAGCCTGGAATGTACCCTTGCTTCTAATGATATCTTAGGCTGCATTTGGAAGGGTTGCCAGCAGGTTGAGAGGAGTGATCCTTCCTCTCTACTCAGCACTGGTGAGGACATACCTGGAGTACTGGGTCCAGTTCTGGGCTCCTCAATACAGTGCAAGAGAGGCAACGACATACCAGTGAGAGTCCAGTGAGGGGCCACTAATATAATGGGACCAAGTGCATCTGCAGCAAATTTGTAGACAATACAAAAATTGAGAGGAGTGCTTGATACACCACAGGGTTGTGCTGCCACCCAGAGTGACTTCAACAGGCTTGAGAAAGGAGCAGACAGGAACCTCAGGCAGTTCAACAAAGGGAAGTACCAAGTCCTGCACCTGGGGAAGCATAACCCCAGGCACCAGCACAGGTTGTGGCTCAACCAGCTGGAAAGCGATTTTACAGAAAATATCCTAGGGCTTCTGGTGGACATCAAGTTCAACATGAGCCAGCGATGTGCCAATACAGGAAGAAAAGCTAATGGTATCCTGGGCTGCATTAAAAGGAGTGTTGCCAGCAGGTTGAGGGAGGTGATCTTTCCCTTCTGCACAGCACTGGTGAGGCCACGCCTGGAGTCCTGTGTCCAGTTCTCACAGATTCTCTCAAAACTCAAGAATTATTCAAAAAATATACATTACAGATTATGTTTTTGCAACAACTTTTCACTAACTGGATTTGTATAGCAGAACTTCCTGGACAACTTTGATGTCAAAGCATCTGAAAAAGATACCTTGGACTTCAAGTCGAGACATCTTTATCTACGTATTCATGTACAACCACAGATATATCTGCAGAACTTGGAATGCATCAAGTTTAGAGTTTAGAAAATTTTTTTCAGAGGGCATCACTATCCCTTTACAATGTGTGTTATACACCTTTACAAAGTTTCTGGAGGTTTGTATTGTCTCAAATATGTATAATTTGGGGTTTATATTGTTTCAAATTTGGGTAGCCAAGAGCTCAAGACACCAGTGGTTGCCACATTTTGCAGTCGTTTGACAGGCAGATTAATATGGTTATCAAAAACAAAGACCTTTCATGTAGTAAGTCTGTGTCAGCAATTACAGAAATTCACTGTACCTTACTTACAAAGAGACATTTGATAGATTTGTCAAATTCATCAACATTCAAAAAAATTTTACAGCTTCATAGAGTAAAAAAATTCACTGTTTTGGCTTGCACTGCAGTATTTATGAAAACAAGTCTTTAAGTCAACATTCTTCTCTTTCCTTTGTATATGTGCATGTAATATAACTGGAAAGTTTTGGCTCTGCAATCTATAACAGTAGATAAACCTCTTCTAACAGAATCAAAAATCAAATCTCAAACAGAGAGCAAGGAAAGTTAGTTTTCAGAATGAATATTAAACTTCTGACGACCTTTCAGATCATCAGTTAAAGAAAACTTTGGAGACTGCTTCCATCCTTCTCGGATTTCTATTTTTTCAAAATATACTTCCTGAAGAGTATTGTAAAGATGTAAGCATGTAAAGAGGTCTTACTCTCATTCCTACCCATAGCATCCTTAAACAAAGAGAATCTCTCATCATGCTGGCAAGGCATGTTACAGGAGTCCTTTGGGGAGTGAAGGAAAACGTGGCACAGAAGTGTGACACAGCACAACACACTGTGCTCCCTTCGCTCTTAGAAACTGCAGATTTTCTCATTAGTTTGTCAAAAATATGCTGATAGTAATACAGTTGCTTCCCACACACGAAGACGAACACAGGACATTTCTTCCAGTGTTAAGACAGAAATGTCACAATGTTCCTGCCACCTGCCAAACTTGGAAAAGTCATTCTACTAATGAATCCCAACAGTGAAGACACTTCAAGCTTTCTCTTCCCTCTATCCCACTACAAAAGACTTAATCAAAAGAGAAGATATGCTGTAGAGATGAGAAAGGTGAATTACTTTCCCCTGTCCCCACCCTGGATTCTGCATTTAAATAGTACACGTTGAACATTACTTCAGGGAAGAGTCCTTGTCCAAAACAGAAAACAACAACTCCTTCTTCTACTCCATCTCTTGCCCTACCAGACCAGCAGCATATCCTTTCAAAAACAGAGAGGGAATTAATCAGTTGCCTAGCATTTCATGTAGTTATTTTTGCAGATGGAAAGCTAGTACAACATGCTGGTGATCTGATGTTGTAAAGTTTTTGTTTCCATTTTTGTATCCAAATGAAGAGATGTGGGTACAAGAAAACAGCAAATAAAACTCAATGAGTATTGTCTCAGAAACACTGCTGCAAAAAGTGGTATCAGAAAAGTCAGGAATAATGTCCAAAACTTGTATTTCTCTTTCTTGATGACTCTCCTACACACAGTCATAATGTTTCCTTCCTATCTCACAAAAATTTTATCCACTTACCTAAATACTATGCAGTCATTTTATATTGATAGTTAAATAATATTTGTGAAGTTTCATAATTTTATCCTCAGGATAAAATAAAACATCAGGTGCAATGTTTCCTTGTGGTTTTAAAATACATGTTTCTTCCTATTTCCCTGTCTTCCCAAAATACTTCAACAACATCCTTCTAATTGCAAAAAGAAATGTTCAGAACAAGATTATATGAGAGCTAATTTTTCAAATCTCTTCACTTACATTCACAGAAATTTACAAATACTTATCCTTGCATATAAATCCACAATGCAAACTGAGAACAATTTTGGGATACATTAGGTAGATCAAAATGTTTGTGTGCAATAGTGCAACTAATGCTTTTCTTAGAGGCTATATGTATACTAAAAATAAGATACTTTCATCCAATTCTAAATTTCTAATACGTGCATTGATGTATACATTTCACAGAAAGTATGTAAACAATATAATCCATATGCACTTGTGTTTTATAAACTCACAAGTGGATACCTTGAGAAACTGCCTGGTAAGGAAGAAAAGAAAGATGGGCCAGCACAGATGAAATTAAAACAGCTCATCCATCATGACAAGTAGCCCTTGTTGGAACCAAAGAGAAGCATCAACAGCCTTTCACTTAAAACAGAAAAAAACCCGACAGTATCAGTAAGGGAAATTTCTTTATCAGACTTCAGAAGCAAGAAAGCAAATCTTTTGAATTCTAATTCTCTCTTTTGCTACCCCTTATTCCTTCCTTGGTTTTCTTCCTCCAATGAGAAAACGGGGAAGAAGCAAAAAACCGGTGACGCTATTTAATGTCTTCTTTTTGAATTCAAAATCCAGTAACTATTTCCAAAAATGGCCTTCTATGGCTTCCACTTTTAATCAGCTTTAATAGCCCATTTATTGAACTTACTTATTATGAATTATAATTATCCAGTCATATTCTCCTTTTATTTGTGTCTGTGAAACTCAATGGATTTCAATCAGGTTATTCTTAATTTACAGTGTTGCCAGGGAAAGGAAACTGAGACTCATGAGCACAACCACAGGTATGAATTAAATATAACATTTGCTTAAAACACCCTTTTCTGTTGAAATGTTTTTTGCCTGAAGCGAAATTAATTAGTTTCTTGTAGTGACACTGTTCTTTCTATTTTAGTGCTTTGCTATTGTTCATTTTCTGGAATTAAAAATATAAGCATAGGACAACAACTTTTCAAAGTAGGACTGTAGAAAAGTGTTTCTCTTCAGATGTTCTTTCAACCACGTAGCAGACATCTGTGAAATTTCCAGTACGGGACTCAAGGGTTTTGTATGGTGAAATGAAGATTTGTTGCCGTTTCACTGACTTTGCTATACTGATCCTTTATTTAAGGCATATAATGAATTTCTTTAGTTCAGCTTCATAAACAATGTCCTCAGTAGTAGAACTGGTTTGGCCCATCTTTAACCCTGAGCATATTTTTATAAAAGAATTAAAAGCTCCTTAAAAATAAAATTAACCCTGCCACAGGCAAGTTTCCCCAACAACATACTACATGCACTAGAAGAAAAAAAAAACAAAAAACAATCTGGCTTCTGCTATTTCCTTAAGCATCCAACTACAGTTACATTTTCTTTAGAAATTAAAATTAAACAAGTTCACAAAAGTTGATTCAAAAGACTTTTTGATGGCAGAATTACCTGTGGTGTATTTATTATATTTATTGTGGTGTATTAAATTCTGTAATTAATGGTTACTCTACAGGTAAAACAGACTTAGTTTCAGTTTAACCGACACTGTTTCACACCATCCATTTTACCTGAAGCATTGCTTCAGAGTACTAACACTGAATATTACAGAAGTTTCCAGGAAATTACCTTAATTTAATAGTATAACTTGTGGAGCAAATACAACGTGATCCGTAACAAGGTATTGTTGAAAATAACTCAGCAGATAATGTACACCAAATGAATAGTAAAAGACTATTTTTAGTCTTTTACTACTCTTTAGAGAGTAGAGGAGAGTAAATACCAGGTAGGTATTAACCCATTCCACCACTGAATAAGTGAATAAGTGAGAATTTTTCTTTTAGATCACAAGTAACCTGAAATTCTGTGCATGTAAGTAGCATAAGTAAAATGTTAATCTAATCAATCAACAATTAAAGCCACTTTTTATAAGTATGTAAGCAGAACTGACAGATTCAATTTGATTCCTTCTGCAGGAGATTACTGAGCTGAGAATGTCTCAAGGGTGTTCCCAGAACAATTGCTAGAGCAGTACATACAGTTTCTATTCTCATTGTACTTGGTTCAGCACAATGAACATCCAGCTGCTGCTCAGAAGGCAATGACTCTTGGGAGCATCCATGGACTTAGCAAGAAAACTGGTAAATTTTGTTCCCGTGCTCTGTTTTATCAAAGTCTACATTGAGCCTTTACTTCAAATTGTAGAGGAGGAGATGACAGATGTAAAAGTAAGCAGTTGATTCAGCTGATGACGATGAATCCTGGGAAGAGATAATAATTTTTTTTTTTCTAAAAAGAAAAAATTGATCTGGAATCATGTTATCTTAAAAATTAAAAATAAACAAAACAACAAAAAAAATCTGAAAACAACTTATATAATGTATTTTCCCTCTTGTCTTTTTCTCTCATCTTTTCATGAGCATTTGTACATGACTTTTGCTTGAGCCATAATAACCCGATTAACCTATTTAAGAAAAGTAGGGAATTGGAGAAAGATAGTGAATTATAATTGTCATAGGTTTACCATTTGATTATTTCTCTTTTCACTTATATGTTGACCAAAATATTCAATTAAAAAAAATATTATTGGGAAATCTTCCTTTCTGCAGCTTTTCTTATTTATGTCACTTTTTAATACCTCTCCATAGAATTTACTATTTTCTTTTCTCAGTTGTCTCATCTCTTTTCTGTTCCAACCTCCTCTTTCCATCTGCCTTTCTGGATTTAGGATATTTGCAGGTGGAAATACAAAGTAACCAAATTCTACAGGTTTTTGATTACAGGCACATCTACACAAATGTTCAGCATCTGACAATAGAGATCAGCACAAACTTTCTTTCATGCTCTGATATTGGTTCAAACTATCTGAAAACAGGAAGAAGTTCAAGTAAAAAATACATGCTTATTAAGACATCTTTATTTCCAAATCAAAACCACCTATGTGCTTTCAAGGAGCGTAGTCCATTAACCTAGATAACAGGAGGACGGAAATACATCAATCCTTAGCATCCAGTCTTACAATATGGTAAAGAGTTTAGTGATTAAAAAAAAAAAATACAAACCCCCCCACTTTTAAAAAATGGTTAATAAATTTGGCCAGATTTTGTCAAATGCAATCAGATGGAAAAAATAGCTATAAAGAACTATGGTAGTAAAGCTGCTTCTCCTCTCTAAATGAACAACCCATGTTCAATTCCCTCCTCAGTCTAAGGAGATTTGAATCTAAATTTGTTATTTATTAGTCCTAGGATACTATGGGATCAGGTAATCTAGGCTCTTATTAAGCTTATATTCTCAGACACATAGGTATTTGCTGCAGTCAGACACTCATGTCCTAGGTGGATGGACTGTAACCACTGAATTAGGTTTGTCTTGATCACTCTCTGGTCAAACACATAAAAGAATGCTTGCAAAGAGGATAATTGCTGGCAAAGATACTGAAGGAAGCAAAGAACTGAATGTCTTACTGCCATCTGAACAAAACATTCAGACCTAAGGTGGTAGGAGAACTTCTTTCACATCCATTTCCAAAGAACAAATAGATTTGGTGTCTTCCCTCCTTCCATCCTGCAAACTCCAATTTCTCTGTTTCAGGATGCTGACAGATACCTTCATGGAGTACTTGATTTTATTTTAAGAGAGTTTATTTTTCAAGTTGCTAGGTGCTGTCTGGACTTGAACTATTCACTGAAAACACCATCATTACTGATTCCCCTTTTCCACAAGCTTAGAAACTGTGTCTCAATTTTCAATTTTATTTTTGTATGTCCTCAAGGCATATATTTAGCTATGTATATATATTTCTGGGCAACAACTTCATTTGACTGTGTGGCTACCCTTTCAATTTAATCTTTCATTGCAGGATTTCTTGCCAAATCCTCAGATCCTGTTGACTCTGAAACCAGTTTCTAAGCTCTGCATAAGGTACAGGCCTCAGTATCATAACTTTGGTAAAATTCAGGCACAGAATATGTAATGTCAATAACCATTTACTTTACAGTGGTCTCCAGTATAGATACGGAACCAGAGTAAATTTTGCCTAAACCTGGTCACTGTCTCAGATGTAAGATGTTTTGCATTCCTGTGGGAAATTCAGTATTTCTCAGGATCTTTCTCAAAAGCAAAAATATAGTGAAGTGCCTAGTGGAAATGTGGCAGAAAGCATCCCAATAGACCTGGAGCTGGTATGGGACTTATTGCTGAGTGGATTTTGTTAAAAACTCCTGAATCGTCCCATTATAAAATTTCCATCAGTTTCAGACCCAGGCCTGTCAGAGACTGGAAAGCAAAGTAAGTCAGGTAAATGTTCTTCCTATTTTTAACTTGGCTTCTCAGATTCATGTAGTCATGTTTTTCTTTCCCTACATCCAAGACTTTTGACCTAAGTGGCTGAGTTTATCCAAACTGGTCAGCATAAAAGAGGTCGCAGAAAAGTGAGGTCCTAAAATAGCCTGTAGAGAAAGAGGTGACCCCTTAGGTGTTGGTAACAGTAGGAAAAATGCAGAAGCAGCATATGCATTAGTTGGCACAGTCAGCCCATGTGGAAGAAGGAAAAAAGACAAAGAGAGAAACACCCTCAAAACAGGAAAAGTTTGAATTAAATTTTGCCTGATTTTAAACACCAAAGTCAGTCACCAAAGAAAGGAAAATCAGGGAAACTGGTATTAATGCTTGCAGAAACACTTGTTAAATGAAGCTGTTCCAATAATGAAACAAATGTCCACAGGGAGAGGAAAATTACAGAAACAAAATTGGGTTAACTCCAAATGCAGATATCCTTATCTCAAAACAATTCAAAGTTACCTAACAACAACAAAGCATTTTAAAGCACTTCTTAGAGGCTTATGATTGCACAAAATGTAGACTATTCTGAAAGTGCTACAATTTTGTGCCAAAATAGTTTGTACCTTCATTATGTATACAATGTCTGTTTCCCTTCTATCAAGCTGACAGCTCTTTTAACAGAAGAACTCCATTCACCTCCCTCAAGAAATGGACTGTGGTGGGAAGTGTTCCAGAGGGCATCCCAAAAGGCTTCCAAGTATTAGAGATTTGAAAATCAGTGATGGAGTTGTAAAATGATGCGTTTACTTTTTATCATCAGTAGCTATCTTCACATTGTCATTCTCTTTTCAATCAGATGTCTCAAGGGCCAGAATTAAGTGGATAATGCTAAAAATAGACTGACACCATCTACTGCAACAAAGAGTGGAAAAAGGGAGCTAGAGCTTGAATAGTTTCTTTTTCATGGAAAAAAAGGCTATGACAACTTTCAAGAGTGATCTCTAACCTCAGCTGTCAGAAGGGTAATACAGACACTGCAAGCATAAGCATCTCTACTGCCCTACTGGGGACTGGAGGGTGGTTTATCAAACCTCTTGTCAGTCAGGTCTTGGCTTCTGCCAGAAGAGATGCAATATAAAATGATGAGGGAGGATTCTTGCCTTCAGATGTACACTTCTGATTTTCAGAAGTGGCATGCACCCGTACTTTCCATGGAAGATGATTGCAGAGTGTACTGGGTTTCATCTTTAAAAAAAGAAGGAAAATCAATTCTGTAATCATTAGAATATGGCAAAGTTACTAGTTTTGTGTTTGCTGGGTCAAGACTTTCAGACTTTAATGTCTTTCAATTACAG
This sequence comes from Limosa lapponica baueri, assembly GCA_002844005.1. Lineage (NCBI taxonomy): Eukaryota > Metazoa > Chordata > Aves > Charadriiformes > Scolopacidae > Limosa > Limosa lapponica. The sequence goes on along the minus strand of KZ505748.1, from coordinate 717,511 downwards.
TTAACTGGGTTGCATGCACTGTTGTGGCAGAGCTGAAAATGTCCCATTCTTCCTACTAATCCCAATGCATCCAGAAGCATGTGTTGCTTTCATGCGTGGACCAAAAGCTCAAAAAATCTGCATCCTGGAAGAATTTACAGAGCCCTCTGAAGGAGCAAAATCAGAGGGAATAAGAGAATGGAATCAATATTTCTTTGAAAAACATTTGTGAAGAATGTTACTCATTTTAGTACAAGTTTTACGATTTCTAGTGGTACTATATTTCTTTAAGAAACAATATGAAGGATATTATTTCTTTATATTAAGGTAATTTCTTATTTTCTATGTAACTTGCTCTAGTATGAGTCTTGAAATTTGTGCAGCTAGTAAGTTTAGGCAGTGTCTACAATAGCAAGTGCTAGCTCCTAGGAGAAGATCAGTGTAGTGAAACAGTCACAATGTATATGCTCTTAGGAGAGTTTGGACTTGTCCTAGCCTGCTCCCAGGGAGTGAATGCCCAATAGAAATTGAAGTACAATATGCGTGCTTCTGTCATGCACTTTCCTGTTTAGTTTCATCTAAAAGAAATTGTTACGGTGTTCTCTGAGATCTTTCCAGGATGGGACCAACCATGGAGAGTGGGGATGATCAGGAGGTTCACTCCCAAAGGGGCAGGTATGCTACTGGAGAAGCATCATTAGGGTTCACAAAGGAAATTCAGAACATTTTTACTTCCTTTCTGCTTTTCCTGAGAAATATGCAAAAAAGAGGTAACTAAAGCTATATTAATCTTTTAGGAGCACTTCCCAGATGTTACCTCTAGCTTTCAGCAGGAAGAAACAACCACAAACAAAAGACCATTTCCTTTAAATCTTGCAGTCACCAGCCAGGAAATCACCCCTAAGAAATCCATCTTTGTTCCCCCCCTTTTTAAAAAAGCTTCTTTATTTGATTAATAACATACACCTGATCTCCAGAATAAGTCCAGAGTACCACAGTAACCATCTCCAACTTTTCGCACAGGGAGAATAGAAGAAAATAAGCACTAGAAGTTTCCTGAACAACTCCAAAAGGTTGATCTGGTTATCTCTAAATCTCTCCTCTGTTTCAGAAAGGTGTTTATTAATATGCGACTGGATGTATCCAACCCACAATGACCTTCTGTGAATTTTGAACGTTCAGTCAAATCCTGCATGTATCTTTTGTATTGTAAGCTTCAAAGCATTTTTGGCACATATGTACATTTAAGAACAACATTAGTAAAATTACTTCACTGTTTTGATTTCTTTTGTGAACGATGTGATTTCTTTTCATGTGAAGATAGGGCTGGTAGGTTACATTTCCCTTGTTTTTCTCACATTCCTGTATTGTTTTCCAAATGTTTTTGCACATGTATCTTTAGAAGTTTGATGCTATTTATTTTCTGAATATAAAAATATTACATTTCTTTCTGTGTGTACCCAATATGGCAGTCATTTTGTTCATATACTTGTTTCCAGTCTGTCCAGGTAAAATACATTCAATCCCAAATAACAAACAACCATGAAAAGTAAAATGTAATCTAAAATGGTTCTTCATTATTAAAGTATATATCTTTTTTTTTTTAAATCATGAATGTCAGACAGTTTAGATTTTAGTAATGAAAATGTATATTGACATGAATGAAAAGCTAAAGCAAGTGATAATCTCACAACTGCCCAGTTTGGAGTGAGTCAGAGCACATGCAGATACACCAACATGCTGGAGCAAGCTCAAAGCACAGGGCTTTTTTTCCAGACTATTCATAATCCGATCAAATTTAGCAACAAAATCTAAGATTTTCAGAGAATGTCCTTAAAGCTGCACAGGGAAACAGAAACAACAGTGGTCACTGGAGGCATTATTTCTATACCTGGACAAACACTGCCCAGGTATGATCCTGTACAGAGGGGTGTTTGTTACAGTAGCTCCTGGAAAAGATTTCTGTGGATCTAAGTTCTCTAGGTATCACAGAATTTGCATAATTTTTAATTATATTTATCATACTTTATATTTTTAAGGCAATCTCTCTTTATTGTAGCCTTATATTTATAATTTTTTACTTAGAATAGCCAGAGCTTACAGGTCATTAGCTTTAGCACTGGCAGAGAAAAAGAATTATTCTTCATATCCTTTATCTGATCTAGTTAAAGATGTCACTATCCACAGCAGGGGCCTTGAATGAGATGATCTTTGAAGGACCTTTCCAACCCAATATGGACCCTGTAAAAGTAATACACAGCCTCCTTGCAGCTTCTGTTAGTTCTATATGAACATCTTCCCGTCAGTCTTACTGGAAAAAAGAGTAAATTCTAGAAGACAACACTTCAGTTTGTAATGTAACCAATCTACCTAAAAATTGGATCTGCAAAAGACCTTTATTTGTCACTGCTGCTAGGCAGAAAAGTTATAAATATTTAAAGAAACCTGTGTTTTCAATTTCTCAGTCCTACTCTGTGCGGATAGAGCACCACCAAAATCTGTCTCCTAAACTACAGGTCATACAAGGCCAGCAAGCTCTACCTACAATGTGTGAAATTTGTTTGGAGGTGTCAGTTCAGTTGTCAGACGTGTTTTACAGTGGAAGTAAGTGAGACTGATGCTGGAATTTACTCCATGTGGGCAAAAAATGAATCTTGCAAGAGAAGAGAATGGGCAAACCTACACCTGTGTAGACATCTAGAAGGGTATGAGTACACTCAAAGCAGGACTAAAGAGATTCTGTGCCCTTTCAAGAGAACTTGTAGCTATGTAAAATCTAGATATAAAGTCTGAAATTCTACTATACCGTCCTTAAAAATGAATGTTGCAGGTAGATACACTTAGATTAAAAAAGGAAGAGCAGTTATCCAGCATTTCGGGCCATTTTAAATATCCACAATAGCTACTTACTCCCTGAGCCTGTCTGTGTATAGCATATGAAATAACATGAATGTCATCAACTCAGTAGCTGTCTCTACAGGATAGAACCATTTACTTTTTGATTGAAACTTGACATTTATCATACTGTTTGGACAGATTCTGGTGACAATTTGGAAAGACTGTCAGTATTTCATGTTAGCACAGGAGACCCCATTAACACAGAACAAGAAAGAACATCCATTGAATGCAAAAGAGGGACAAAATAAGTTCTTTTTAATTAACTCTGTCAATTTTTCGAAATGTTTCCAAGTCAATCCATGTGACATGAAAATGTAAAGTAATGGTTTATAAGTTATTTACCAATGCTGACTTGAGGAGAAACTTGAACAAACCAGCTTATTTCATGCAACAGCACTTACAAGCCATTGCATACACTCCAGCAAAAATGTATTTCCAAAAACTTTGATCTGCTACTGGTTTCTTAGTTTTTCAACTTCATTTCAATATCAGGGAAAACTCATAAATGACTTGCAGTTAGCAAAGGGCAATTCTTGTGTAAATGGTCATCACACAAGCAGAAAACCTACTGTAAGAAAAGTCAGAAAAAGTAACGAGACTGGAAGAAAGAACAAAGAGCAAGATATGTCTTAAAAAGAATATTTGGGGTTTTCTTCCACAGCTAAGTATTTTTGGATGAAAAATACTATGTTCACATGACTTTATATAATCTCTGAACATGACTCATATCATCTAGAAAATTTCAAATTACAGTATACCTTATAACAGAACTCAAGATATTAAATAATTCATGTAGCAAGAAGGTGACAATATTCAGAGAAACCTCAGTATATTTAGTGGATTCAGAGATGCTGATAAAGTAAGAAATATCTCAAGCATTATGAAATTTTAGAGAATAATTATTTTAAGATGATAAGTTATTTTTTTTGAGTCAGTAATTTTTATTACTGCAGGAATGATTTGCTGTGATAAAGTGCGAAAGTCATCCGGGTGACTGAAGGAGAGAAGTACTTTCTACGTAGATAGTGGCCAGAAGTGTTACATTAAATCTTTCAACATGTTGGCACTCTTGGTTTCCTAGTTAGAAATGTGTGTATATGAGTAATGTTATTTATGCAACTAAATCTCCTTTAGTTCAGTGAACATGATTCACATGAACTATTACATATTTAGGTGTCATATTTCTGTAGAACCTCAGTCACTACACTGGTACAACCAAGACATATACATTTACTGATTTCTATTTTTTTTCCTAATTACACTTTATCAGAACACCCGCCTTAGGATTTACCTTTTAAAAAATATTTAGCATTTTTTGATGGTCAGATATCGCAATAGTTGTTTGCACCATTAGATTTTCATGGAACTTCTGATATAGATGAAGGCTACAGCACTAAATTCTGATAGTATGGGTCTATAAAGCTTTAAGTGCTTAGAAAATGTAAGGAACAGTGGTTCTCTGGTGTACCCAGGAAATGTATCACCCATGGTGCATGCTCTGATTATATCTTCTACGTAATATTCTTCCTATCTTTCCCTGTGTGCACTTTGTTTAAAAAAAATAAAATCCTACCCTTTTGTACTTTTATAAAATCTACTTTGATGGTATATTTAAGTTACATAGACCCTGAGGACATTGTTATGAAACTAATCTTTGGCTGTTTTTTACTCTCTGTTAATTCCCAGAGAAATACTGTAACAGTCCCTTTGTAGCTGCCTCTCCGCTCTTCCCCCATGAAGGAAGTAATCTAAAAAATGCTTTCACAGTATCCAAGAACAAATAAAGCAAAATAATGCTTACTTTTTACCAGTCTACAAAGAACTTATCAGGTTTTGGCTGTAATTCTTAATTTTCTTTAAATACTCCATGGCTTTTAAATTTACTGTTTTTTGAAACTCTTCACTGTTACATTTCCTGACAATTTCTGATCTCACTTATATACAGCACATGGACTTCAATAACAGAAAATTTAGTGTATTCTCTTCTGGCAAGTTCGTGGAAAACAAAGAGAAGTCAGATAAGATTTTCTGAAGCCGGTTTGTAAAGTTTTAAGTATTCTAAACTAGAGCACATACTATGTCAAAGCTCAAGATACAATTAACCTATTTAAAGTTCAAAACATGGTATTATTTGACAGCACAGTGATGGGAACAACCAAGCCCTATGCCATAGCAGGGACTTCTGAGAATCCTTTCCTATTTTCTTTGGTTTTACCACGACCTTTTAATTAATTTTTTGATAATAGATTCACTGTCTCTGACAGTAAAATCTATCTGTTCTGTTCATTTGCCATCAGACTGTTCATCAGTAAGGTCAGTTTATTACCAGTATTTTGTTAAACATATGAATTCAAAATAAAAGAAAACTATAAATAATGGAGAAATGTTCAGCAGTAGTATGGCAGCTGAACAGAATCTTTGGCTTTGGATCTGAATTGTATGTAAACAGACAATGAGTTTGTCTGTTACAGCTAGAGATCAAACAAGAAAAATGCACTTTATGCTTAATTAAATGTGATAGTTAAGCAAAATTATCCTCTACTAACAGAAATAAAGGTAAATGAAATCCTATATATATAAGCTGTGTTCCATGTAAGATACTAAAGACAGAGAATTAAACAAATACGGTGATGACCAATTCTGTATTAAACCTGAATTTCAAAACTTTCATCCTAGGTCTGGAAAAAAATTAATCAAAATAATAAATGAAAAAATAATTTAGATAAATCCAAGTAAAAACATATGCAGATCAACAGCTTCCAATAAAATTTAAAGTCACCAGTAAAATTGATATTTACAACAGCTCTGAATTTCAATATGTTTTTTTAAAAACAGAGGTATATGAGGGTATATGAGGATGTCTCTTTTTTTTGTTGTTTTGTGTGTATGTGTAACAACACAGACTATACCTCTGATTATTTCTATCTTTATTCACATAAATATATTAAAGGCTGCACAAAACCATTAGAATATTATCTCTACATTCATAACATTAGGCTAGACATGAGTATTAACATGTTGGAATTATTTAATATTACCTCTGAAGTCTCTGTCTCTAAATAAATGGAATTACTGGTTTCATATTTTGCAAAATCTATCATAAATCTTCTAGCACATATTACGTGAGTGTATTTGGGCAGAAATCTGAAATTTACTTGTGTTCTGTAAGATAACTCATTGTTCATACACGTAAGGGGAAAATCAATGATTTCTGACACCAAAAGCAGTACAGGTGAGTGCTATGTAAGTTTATATAGGAAGATTGCCAAGTAATGTAAGTTTATATAGGAAGATTGCCAAGTCATGTGAATGTCAATTTCTGGTACTAATCTTAAGGTTTTTCTTTGGCAAACATTGCTAGAACTTCAAATTTATTTACTGGTCTTTGTTGGTTTTGTGACATAAATGGATGTTGAAGAGACAGTCTTCCACCATCGCATCCTCAGTCCTTGTAAGAAGCTAATTTTTTAAATAACTAAAGCTGCACTGAAAACCTGCTTTTAATCACTTCTTGAAACACCCTTGAAATACTATGAAATACTCAAACCTTGCAACTGACTTAAGATTATAGGAACACTCCCTAAATTCATTTCATTCAATGGTCAGAACTAGAAACTCTGGTCTTCTCAGATGAAATGTGGATGCACTAACACATTGTGTCACTATATGCTGTGCTCCTATTAAAAATATATTAGCTAAAACATAAGGGGTTGCTATTACTTCCACTTAGAACACTATCTTCAGTCTAGTTAATGAAATATGTTTTGCTGAGAAAGATTGTATGAACTGTAGAATTGAAAACATGAATTTTGCAGTCTGGATGTTAATAAGTCATTATGGAATGCCTAAATGAATTTCCTGTATATAACTACTCAGTTGCATATGTCAAGGGAAAGTTGTGCATCTCAACAGGCTAGAAGATCTGAGTGCTCCTCTACTGAGCTGCAAGTTTACAGGTTGATCAGAAGAGGAAGATCAAATGGGAACTACTCTCTGATGATGCAAAGGGTTGCCCCATACACCTCAAAGAGAAGACTGAAATGAGCAAGCTATATGTATATCTGTGGGGCTGGGGTCAAGGACACAGATTACTTTGCTTACTAAGGAAAGAGAGAGAAAGGAAAATGAATATCTCTGCAGTGAGCAGAGATGCAGCAATGAGAAGTATGTATCAGGGTGAAGATTCTGCAATGGTACTGGGGGTGGGTGAGGGTAGGAAAGGAAAAAAAGTAGGAAATAAGATACAACACGCAAGAAACTGCAACTATTCCTGGTTTTGTATTTTGAAATTCTGAGGGATAAAATGCTTATTTTCAAGCATTAATACTCTATAAGCACGCTAGAGTCTTCTGAAATTAAAGAAAGACCAAAGATCAAAACATGAAACCCCAAAGCTAGTTTTAAAAAAACATCTTACATTTCAAAGAGTCTGTCAGCAGATGTTGCAAACATGTATTGCCTCAGAAAATCAGAGCTTTTTTGTTTAGGAACAGACATGTGACTCTAGGTCCACATTGTTCTGTTCTCCCTTCCGAAAAAAAAAAAAAGAAAGAAAAAAAAGAAAAGAAGCCTTCAAGCTCTCCTTGACTGACTCAGTGAATAACTTAGTGTAGACTCCTGCACCAGAAAAGCCTGCAATATTCTAGACATATGCTCAGTTTCCCAGCTCTATTTGATCTAACACAGATTAGACTTTTTACCTCATGCATGTCCAAAGGGACAGCTGTATACCCCTCCATCAGGCCAGAGCACAAAATCCCCACTCCTCAGCTACAAAGAGTCTGCGCATAGATGATTTGGCCTGACTGATGTGGAATGCTGTGCTAGGCTTGACACCTACTGTCAGAGGCCATGTTAAAAGCCTGAGCTAAAACCAGGATAAAACTGTATCAATCAGTCATTAAATGCGACTCAGCCACTTCAAATAATTCTTGCACCAATAAGGGAGAAAGCTTAGCATTTGCTGAGGCACCTTCATAGCTTTTATACCTGAAGTTCCCCCGCAAGCACTGTAAACTCAGAGGCCTTGGAGGCACCAACGCTTTATTCTTTTCTTTCATTCAGAAGTGAAAATTTCTCAGTCTCTATACTGACTGACACTGCATTGGTGTCACATGAAGAGAGAGGTCGTTTTCTAGGACCCAGGGCTCAAAAACAGTTAAGACTTTCTACTTTTAAGCTCTATCATTAAAGTATTTAGAAGCCAGTACAGAAACAGAAACATCATAGCCAGTAGCCCCATAAACCATGGCTGACAGTCCTACACGTCTTGAATTTTGGATTCATGGAGCAACAGAGTTCATGTAAACTATACTACAATAGGTGATTCTTGAGAGGAAGAGTGCAAAGAAACAAAGGACTACTATATCTTAAATGGATATAGATGTAAGAACAAGGTCTCTTAAAAATAAAAAGGTAAAACAAGTAACTACAAGATAAACCTGGATTCAGAAAGTTTAGCAAGTATCTGTTGAACTCAAATTAACAGGCAAATAATTCACTTTTATATTTATAAGTATTAAAGTTATTCCGGATTTTTGTAAAACACTATTTTCTGTGTAGAAATGTGTGCTGATTATGCAAGATGTCATAACAGGAAAACCACTTAACAGCCCTCTCCTATGACATGTACACTCACTTTTGCTCTCTGTAAGTCTTCCCATTATTTAAAGAAAAACATTCTCTAGAATTAGTTGTCAGATATCGTGGAGACAACAGAAAATCCCCTGTTAAATAGTCAAATCTAAAGGGGCCACAGTAAAATTTGAAAGTGCTGACTGCAGCAGGTTGCAAAGTTAATGATCCTTCTCCGAGAAAAGCCTGGGTCCTGATACTCAGGAGATTATAGATTTGACAAGTATTCTTCAGAGTCTTGTCCCCACAACCACAAGCAAAAGAATTTTCAAGTTTTACATAAAATCAGGGATGATGCCTTGTAATTTCAGGACCTGGCTTTGATCCTGCTAAAATTAATTGAAGCAGATGCAGCCACTCACTTTGTATATTTGCTACTAGGAAGTGTCAAATACAAAAATGTAGACAAATGCCATGAAAATAAAATATTCGTCATAGTTTTTTGAGAAATATATTCGAGAACTTTCCTGACTGCAAATAAAATCTGCAGTATCTACAGCTGAAAATTTGGTTGTGCATTTACAGTAAGCATTTGAGATGCTGTAAGTGTTATTATCAAACACCTAGAACTAAAATTTATTTAAGGAAGATTAACACAATCTCTACAAAGCCTTTGAACTTTGTTATGGCAATATTTAAAGATAATCCCACATAACATGCATGCTGCTTCTTCCTTCATTAACAGGTTGCATTCTAACCTTCTGGGAATGCTCTTATCATTATGTTATCTCCTGTATGTTCACAAGTTAAATGTTTCAATGCAAAACACTGCCAATACTAAAAAAAACAGGGAACATTCCAATTTGAATTTGTTCTTCTTAATATTTTTTTTAGTATCAAACATCCATGTGTCAGATTGAGAAGCAGGTGCAGAGTGTGAGTTGTTGGCTACTGTGGCATTTGGTGTAGCAATAATTCATGAAACAGAACTGACAGCCTAGACAGCCAAAGGAAATAAATCATCAAGCATTAGTCTGCTGAAACAAATATCCCACACATATCATATCTGAATGTATTTCTGAAATGTTATTAATTGGTACCTTTAACCTCTCTGACATAATGACCACTGATTAAAATCCCGGTCCAGTGCAGTGAGCACTTCTAATTTAACAACAGAAGGCTGCAAAATAATGTCTGGAAATGATATGAAAAAGTCAGACTAATGTATTTGTGATCTGTACCAAGGCAACTAGCAGAAACAACAATGATGAAATACAGAAAGCAGAAGGGTAAAGAAACTGTATTGGAGGGAAATCAATACAGTTTTGCAGATTAAAATGTCTCAAAAAATATGGTAGAGTTCTGTGACAGATTCAATGAGCATGTGGTTGAGCTGCTAGTGTCTAGGAATATTGTGGGAAGTCGTAACAAGTCTGTCGCAAAGCCTCTTAAAGAAACAAAGCCATCATGCGACGGAAGGGAATCTCCAGATTCACCAGTGTTGAGGTATGAAACAGACATCACAATGTGGAGAGGTTACAGGCGCTGTAAACAGTTTAACATACTGGAAAATGACTTGAAAAGGCGATGCTATATAACACAGAATTATTCAGAACTCACAATTCCTAAAGGCAACTTCGAAATACAGACTGCCCATAACACTGAATTAAATGGTAATAAAATGGTAAATATAATCTAGAAAGTACACAGTAACACAAAGGGGAAAAGTAGGACTCCTGACTCAGCCGTTCCCTTTTGGAAAAGATCTTGAAATTGTCATGTATAATTCCTGGAATCCATGATTTCAGCACCAAGTGTTATCAGAAAGTCAAACAGAACCTTATAAATTATTGTTAAAGGATTTGAGAACAAAACATAAAAAGTTATATAGCTCTAGTAGTTAATTTTAAGAAACATATATGATGATTATGAAAAAATAAAAATGACAACAAAGATGATTACAGGTATGAAGTACTTTTATAGTACTACATAGTGTAAGACATTTCCACCCGAGACAAATAAAGCGGGGCAGAGGGAGGGAAAATAAGATAAAAATCTTAATGTGTTGTGAATACTGTTGAGAGGGAGCAGGGAATGGTAATTTCCTGTTTTGCTGCACGTGTAAAAACAAAAAATCTCTTTCAGCTAAAGTATTACTTAAACTGTGAAACACATTAATACAGTGTGCTAAAGGAATAAATTAAAGATGGATGAGTTAAAAGATTAATAAAATGATAATTTAATGACAGAGACCATCAGTGTCTCCAAGCAAAGTATCTAAAAACACACTGCTCTGGAAGGTGCTCCTGACTGATGTTTTAAACTGTTGTCTACTATAAGCTTGAGGGGTACATAAAGGAAAATAATTTTATAGTTGCCCTAATTTTAATATGTTTTCCTTTTGCATCTACTGCTGCTTATCATTCTCACACAGAACATCCTTTTTGCAGATATTCAAAGGTTTTATAGCTCTGCCAATTATCACACTAAAGTAGAAATCAAGAGATCTTGATGCCGGTTCTGTCTCTGTCCACAAGCTCTCTGCACAAAGGCCTCATTTTCTTCTTCACCTTATTGAGACTCATGAACTGCAATGTGCAAACACAATTTTTTGGTTCTAACTCAGTTTTGGATACCATCGTATTGCTTAGAGATTATTTTGTCTATTATTTCATCTGGAGAAGTTGCTACAACACACTGTAAACTGTGGGATGGTACCCCGTCCCTTGAGTGTCATGTCCTCAGGTCTAGGTACCTATCAAAGTCCAAGGTAGACTTTGACTTGAGCTACTCCAAAAAGCCTTTCCATCTTGTAATAATTAGTTCTGAGGTCCAAAATAGCTGAGAATAAGCTAAGAATAGCTAAGAAATAGCTAGAGGGCTTTTTTGAAGGAAGGTCATTGATTTCTAATAGATCCCTTCTTGAATAAAAAAGAGGAGTTCAGAAAACAGTAAAGGGTAGGTGATAGAAGACAAACCATGGAGAGTGAACTGGTGGTGAGGTGGGTGAATAGCCTCATGTTCTCATTTTTCATTTGTTTCTGCAAGTGCAGCTTCCTGCCCAGCACTGTACCTTTTCAAGAACACCTTAATTTGCCAACATGGTATGTGCTAAACAAACGGTACTATTAGGATGAAGATATCTCCAGACTGCATCACAAAAACTGTTTTCCCAGAAATGATTAAGTTTCTTTCACACCTCACAAACCAACGAAAATAGTAACACACAGATTTCTAAAGATCCATCAGCACACACATATTCAAAATGTTTTTGTAATCCAGAAATATCCAGGAAAGGAGGAAGGGAGGAAAGAAAGAGAGGAAAGGCATAGAAGAAAGGAAGTGAGGAAAGGAAGGGAAGAAGGAAGGAATACATAGAGAATAGGACTCTTCAGCTGAGATGTCTCCTGTTGACTTCCACTCAGTCACTGTAACAAGCACTGTAGGGACAACACTTTTCCTCACTCCAAAGTAACAAGCCATCCATTCATGTGCTATAGACATTTCAGGTTATGCATCCTATGTCACATAAACAGAAGCTGTATCAGGACTTGTCTAAATCAACTAAGAACTTTGTTCTTGGTTCAAAACTTCTTATGGGTTCAAAACTTCTCACTCATGTCATTCAACTCATCAGTGAGCTAGTTAAGGACAGCCAGCACTCTTGAAAGCAAAAAATACAAACCCATTGCTTCTGTAAGAAAAACTTTGTGGTTTGTGGCAACATAAAAAATACACACCAGAAATTTGGTACTGTCAGTGAGTTCTGATGCAGTAGTCAGACAACCCTATGACAAGAATTTATGCATAGAATAGCCTGAAGAATCTGAAAACTCAGCTGAACAACACAATTTTAAAACTTCAACAGCATCACAGCATGAAGTGCTGTGAGTTCTGCTTCAGCGCTACCAGAAGGCATACCATTACAGGTGTGAAAACCCTGGATCAGTGCTTGGATTTGGTGCTTGCTCGTCCCTCATCCAAATAATTAACAGCTTTGACTGTTAGTGACAGCATCCTCAAATCAACCCTTCAGGGTCATAAAGCCAGAGCCGGCTCTTTTCTTACCCCAGTTTGAAAGCCAGGTAGGCTTGGAGTTGATCCTCACTGTCATTGCTGCCAGCTGGTGCTGGTGGTGACCCATGAACAGGTAGGAGAACTTCTCTTCTCCAACTGGGGCTGAACTTACCACTTTAAGGGGATCATAGTAAGGATCAAGTATCTCATCAATCTCTCACCTACAACACTGAAAAAGCCTCAAAAAGAACTGGCTGAAGGTATTAGTACAAATAGCTTCCGTATGTAAACCTATACAGGTCAAAAACCAAAAGCAATTTTTTCAAATAATTCTTAGTAAAATAATATATCTGCATAAAAAGGGCAATAGTACTTTACTCATTATTAAAATATCTGATTTCCTCAAACATGAAGCAAAGCATTTAATTAACTGATAAACTAAATGAAATGGTGAGACCAGAAAGCATAATTTTTAGTTAAACATTATTATTCAGTTTCAAATGTTATGAATGATTAATGTTCGTGAAGGGACAAGCAAAATTAATGTTAATTAGTTAATTATCTAAATTGCAAATTTTAAGGCAGGAGAGGTGACAAAACATAATAATACTTTCTTAGTTTTTCCTAAATGTGTAAAGAAATACTCATATATATCTCTGTGCACACAGCTGTACATATTGTATGATATGTTAAAAGCAATAATAAACCAGTCTGTATTAGTCATAGGAATGCAATTTAAAAACTTATTACATACATACCCTTATTTATATATGGATAAAAGTTAAATCTTTTTCTTGCTCACATTAATTTAGAATGTATTTATTACTCTTATTTTTATATTCCATAGAAGAAATTTTGTTAAGGAATGTTTTGAATGAGATTAAAAGAAACTGGGAAAAAGGAAATATGAAATAGTTCCCTCATTAAAACACAATCACTTTGTCTGTAAGCTCTAATGAAAATGTTTTAAAAATGGAAACATTAAAATTTCCAACTTACTTCACTCAAAATTGCTGTACAGATATCTTAATAATTATTTTGAAAGCAAAAGGCAAAAAGCTAGCTTTGATATACACTATGTGCTTCTCTGCCTGAACTGTTCTATTTAACTTCATTGCACATTCTCTACTTTTGCCTTAGTATTGCATTTTTGTTCCTACTTTTAACAAGCATCTCAGTAGTCATTTGCATTTAGCTTCAGTAGTTGCACGTTTGTGCACTGATGGGTTCCAAATATGGAAGAGATATCAGAGAGGCCCTGTGCTCGCGTGAAAGGATGAGATAAGCTTGATCACAACAGAGAGCAGAGTAAAACAGGAGCCAACAATGGTGTAATCATTGCATTGTGTTTTCTTGCTGTGATATTACGATATAAGAGAGTTCATCAGGTTACAGGACTTGCCTACTGCGTGTGACAAAACTCTAACCTTGCCAGTGAAAAACTTATTCTGAAAAGAGTAAAGCAGGATCAGATCAACTTCAGGAGAGTCATGCTGATTTATATTAACTGGTGAGCTACCTATGTCCAGAGAAACCATCATCTATGCTAACATCCAGTACTTCCTCCAGAGGTAAAATAAAACTGGTAGATACAGGAGTCACATTGAGGTCAGTGTAATATCACTGAAGCAAATAACATACCATTATTTCAGATGGAATAAAAATGATTAAACCAGAAGCAAGAGAGGTCATTTATTTATCTGTATGTGAAATGCAACACTTCAAACATCTGAAATATAACCAGACTAATCTTCTTTTCAGTACAAATCACATCTCTTAACTTTCAATTTGACTAAGCACTGCTTACCCTCTTGACATTACTCGGAGATTTACAGTAGAAATACTATTTATGAAGGGAAATAATTTTACAACAGAACTGTTGGAAGTCTTTTAATAACTGTGATAAGGCTTTCCTTGAAAATTGATAATTTTTTGAAAGGTGGCTGCACACTCAATACACTGAATAATTCATTTTAGATGGAAGATGTTATTGTAGTGAGTTTTCTTTAATTCATTGTAACTGATTACATGAAATTAGTAAGAATGGGACAAAAGCTCAGTTGTCTAGGTCACAAGAGCTACAATCTTTGATCATGCCTCTTCTCGACCTTCATCTTAATCTGTCTACATAAAATTACAAGAATAAGATTTAAGGTTTCTTGTGACTAACGTATGTGTATTTGAGAGAGAAGGTAACTAAAAGCCCTCAAGACCATACCTCTGATTTTCTGAAAGCTAATTATTTAAGAATGGAACTGTCTTTGTTTAACAACTAATTAAACTCTTAATATTTGATTGTCCTTCATTTGTATGGAGGAGCTAATTAACAAAGGCAGTGATTTGCTTTCTTTTCTCCAGTTATGTAACATAAGCTCAGACTTAGAAAATTAACTTCTGCTTGGGAGAAGATTAGGCATCTATCCAAGGCCTTCAGTAACTTTATGCCAGCAATGTGTCAGGAAAAGGTGCACTGTTTTATTTTGTGCCAGTGTGGTGGGTTGATATTGGCTGGAGGCCAGCCACCAAAGTCCCTCTATCACTGCTCTCCTCAGCTGGACAGGGGTCACAAAATAGAATAGAGAGAAAAGGCTCTTGGGTTGAGACACGGACAGGGGGAGATCACTCAGCAATTACCATCATGGGCAAAACAGACTCAACTTTGGGAAAATTAATTTGATTTATTACCAAGCAAATCAAATTAGGGTAATGAGAAATAAAACCAAATTTTAAAACACCTTCCCCAACTCCTGCCTTCTTCCTGGGCTCAGCTGCACTCCCAATTTCTATTTCTCTATCTCCTCCTCACAAGCAGTGCAGAGGGACAGGGAATGGGGGTTGTGGTCAGTTCAGACATGCTGTCCCTACCACTCCTTCCTTCTCAGGGCGAGGACTCCTCACACTCTCCTGGCTCCAATATGGGGTCCCTCCCATGGAGACAGTTGTCCACAAACTTCTCCATCGTGAGTCCTTCCTGCAGATTGCAGTTCTTCACAAACTGCTCCAGCGTGGGTGCCTTCCATGGGGTGCAGTCCTTCAGGAAGAGACTGCTCCAGTATGGGTCCTCCATGGGCTCATAAGTCCTGACAACAAACCTGCTCCAGTGTGAGCTCCTCTCTCCTTGGGTCCACAGGTCCTGTCAGGAGCCTGGTCCAGCGCAGTTTTCCCACAGGGTCACAGCCTCCCTTGGGCATCTACCTGCTCCAGCGTGGGATCCTCTGTGGGCTGCAGGTGGATATCTGCTCCGCTGTGGACTCCATGGGCTGCAGAGGGACAGCCTGCCTCACTGTGGTCTTCAGCACAGGAATCTCTGCTCTGGCACCTGGGGCACCTCCCCCCTGCTTCTCCACTGGCTTTGGTGTCTGCAAAGTTGTCCCTCTCACATATTGTCACTCCTTTCTCTGGCTGCAGTTGCTGTTGCACAGTAACTTTTTTCCCCTTCTTAAATATGTTATCCCAGAGGCACTACCACCATCGCTGATGGGCTCTGCCTTGGCTGAGCAGTGGGTCCATCTTGGAGCTGGCTGCGTTGGCTCTATCGGACATGGGGGAAGCTTCTTGCATCTTTTCACGGAAGCCACCTTGTTACCCTGTTAGCCCCTCTTGCCTGTTCCTTCCCGCCTCCCCCCACTCCCGCCCCTGAGCACCTTGCCATGCACGCCCAATACAGCTAGATTATAACAGTATTTCGTTATGCTCCTAATAAATGGGTGATTTTTTAATCTCTCCTTCCCAAATCCCTATTGTAACATGCAATGCAGGCAAATACAAATGCATAGTGCAGAGTACCAGTTGCTTTAGAGTCCTTGAATGATCCAACTCGGACAGTTTCTATATATTGTACAGGAAGCAGCTAGCTGTACAATGTAAGCTGACGCAACACGTAATCACCTCTTCCTGCTCCTCCACTTTCATGTAAGCCCCTGACTTAACTGATTTGAGCTTTAAGCAACCAGTGTCTTTACAATAGTGAGAGCACTCCCACAAACCCAACCCAAACCACTTTCATAATAAAGAAAAGGAAATAGTGTATCACAGCTATCTCTGTTAAGAGTACGGTTTGTGAAGCAGAAGGGAAACTAGGTTATCACTGGAGATGTAAAATTAACCTTTAATAGAAATGTATTCAAGCAGGGAGTTGCATGAGGACTCCAGGCAGGCAAAGATGGAATTTGCGAAGGAGTGAATAAGCTAATAGAGAGAGGAATGTTTTATCCTGTTGAGACTTAAAGGAAAAAAGGATTGAACCTACACAAGGACTTTCAGGAGCAGGAAAGGAAACATTGCATGTCCACACGGTTACATTTTGCTGTTTATCCTTGATTTCGCACATACCAAATCAAGTGAGGGGTACCTTAAAATTTAAGCTTTGCCTGGATTGCTGTTTGTGGCACTGAAAATGAGAACTACTTGTTCAACAATAGCATGAGTGCAATTATTTATCGGTGTCCCAGTTTGACTTTTTAAGCCTCTCTGATCAATGGTGAAAGATAATGTCAGCTATGGAAAGGAAGGCTTTAAATATATCCCAGTGATATTCAATGCACGACATTCACTCTTTGGAGTGCTGAATTCACACTGCACATATTGTACATGGCTTTACTGTCTTCAGTCATAGAAAGTTCTGCAGTGTCACTAGGAAAAAAAAAACCAAACAACTTCAAGTGAATTCCTACACCTACTCCTCCCAAATATTAAAAATCTCCATTATATATTTACTACGAAGGAGAATTTACTCGACATTCCTAAGTTAAATATCACCACTTTCTTCTCTCTTTGCAACTGCATTGCAACATGCCACGCAAGGTAACTTTCTGCCGTCAACCTCAGTGATAAGGGCCTACGTGTTTTGCCTAGTTTTGGTAAGTTTGCTTTTGATATGTGCTAGTAATGACAGATGATGTGTATCTTCCCCTTTCAGTGATGAATATAGCCTTAGTACATACCTAGTTTGTGAAACGCACTGACATTTTTGGGGATAAAAGGTTCTTTACGAACACAGAATATTGCATGCAACACTGCATTTCTGTCATTGCAATTATTAGACTTACATTATTACTACGTTACAAGAAACATGACTATTTTGCCACAAAATGCAATGAGCAAAAGATGTTAGTCTTGAAGACTAGATTGGGCGTGCAGCCAGAAATAATAATCAGTGCTTACCATGTGATGTTTTCTAACTTTCTTTATGAAAAAAGCAATATACTAAAATTGCTTTTTCCACTTTCCTGAGGTCATTAGGAGAACATCACTTTTCTAATTTCGATAATAATAATAAAATTCAAAATAATTTTGCTACCAACAAAATACCTTATTACTTCAGTGCCCATGTTTTATTTTATTGTTTTATTCCTGAGAAAGAAGATTCTGGTTTGCAATCCATTGTGAGATAGAACATAGTATTAAGGTATAGTTAAAAAAAAGGCAGTGTGAGCTAAATGAGCACACTCATGTCACCTCTCTGAAATGTAATTGCATTGCAGACCAGATACTTAATTGTTGAAATAAAGTAGCCCACTTAAATCATGTGACTTAGTTCTCTTTTAGTCCAGACCTGGTTCTTTGACTGACCTCATGTTAATTGATTAGAAACAAAGTGAATATTTAACTTCCCAAGTATTTTTTGTAACGGGAATACATATCTGTTGAGTTTGTGGGGTCAGCCTGGTGATGGGCAATAATTTAGACTAATTAACAGCTGTGGTATCAACAATAAAAAAGGGTGAAATGTAACTCTCATATCTAGAATGAAAGAAAAAAGCACAAAACACATCTTCAAATACACAGGTTGGTTATATCTCATTGTGAGAGTTAATGTCAGCTTTTTTCTTGCTCTAAAAATAGCAGAATTCCCATTTTTCACTCCTATTCTGTAACACTTTCCTCTCTTACGATATGCATTTTCAGTCATCAGTTTGGTCCCCAGAGATAAAAGATCATTTTCAATGTATTTATCATAAGTCCTGTCCCTTCCATGCCCCGCCCAAATTTAGCATTATTTGAGGAGCATGTTTTGCTATTTATGCAATAAGGGGAAAACCACTGACATCTTAGGAGATACATATGGCAATGACTAAATCTGAGTAAAAGAAAGCAGAAGAAGTATTTAATGATATTTAGAGGAGTAAAAAGCCTACTTGACAGAACTGTATTTCTGTTCTTTCTTTATGGATGCCTGTTTGGTGAGACACTCTTGAAAGGGATTAGACAGTATTCTTGTCCACAGCAGAGTGAATTTCTTGATGTTATGTGGTCACTTCCAGTCACACATTTCAGTCTTCCATAGGTGAAGTTTTGCTCCCAAAGTGTATCATAAAATGGAAAAAGTGAAGCATCAGAGACAAGATCAGTAGGAGTAACGGAATATGCACAGAAAGATACACAGAAACACCTCCGTCTCATTCTGCAAGCTTTCAGCAGGTCTGAGACATCCAGTAAAAGGATCTTAGCACAGTCAGTCTTTGATCATCAATTCAAAAATACAATCTATAAATTATAATCAGCAGGGACATAAAGCAATAATTAAAACCAAGGAATTTCAAAGCAGTCCTGATGCCAAAATGGATTCATGGACATAATCCATTGAACAGCTTTTTGAGCGGCGCACATTTTTCAAAATCTGTCTTTCTGTAGAAGATGCTCAGAAAAAAAAGAAAAGCTAAATTAACCTAGTTTATACTTAGATTACTGGTGCTTAGCCAGAGGAATGAAAAAGGACTTCTCAAATAAAATGAGTCTGACCACTGGATGTCACTATTGGCTTAAACCTGATTACATTAACAGTGTGTTTCTGGCAAAAGGAAATTTTGGGGGTTCCTCTCACTGTATCCAAGATGCCTGGAGATGTCTGGAGCCTGAAAATACTGCTCTGCCAGCAAATTCCTGAATACTCTTACTTAAATTAATCCTGGACTTTATCTCGGTTTTCCAACCTGTAAAACACCAGCAAAATGAGACTACTCTTTTTTATCAGTAGGAGATTGTAAGAACTAATAAAATAGACAGTCTGGGGCTGAGAAGTGCTGTGAAAATACTGTGATCAATACATCAATCTGTGACCAATCAAGCAAATAAACATATTTTTTTAAAATATTATGGTAGTATATTATATTATACTCTACTATGTTATAAGTAACATACATTTTTGGAGAGAAGAGATTCCCAGTTTTAAGAAGTATAAATTTTTACAATTAGAAGTAAAATATTTCATGGTACTGTGCTAATTGTTTTTAGATCTGATGGAAAAGACTACTGAAAATCAAAATCTCTGTCATACTAAATTTTCTCACTTCAACTTCTTTTCATTTCAGTCACTTCATTGGCTTGTGTTGGAAACATAATGGTCATAATGTTGATATAGAACATTTTGAGACTTGCCAAGGTCTGTTTATGAAATACTGGACTTCTCTGAGAAATTTTCTAGAGTGACTTCCCATAATCACATAAGGTGACATGAGGAAGGAGACCTCTGTTTCAGGAGAGCTACCTGCTAATCAGCAGCAGGTGGTCCCTAAGCAGGATCCAGCCCCCTTTTTACCTTGCACTATCAAAAACTACATCTTTCTCTCCCTCCTTGTTCCCTCCCCAGTCCTCACAACATTTTTAGAGCACCTCGCATGTTATTAGTACATTATTTATCTGTGTGTTGCATGGAATTGATTTCTTTTAAACAACCCAGATTTTCTCTTGCCTTATTGTTTGGCTATGCTATTAGAGGCTAGTCTCCACAAACACTAAGAGGGCAAGGGAACAGCAGGTGGGGATCCCTGGTCACCCTCCAGGAGCTCCTGTCTGGGCTTCTGGAGTGACAGCAGAAGAGCAGCCAGACCCATTAGCAATGCTGGGACCCGCTGACCCTGCATCCTCACATGTATTGCAGGGCTTTGGCCAACAGAGCTGTGCGACTCATTATGCCAGGAAGAGCCTTTTGAGTTCGTACAAGACTTATTATGGAATGTTCAGGGGAAAAATCAGGAGGGATCATAGTGGTTTGAGGATAAATGAGCATGGAGGAGGAATAAGCACAAGCAAAAAATGGGATAAAAGGGACCATTCATGTGCAAACAGGGCTGGTTAGTACACTTATCTGATGTGTACTAAGCCTGATAAGTGCAGTCTGCCTTGTCTTATCATTAAATCCCGTTTCTAACTCTTCCCCTGGGTGAGGGACCCTATTCTGTGTGCATGACTGTGTATGGCGACCTACATGTCAGCAACTGCCATGGGAACCACTTGTTCCATGGCCTGATCTGGCTCTGGAAAATGTACATGAAGACAACTTTTTCCTCTGTCTTTCTCCCAGCCTTAGCTTTGGTATTGTAAAATGGCAAAGGCTTTTGAGGGTACTGCAGACGTTTATGGGAAAATTCACTTCAGCAGTATAAGTTAGAATCACAGAGATTCTTGCTTCCTGCTTCCTGCATGCAAGAAAAGTCTTATTATGAATAAACTAAAAGAATGGAAATGGAGCCGCAACTTCCTAACAGTTGTTTTTTCATGTCAAAATCTCACAAGTCATTTAGAAGCATTAACAGAGGTACCAGATATAAGGACAAAACTCTAACCTGGTAGTACCTTGCTTCCCAAAGAGTCAGTGTTGTCCTTGGACACTTTGTATCTTCTCCTACTTCCTGCTTATAGCAAAAACTGTGAACAATGTGCAATTAACTGTAGCAATGACCTAAAATATGACCAAGCCTTTCCTACCAAATACACTGCAAGTATTATTCAATGGTGATAATGGCTGGGTTAAACACCTCAGTTCATTAGTAACCTTATGTAGGGTAAATGACCAAGCTCATTGCAACCAGAACCATGAAAAATGGGCAGGAAGACAGAGGTTAAGAGAAACGGGTGGAACTGACTATTCCTTTTGTGACTAACCCAATAAATAGAAATACCAAACACATAATATAACAGTGTGTTCCCTTGTATTTCTCATTTCTAAAGAAAGTTCTATTTAAATTTGTTTCCAAAATATTACCAGCCCTATTTTTTCTGACAGCAATGTCTCAAAGCTGGACCTGATATGAAAATATTAATATACCATATCCGCACTGGTCTTACTCTGTGAATCAAAGGCTCAGTAATTTGAACTTCTCCATTTCTTCTTTTTTCACTTTCTCTTCTCTCAAAGAACAGAAATCCTATTATTATGTGTCTAAACTCATTACTTATTGAGAATTTCCTATACAATGTAACTAAGCAGTCTACTGGCTACCATTATCTTACCTAGTACCTTCATTGCACTTGATACATGCAGACAAATATCTTATAAATATATATGTACAAAAGTACCAAGTGGTTGAATGGTCTGTTTATTACAAACAGTTTGACCAGCTTGTTTTTCCTAAAAGCAGCCAGAACACTGATTTTTCTCTTCCATTGAACAGCAGAGATTTCCTATAATGGCATGTTTCCATTGAGAACACATGTAAATTCTGGCAGTGAGATTCAAACTCCTGGGCAATGAGATTTCCTCACTAATTCAGCACTGGAAACAATAATAACAAAAAAAAAGCAAACCCAGGATATATAGGACAAATTCCTTATCACCTGTGAAGGAAGAAACAGTAGAGGCTGCAGGGTACTGCCACAGATGGTGCATTTACTGCCTTCTTCTGTGTTTCCTAGCTCCTACAGCATCCCAACAAGTGGGGAACATGAAAAACATTGCCAAACAAGGCACAAACAAGAAGAGTCTTCACAACATGATGAGTAATACATACACAGAAGTAAACTGCCTCCATCTGACTGCTTTTTGAATAAAGAGGGAACAAACCCACTTGGAGAACAGAAAGGGATATCCAAACTAGCTGGAAAAATATTTGCCTCTTCTGGTTGCCTTCAGAGGGACTGAGGCTGCTGACCAGCCTGATTTGCAATGTAATACTCAGGGTCTGGTCCTGAGATTAACTATTTGCATCTAGTTTCAATTTCCAGAGCCACTGCCAAAAGTCAAATCAAGCATTCCAAAGCACGCATCCCGTTTCCCTCTCCTTACAGAACTACAGCAAGAGGTACCTTGCCACAGTTATATCCATAGAAATCTGTAGGATTACTCCAAATTGGCTGTAAAACTCGTTGGCTTATGCCTGTGCTGCAGTGTCAAGCAGATTACTCAAGCACAAGGATGGTTTAGAGGAGCACCAACCCCAAACTTTACGTGTGGCTTCTGCACTAGACACAGTACAGTTTTCCATTTAACTTGTGTGTCAGCTCTGAAGACAGCATACTCATTCAATATAAATACACTACTTTATTGAAATAAAGGGAATCAAAGTGCTAAACACTATTCATGCCCTTATAACTGAAACCAAAGTTTATGTTTTATAATTGTCTGTCATAAAAAAAAAATCTCCATATACGCCATCTTCTATCTGCTGATGTTGTTCACTATACCTCCCATCTCTTTCTGACCGAGCAGAAGCTGAAATTTGCCATATGTTGTGCTTCAAAAATTTAATGGCTGTGGTTGACACCATGAAATTTAATTTTAAATAAATATTACACATCTACCAATTGAGGAAATGAAAAAAGTCAGATCATCAGAAAGCTCCTCAGTGTGTTAAAATGCAAGCAATAAAATGAAATGTGACATGAACAGAACTGCTAAGCTGGATTCAGAAATGATTTTAATGGCTATTGGAGGATCTTTAAAATACATTTGCTGGTTCTACACATGAGTATACTTGTATTTAGAAAATTATGTATTTTTCACTGTGGGCTTCTAAATGGGCTATATATTTGTGCTTATTTATTTGATACAAGTAGTAGGCATGAAAACAATTGAAAAGAAGCAGGATCAGAGGGTGTATAAAGATTTTGATTCACAAATACTGGCTTTCCAACTAATACCATGTTAGCTCATCTCTTACAATAAAATCTAATTAACTAAATGACACTGTTGCTTAGAGCTGATTTTAATCCTTCAATAATGTAATTAAGAATGGCTTTACATGAAGCAAAGTACTTTTAACCTACTTCGAGTAAACTGCATAATCTTTAGGCAAAAGATATTTCCTATTTTAAAAGTTCTTTTTAGATTATATTTTTGTTATTTCTGAGGGGTAATTTGTAGTATCTCTTATTTTCAGGAAGAAAACCCCCATTTTTTTCTTTAGATGGCATTAAATTTCACTTTCTGCTTTTCCTGTTTTCTTTTACCCCAAAGAACACCAATGATTTAAAATATATCAAATAAATACCTGTCGAGAGCAACATTTTGCTCAAAGGAAAAATTGATTATGGCAATCATCTTCATCATAAGAAGCCACAAAAAGAATAAAATTAGAAACAAAGTACACATCATTCGCATATTAAGCACTCCCCCTTTTCCACTTTGAGAATGCAAGGATTCTGACGTGGCCTAAGGAGGCTGCATTTCCACTACTAAAATGGAAGAATTTACTTGTCCTGCAGGTGAACTCTTGTATTACCTTATAAAATCCAATGGCCAGTACCATATCCTTCGAGTTATGCATTCAGGACAAGACCTATACACATGGTTATCATCCGACTCAATGCCAATCAGTCATGTGTTTGCACTGCCACAGTGCTGCCTCTTTCATGCTGGATGAAACTCAAGGTCTCCCACCATCACAGCAGTATCACCGTGGCAAGAATCCTGGCTGGGAGTGCAAGATAAGAACCCAGAATAGCAATCACATATATGTGAAAAAATGTTTTCTTAGTCTTTGGCAAGTGGATATATCCCACTCCAGCTTTCTGGTACTCTTCTCATTTCTGAAATTTTTTAAAATCTGAAGCGGTAATCCAGGTCCCCCTCACTACCCTGCACTTCGCCATCGCTTGGGAGAGTCTCTGACCAGCCCTGCCAGCCACAACTTCCTGCTGGTTTTCAGTCCTTCTTTGAAGCTACTTCTGTCATGTCTAATCCCTAGAGTTCCAGAAGTCTAAACTGAGAAAGACGGGAGACGTTTTTACACCTGCAGCTGAGGATAACCTTCAATACGTCAGTAGGAAAAGGCAACGAATAATTTTTCATCAAGAATCTATAATGGAATTTTAAAAATAATCCTCAGTAAAATCCAGTTACAGGAAAATTCAGTCTATTATCACACAGCTATTTTTGAGGTGTATGCACAAGACCTGTTTATGAAAATCAGTAGATACCCCTTTTCTCTTTTCTTGCATAAGGCTATAAATGGAGAAACAGGCTATGCTAATTATTTTTTTGCATCTGTCTTTGCTGATGTCTGAGAGCTTCACAGATACCAATTTTCACAAGACTTGTGAAATCAGCAGTTGCATTATCTGTCTGCCAGAGACAGATTCATGCCAACATACATTCTAATTTTGGGCATCCAAATGAGCAAACACTATAGTTGTTTTTTTTTTAGAACACATCACAGAGAGAGCTTTGCTATTTAAAACATTCCTTTCCCTTGACTGCAGCTGCAAGGCCTCTGCATCTCTGCCTGACAGAGCCTAGATTTTCAAGGCAGGTAGAGAAAGAGCTGCTGCTCACGGCCCATGGAGAATGCAGCTCATCTCTTCTGTTCTGGATTCATATCCCAAACATCTGTCTCCACAGGAAGTCAACAGGTAGTCCCCTTGACTTCAAATACACATTATTGTTAGGCCCATGGAGAGCAGGTACAAAAGGGCAAGTAGCAAGTAGGTGTTGTTGAAATTTGTAACAGCAATAGCTCACATTCAATACCAATTGCTGTTTCCAGAAGGGAATACCATTTCCTCTTCATGTAGAAATAATCATCTTTTGCTTTGAGTACAGCAAATAATTTCAAAGAAGCAGTTCAGTCACTCATTGATCTGCTTGATGCCAGATGAAATTACACTAACCACTTCTCATATTAAGTGTGTTTTCATACAGCTTAGTAAATGGACTCTTGTCTCAGTGAGTATTTAGTCAAGACCGTTTCAACCGAGCCCAGAAACAGTGAATAAATTATATTAATTACAAATTTGACTAAAAATACCAATTATCTACTGCTGGGGACTCTGGCATGTTTTGCCTACTCAACATCTGTGTTGTTAGATTAAAATGTTCTTCGAGGCACAGACTGCTTTTAATGCCTTATGCAACATTGACTACATTGTTCATGCTTAGCAAATAAACAATATATGTTCTCCTGATTCATCACTAGAAAATAGCTATCATCTATTAAAAGAATTTTTCCCCTCTCTGGTTTTAAACATTACAGAGGGAAATAAGATTCAGATGTTAATGTTTACTAGAACAACTTTCAGTTTTTTGTTGTGATACTTTCAGTTCATATCTTGCTTAGAACAGGGAAATGGCTCATTTTCAACTACATTAAGCCTATTGAGCTAGATCAATTCAACTGAAAATCTCATAAAACATCAACTTAGACACAGTTCAAGTCTTTATGCTCCTTCTTTCAGAGTTAAAAAATCAGACCAATGTCATATGGCCAGCCAATGTAAAAAAAATCCTTATTTTTCTTCCACTTTTTGCAAACACAAGAAAGAACAGCATTTCTGTTAGGCATAGACATGGAACTGAATTTCTGCTGTCATAAATTTTGTATAGGTGGCTAAGTCATCCTGGAGAACTAAGTCTAGTGGGAGAAACCTCCAAACTCCAAAAACTTGGGTTATTTTCTTTATGGGTGGGATAATGAATTCAACAATTCCTGTTGGGACTGTGACTATGACCAAAGTGATCAACAAAATTGTGTATGCACAAACATACAAGAAAGAGACTGACTGTAGCCTGGGGATGAAGGCATTTTATTCAACGCCACTTTAAGACAAATTAGACAAGCAGACAAACCATGGTGACTTGTGTTGATACATCTAGTCCCAAGTGACCTCCCCAGCTTTGTGGGTCATGGGAGGTAAGGGAAAGATAAGGAAAGCAAGAAAAGTGTGTTTGGTACTTTGTTATGTTCTATAATCGGCCTCTAACACAGTCTGTGCTTTTTGAATGTTCTTTATATTTATGTGTATGTAAGCACTCACACGCATACAGAAATATCATGCTTTATATAGCACAGAACTTACATATCCTCCCCACATTCAAAGGCTATTAATTTTGTTTAAAACTGATTTATAAGTACAATGAGAGAGGAAATCAGATAGGAAGCGGCTGGCAGAAGTTGGCTGTTGGGGAAAGTTCTGTAGTGCTCCAAACTGAATTTGAGACAGAAGCTGTTACTCCTGGTATGCTTCACTGGTGGCTAGCTTATAAGAGTGTCTATGACCTGGGAAAGTGATGAAATCCACAGAAACACTACTTTTCCTTCCATATGGTCTACAAATTGATAAAAAGTTTAAAACTCAGGATAGTACTTACGTGTATATCGTAAGGAGCAGCTGACTGTTCTTGCCTGATTTCCTTCGTCCAAATTCAAAGTCAATTAAATGAAGTTGGATGTAAGCTCTTTTGTAGATTTCTGTATGGCCCACTCCGTATGAATGCCTTATTAATTACAGTTAACACACTTCCCTGAGTGACTGCAAGCATAGGCTATTCACAATTCAAAGGCAAGCCAGGTCATCGCCTTAGGCTGATTTTCCACTGGATCATTATGAAAACTGTAAAGAACACAGTGACCTAATGGTAGTTGTACCAACAAACTGATCCAGAAAGCTCTACCATTACTCAGAATCCCGTGCTCAAGAGAAGCAGCCTTAGGGGATGATGGTCCACAGAAGCTACTCAAGTCTTTTGCCCGGGCCAGCCATTCAGCTCAATTCCTGGGGATTTTAGGTGTCACAAGTATCATAGGTAGAACAAGAGTGAATGGTATGGTCATAGACTTGGTGAAGCTGAGTGGTCAGAGACAGCAATTACATACAGGCATAATGAAGAGGAGGCAAGCTGAAAACTGCATGAGGAGAATGAGGAAAACAGAAGGGTCAGGTTTTTTCTTTTTAGAACCCGAGTTATTACCAGTTATCTTTTCCTTATGACAGTTTTTCTTTTGCTATCTATAACAGTAGTAACAAGGGATCCTGATATGCAAAATTCACATTAATGTGCTCCAATGAGGTAATTTCAGTGTAAGAAAGAACACAAAAAGCTCATTACAGGAGCATATGACATATGAAGAGCAGATTAATTGGTTTATTCAGCCTAGAGAAAGTTAAGGGTGGGAGATAATTGCTGAATTCCACCACATAAAGGGACTTGTAGGAAAGAGTGTCAAGGTTTGGTCACAGGCACAGTGAAAGGACAAGAGGCAGTGGTCGCAAGTCGCAATAAGCACAATTCCAAATGCATATAGGTAAAATATCCTGTTGGGATAGTCAACACTGGGACAGGTTACCCGGGCAGGTTGTGGTATATCTGTCTTTGAAGATTTTCACAACTCACCTCTGGATGTCTACAACAGTGAATAACTTTTTTCTCACTGTGTTCAAGACACTAGGTAGAGATTACCTTCCTTACACACATGCATCCGGACAGATGAAAAGAAAAAATTCTGTGGCTTTAGAAGAAGGCAACAATTCAGATGCTCATGGACTTTCTCCAAATAGCACTGGAAATGGATGAAGGGGAAAGATGTACTACATGTTTGACATTCAGAGTGTTTATCACCAGACCGTTTGAAACCCATGCATGCCCAGTGCACAGAAGCTGCTTGAGGGAGGCAGAAATTTGCTCTCTGGCTCTTCCAGAATAGGAATGGTGACAACATATGCCTCCCGTGTGCTTGGCACAAGCCAGCATGCCCTCAGGAACACTGGTAAGGTTGGGAGGGCATGGCTAGTGCTGTATGGGCCTGTCTCAGCCATCCAGATGGTTTTGGAGCAACACTAACCATAGTGAATCCAAGCTTTTACTTCCTAGAAAAAAAAATAATCCTGAAAGGCAAAATCTGTAGAGAAGACTAATACAATTAGCTAGATCAGCACATACAAGTGAAAAATGTGGAGATTTCTGTGCAAACGTTCATTGGACTTTGAGGTGGTAAAACTATTTCTGTTCAGTGTTTTGCTCTGTTTTAAAGCAGAAAGACTTGAAAGTTATCTGTCATGTGATGACACACATGTTAGAATAAACGTAATCTACAATCACAAAAATAATGTTGTTCATGCAAGATATGTTCGAAATATCAATTTGGTTTGAATGATTAACTGTATTGTACTTAATTGTGTTTTTTAAGAGTCATAACTCTATTTACTTGGTTGTTTGCTTTCTTTCACACTATTTCTAAAGACTAACAGTTACATTCCTTGTCTTGGTATCAGCACTGTTTTGTAAAGAAGCAAGAAGTAGCCAAGAACACTATACGGTAGTATAGTAGTCTGTTTAAAGGGGGAAGAGCATGTTTTAAAGCAATCACAAGGGAAACGCAAGCTGAATCAGACACAATTTTCAGGTTTTCCATGGCAGCAACATTCCCTTATATTTAAACATAAACAAATATATTGTAACAAAAAAAAAAAAAAGAAGAAAAAAAAAGCATAAGTGGGCAGACAAAAGGTGATTTTTTTTCTCCTTTGTGTCCTTTGTGTAGGATTACAGAATAATATCCAACCAACATCATCTTTTCCAATCCCTAGAGTACTATTTATGATAATTCAGGTGCTGAAAATGTATCGAAATATTTCAGATGGATTACATGAACTACTGGTTAGTTAGTAATGATGGAGAATCTGAATAATCTCTTAGGGAAACCATCAGCTTTGATTTTCTTTCTTCTAGATAATTCCACAGAGGTCATTGCCTCCTACCCCTTGCAGTGAAGCACAGCAGTTTTGGAAGGGACTGTAACAGCAAACTATAAAAGACACCCAGATCCTCTAAATTCATTATCTCCATTTCTGCTGTCATAGAAACTAGTAATCCAAGGAGATATGGGATCCGCTCTCTCTCCTGGTCTAAAAACAGCTGTGGTGTACAGATGTGAAACAAGACATTAAATATGTGCTTTATCTCCATGTAAAAAGACACTACTACACACAGCAAACAAAACGTATATATAAACTATAGGCAACACATTATTATTTTATTCATATAGTAAGCATAATTGATCTACCCCCAAGGTATTAAAATATAATTGGAAAGTACTTAAATTTTGTAAGCTTTTGAAATAATTTCAACTGCATATGGTTCTTCTTTCAGACACAAAACCCCTTTGATTTATTTCTGGGTAAAGAAGCAAATTAGTTCTTACTTTCCACTTAATGTTATCTATTACTAATTGCAATCATTCCTTCCAGTGCAAGAACATTAAAAAGATACAGGAGAACCACTTTCTAAAGCCTTTTTAATGCCATTTCCATTCTAAGCAGTATAATGTCATTAAAGCTCTCTCATGTACTGTGCAAATGGGTAGAGATGTACTATGCTTGCTGTGGCTACCCAGGGAGACTGAAAGCAATACAATATTGATGAGGTAGGATCTGGCAATGAAGAAAATTCCCTTTTTCTGAAGCAGCCAACTGTTACAAATTCGCAGAGCTAGCTCTCCTCTGGCAAGTTCCTTCAATGTGCCTTCCACTGGCACAGAAAGTGACAGGCTTAAGAGCTGTGTCTCCAGCACCATCACTGCATGTCCTCATGGGCTACCCTGGCAGAAGATAAACAAAACAGAAATACTGGCTGAGGGGGCAGATGTTCAATTGAACATCCAGCTCAAACAGCTACATCTGCAATGTTCCATACACACAGTTGGATTTTTAAATTGTCATTATTTATTTTAAAAAGTGTGGGAGAGAATGTTATGAAAAAATTGGGTCCTGATATACAGTGTTGGCAAGACATTCACTCCAGAGTCCCAGCAGAAGAGGGTCTCCTGGGAGCAGAGGGCAGCTGTGCTGGCAGCTACCGCCTGCCTTTTACTCTGGCAGCAGCCTAGGAGCCAGCAGTGGAGCCCCCAGGGCCCCCAGGGCCAGCTGGGGACAGGACAGAGACACGTGTGTATCTCTGAGCAGTCTCCTCTGCCAGGGCTATGGTCCCCAAGGAGCAGAGGGCTGCTTGGCTGCAGGATGAAATTGGAGTAGGAGCTGCTGGTAGGGAGCTCAGGGAAATTGTGCAAAAGTGGTTGCCCTGGAAGGCTGAGGAGGGAGGGAAACACTTGTCTACAGGGTTCCCAAGCCAGAAAGTACCTCCCCACTACTCCTAATGGTCACCCACACTAGGGGAGAGGAAAGAAGAGTCCCCATTTTACAAGCAAATATACAGAAATAGAAAGTCTAAATTAGTCTAGATAGACAACAACCACAGCCTTTCCCCCATCCACTAAGCGCGTCACCTTTTCATAGAAGGAAATCAGGTTTGTCAAGCAGAACCTGCCTTTCATAAACACATGCTGACTGGGTTGTCCTGTGCATGCTGTGTGATAGCACTTAAGAAGATCTGCTCCATAACCTTCCAAGGCACTGAGGTCAGACTGACAGGCCTGTAGTTCTCTGGATGCTCCTTGCATTCATTCTTGTAGATGGGCATCACATTTGCTAACGTCCAGTCAACTAGGATCCCCTCAGTTAGCCAGGACTGCTGATAAATGAAGGAAAGTGGATTGCTGAGCACTTCTGTCAGGTCCCTCAGTACCCTCAGGTGGAAGCCATTTGGTCCCATAGACTTGTGTGCGTCTAAGTGGTGTAGCAGGTTGCTAACCATTTCCTCTTGGATTATTGGGGGAGTTCATTCTGCTCCCCATACTTTATACGTAACACATTTAACTCATATAAGTGTATGTGCAGGAGGGAGCAATGCCATTTCATAGGTGGTTCCACCACTTTTTGCAACCCTGTTGCGAGAACTTTGTGGATCTCACTTTAAAACCTCAATGGTGGTCCCAGAGATAACTTTCATACACAATACTTACTCAGAATTGACCTACACACCTCAGTAAGGGATGACCTGAGTCCTGTCTCCAACTAGACAGTAGAAGAATTACTGAATTGTATCTGTAGCAAACCTGCATCATAATCAAAGTACAGCACACCTATAAATAAAAAATAATAATAATAAAAAAAGGCCACCTCCCCCAAACCCAAACCAACTAGCTTTATAAGAAATCCCAGTTACTCAGATAAACATGCGCGAGAAGGTTATCTAATTCTATAAAGAAAAGCAGTTGTGTTAGCTGGATAGTGAGGGGTGAGTTTAAGGATGCAATTTCAACACAGGTGTCTTACTCTTTCAGTTTCATTTAGGGTTCTCACTGAATGCTAAAAAACCCAATTGCAATATATGTGATGAACTAAGCATGGAAAGGACATAGTGGGTATATGAATGACTGAACATTTGAACTATTTGTTTTGAAGAGGAAATTAATATAAATGGTTATGAAGATCATGAATTGTAAGTAAAAACTGGAAAAACACTGGGATATTCGGTGAAATTTGAATCCAGTGAAAAGAAACTAACTTAGTGAATAATTAACCACAAAGATTTATTTCCACATAATATGGAAAACAAGAACTAAACTAGGATTAAATATAATTCAAAGTATTGCTACCATTCACAGTTCCATTAGATGGGATTACTACATATGCATATGCTTATGCTTCTGCAAATATGCCAAACGTTTACTGCTCAGTGTAAATCTGAAACTTCTTGTTGTTCTATCTTCTGTAGGATACTTTGTGCATTTTTTAAAATGGAGGAAGCATTAGTCATTGTCAGAGATAGGATGCTGTTTGGAACATATTTTTGCTTTATGACACTTTATATTATCTTAACATGTAACAACTTGCAATTTTCTTTCTCAGTTCAGAGTCACAATACATTTCAATATTTAAGAAAAATTTCACTAACACAAGCACTGCTCACAAGAAGAGAAGCTATACATTAGCTTTACCAAATGCATAGGATTAACATCATCAAGCTAAGAGACCTCAGAAACTTAAGCCTCCTTATGCTCACGCCCATTAAGGACATCTCTACTGTACTTTCACTCCCGGCTCCACAATTTCAGCAGGAACCACTCTTCAAACAGCTGGGCCACATATTTTAGGAAAATGAAAGAAAGTAAAATGTATGACATTATGAACAACCCTTCAAGATACTTATATGCTGAACAGTCATTCCTAGAAATATGTACAAGAATTGTCATTGATGAGCAGCTACCCGTGGCACTAGCGATCCTCTGGGTACTCTATGCCACAAAGATGTTGTAATCCACTTGAGCCTGGCTCTTGTGGATGTACAACAGGAGATGATGTACTCAGTCCTTTCACTCCCCTCAAATCCTGTGCAAGGGGAATTCAGCCTGTACTGCTGGCTGGATAAGCACTGTAGGTTATAACCAATACTGGCATCCTAGTGGATAAGGTACCAGTTTCTTCAAAAGTGAAAAAAGGGAGTATAAACTAGGTCAATGTCCTTACCCCCCCGAGCATCCAAGCAAAGCTAGTCTTACAGAAGGCAGCACCCCTTCAGCAGCTGAGATGGAGATGTTACTCCACTGCATGTGTGGTTGGTGCAATGGGAAGAATACTACTGGAGAGTCCCCCAAGGACACCAGGTAGCAATAAGCTATGAAGCCATCTCATGCACATATATATCCACAACCTGCAGTCTTCAAGCCACAGTCTGGCCTGTAAGTCAATTAGTGCTTAGTATTGCCCTTTTTTAAAATGGAAATTGGTATTTTAAACAGTATTTTAAATTTCATAACACTTGTGAGAGCTAAAGGCTTCTGTACACAAGATAGAATCCTTTTGGAGTCCGTGACGATAAATGACACAGAAGGTTTGGTTGAAGAGAAAGATTTCTGGAGAGGGAGGAAAGGAATGAAGTTGGAAAGCACAATTTGATAAGATGCACAGAATCTTTGTATGTGTTATTCAGAATGCCGTGAAAGAATGAGAATGAAACATTGTAAAATATTTACACAACACAGCTTGTCTTCTAGGAAAAAAAAAAAAAAGAAGATATGGGTGAGATCAGCAGAAATGAGGTGGGCTGACTGAGGGATGTGTTCCAGTCTTGCTGGCTGCTATATGCTTTGCATGCCGTGAGAGATCATGAAAGATGCATACACTTACATGAAGGTCACTTTTGCAGAATGCAATGCATTTTTCATTTCTAATTCCATTTGCTTTTTATACATTAGCTCTGGATTTAATTTTCACTTGTGAAACAAATATTCAAAATATCTTTCCTGTTTCTATGTGTCTTTGAAATACCTGTTATTATTTTTTTATTTTTCAATCAGGAACAAAATCATGAAGATTCCTGTGTTTGTAATTTTTAAAAGGTACTCTAACTTTCTCTAAAATATGTATTTATAGCAGGCACTACCTTTACTCATTTCTGTGAGAAATTACATCATCATTAGGTTTTGAGTGAAGGAAAGGAGGGCAGGAAGGGAAGCAAAAATTTCTGAAATAAAGCATCAAGGAACCTTGAAAAAACAGACCTTCAAAGCAATTTTTAGCCTAGCTTTCCTTGGAACAACTTTTGCAGCTGGAAGAGAGCTAATGCTCAATATGATCTCCTCACAATATTGGCTTGCACGTCTACTTTTCCTTCCCTGTACACATGACAGAGACAAAACTCTTGATTAAGTCTTTCACTTGGATTTCGCTGCCTTGTCTTTCCTGCAGTTTGCCATCAACTCTTCCCTTTAAAAATAATCTTTGACTTTTTTTTTTATCTTGCTGCTTGCGTGCTGTCTTCTTTTGATGGTCCCACCTTTCATGCCCTCATTCTGTTTTTTTTCACCCAAGACTTTTTCAGAAGAGCAAAGGTGCCTCCCATCTAAGTGAGAAAGAAATGTCAGGGTCTATATTTTATAGTCCTGACTTAACCTCTGTTCCTGCCATCCTGACATACCACAGCAAATGAATGTTTGTACAATGTGAAACAGTTCCAATGAGAAGTTTGATCATTTATGGTCTTAACAGCGGTAGTCCGGCTTTTGGCTCCACTAACACCCTAGACCTCCTGTATTTAGTACAGCTGCTCACAGTACTGCACATTGTGTCTGGACGTGTTTGCAAAATCCTATCCTCCTTCACATCTTTGTGGAAATGTGAACACACATTTCAGTAAGAGCAGGAGTGGAAAGACTCTGGATATTTTGCAAATGAAGTTCTTAGCATGAGTAACACTGAGATAATGTTTTACAACTTTCTAATACTGTAAAAATATCATTATTCTGTCTGGTAGGCATTAGTTTGGGTAATACTAAGTGCTAAATTCTGGGGATTATTAATAGCTACTGCTGTATTAAATTCCACTGTAATTCTGCCTGAGTTTAATGAGCAGACAGATTTATAATACAGGATACAAGTCAATTAAGTAAAAATAGAGTTTCTTTTGATAGAGGGAAAAGGAAGGTTTGTGCATACAGAAGGAATAATTCATGGCATATAATGAGTGGAGTTTTCATTTATTTTCCATTTAAATAGCTTCTTTCCTCAGCAATCAGCAGTCTTCACTGCTACAGTGGCAGTGGTTCATACACGGGAAAAAAATGGATGGGCTAGGGAAGATGACCAATAGGGAAGAGAAGATTTTTGGTTTATGCAAAATTTCCATTGCCACTGTATAACTGCTGGATTGCACATGACTTTTGTGGAGGCTGTCTACCTTCCTCTCTGCTACCATCTCTGCTCCTGATGTATCTATAGATGGATATGGCAGTAAGTCACCTCTACAAGTAAGAGGTTTAAATCCTGGTTCAATAATGACTTAATCTATGCAACATGGAACAGATCCAGCAAAAATAATTTAGAGAGACCTTTCAATAGTTGTGAGACAAGCAATTGCTTTGACCAGCAACACCTTCCTGTTAACTAAATTCCATGTCAAGTTTTTGGTCAGCTATTTGGTATCTTCTCAATGACTCTCTTCCCTTTTTCTCTTTTCCAGCACACACTAATTTAAAAATAAATTAAAGAAAAAAAGAAAATCAAAAGACTTGTGGCCTATCTAAAAATAACAGTTCTCTTGCAGTAGAAAATGAGAAACTAACCTTTTTACTCTAAAATCTAGTTACGTGCTGTTAAGTTTTTTTAAAATAACTTTTCTTCATTTCTGTAAAAACTGGTGTTTGGGTAGAGAAGCAGTTTTTATCTTGATACACTTAAATTGAAATATTGCATTTGGTTTAATATATAGTTTAATATTTTTTTTATTTTAATATTTTGAGCTATAAAATATTTGAGCTCAAAATCTTTTGAGCTATAAAATAGCTCAATTTCACTGAAGAAATAGACCAATTTATATAATACAATTTGTATTCTCAGGAAGCCCTTTTGCTCTGCCTTCAAGTCAAAATATCACCAGAAAGACAGTCTTAAAAAATGCTAATAGAATAAATTCAACATTTCTGGAAAACCTGTGCTACTCAAAATGATAATTAAAAAGCATATATTAAAATATCACTTCATGGACCTGTAAGTATATGAAGAGTAAAATACTTAGCTGACTTCTAAATAAAAATCATCTCTATATTTGTAGGAAATATGCTTCAAATTCTTGACATAGCACTAGTGTTGTCAAAGAATTAATGTGTTATCATAGGTAAGCTGTAGGTGTCAAGAAGATGTTATAATATGCTCCTTTTTAACAAGAGTAGTATATTTTTTATCTGTTTCTTCACTTTCAAAATGGAATGCAATTCTGAGAAACCTTCATTTAACATTATGAAACTAGAAAGCAAGGAATTCCTTTATGATAAATTTACAAGTACTCTTAGATGACATCTCCCTAGAGGAAGTCACAGTTCAGTTCTAAGAAGACAGTCTTAAAAAGGATGTTGCTTCACTAAACATGCAAACAGGGCTCCTGATATCTGAAAAATATGATAAAATCCCCACATATATAAGAATGATGTGGAATGGCAGTAAATAATAGTAGTAGAAAGGTGTCTAGATAACCTAGACTTTGCCATTCTGAGATTATCCTACTATAATTCATTATTTAACTAGAGAAATGACAATGGAGAGAAAACTCTCACCAGGAGGGAAGTGCTCTGGGTTTGCTTTAGCTTGTTTCTTGTATCTGGTGAAGCCAACAGCATTTCAATGAAGGAAAACAAAAGTTTGCTTTCAGCCAACCCTGATGAATCTGTACAGGTTGTTGAGGAAATTCTTAGTACTTCTAACTCACTGATAATGCTTTTTGGGGACAATGCTGATATTTTGAGGGCTTTGTTGTTTGCTATGTTTGAAGCTGTTTGAAGCATAACTGCTAGCTATGTTTGAATTTTACATGGATAGATTATGACCATTTTATGCTCCTTCATACTTTTACTATATAGTATACATACATGAAGGATAACCATTTTATCTCTGATTTATTATAAACATACATGAGATCTGAGCAACTCGAAAGATATAAAGAAGTATGATCAAAATCTGGGGGGAGGCAAGAGATGATTTTTGCTTAAGAACTACTCGCTACAGGCTTTTTGCCATGCCAGAAAGAGATTGATGAGCTTTTAATGACATATCAGTTCTATTACTATAGATATTTTAGGTAGTTTTCCTTAGAGCTGAGACCTATGAAAACTATTTTAGCTTACAATTGATCTCAAAGAAATAATTATTGGAAATGGAGTCATTAACTACATATTCAAAAAAAAGTCAGTGATATACTCTATTACTGTATTTACATTTCAAAGTCAGTGCTACAAATTCAGAGACTTGAACATATCAAATACCAAGTCAACTATTTTTTCTCCTCAGAAAAGACACACAATAATTCTTCTATCTTACAGTAGGTGAAAAACACCGCTATTTTGTTTACTTCCAGATTATATCCTCCCTGAGGCATGAGTCTTTCTTCTATGATCTCAGCATTTCTGTAACTCGCTCATCCACTTACAGGAAAGAGTAGTTACTTGTGAAAGATGGCAATAGAAAAGATCTTACACTTTCTTATCAAAAAAGGTATTCACATGAGACTGCCTAACATGAAATGTCAAACTTCTGTAAACGTCAACATTAAAGGAAGTTTGATGGGATTCAAAGAAAAGAGCCTTCACTAGGAAAGGCTGGAGGAGCAGAGACTCAACAATTTCAAATACCAGACTGTTCTGAGAAAAATTGTCTTTTTTTCTATGTCTTTTTCTAGATACACCATAGTTACAAGAGGAGTTAGTTAAGAAAGAAACAATATTCTGAAAAGAAGTCAAACAACTTGGCAGAGATCCTGAAATTATTATTATCCTGTGGAAGAGGAAATCTCTTTGCAGGTAACCCAGGAAAAATTGACTCAGAACGAATTTGTCAATTGACAAATGCCATCAAGATTATGAACTTACAAAGAAGCTGTCCCTCATAGGATTTAAAACATATAGAGAGAGCGTAACTGGACACAACAAATACTAAACAAAATATTTTCATAAATATTTTAATAACACGTAAGAGCACAGTAGCAGTAACAACTGTTAATGCTGGACCTGTACTAATACAGTGAGCATTAAAATATAGTTTAAGAATTGTATTATATTAAAATTAATGTATAATGTCCTTATTTTTGAGACAAACCATTGCTACAGTACTTCCAAGTGAATCAGTTTTGCAGCCAGTTGCAAGTTTCATAGTAACCAATTGCAGCTCCCCAGGAGAGCTAGAAATCACCAACTCTTTAAACAAGTAGGGGAAGCAGAAGGGTTTCCGCTGGGCTGCTCTGTGATACAGCTTATGGTATGGGTTATACAAACACCCAATTTCTGCATTGATCTCTCTATTTCATTCTCGATGCTTTCACTGCATAATTTTATACTCATTTGTATATTATGTTTGTACAATGCCCTTCACAACAGCATCCTGCTAAGTTGTAGTCTTCATGCATTTTTACAATGTTGGTGTTTAAAAAAGACAGCTAGCATGCAGAACTGTATCTGAATGCTTGTCTGCAAACCCCAGCCTTCAAAACTTACAGAATTCCTGAGTATTCAGCTTTGTAACATTCCTGGGCATGCACTGCAAGACTGTCCTTAGTCACTCCCTCTCTTCCCCAAGACCTCCAGTATTTTCCGAGAGAGATCTCTCCTCTCACTCACCCAGGCCATAAATGGAATAAGGAAGGCTCCAAATGCTCCTTTCTAGGGGAAAAAGGATGTAGCATTTGCCAGAGGCTAGCATCTTTCCTACAACGAATGCAAGATTTCCAGAATTCTTGTTTTTCTAGCATCACACAGAAAACTCCGCCTGCATACTCTTACTTCCCCTGGACTGGTAGCTCACTCATAGACACAGATGAAGAATCTGTCTCCTTTTCTGTACTTTCTAACACTGGGCTACAGTGTACTTTCTCCATTCCTGTGAGAATATAGAAAAACACATCGATCATCTTCAGGTTTGTTTAGGCCCCTCAGGTCCTTAGGCTATACTTTTTCAAAAAGGGCACAGGAAAATAAAATGTCATGTATTGCAGCACCACAGTGAAGAAATATTTATCTGTATTTGTAAATGGCTTGTGCAAATTCACACAGATTTTAGCAAAAGGTCTTTTTGTTTTTTAAACAAGAAGATTTACTGAGAATAGAGGAGAAAGAAGGAAATAGTGTCAAAGGTAAAATCTATCTGAAAGAAAACAAAATTCACTGTGAACAAGATGGAAATAAAACCATTATTGTAGATACACCTATGTTTCTAATTCCCTCCTTTTGAAAAAATTATTTGTGTTCAGGAACTTTAAGAGAGTGATGTCTTAGTATTAACTGCTCTTACAAAATCACGGTAACGTCTGCCATATGCTTACATGTCTATACCAGCACGGCTGCTGATCCTTCCATAGATCACAATTCAAGATGATTTAAAGAGAGAGAAGCATCTGTTTTTCATTGCTTATCCAGTCCTAGTCTTCTTGGTAATAACACTTTCACTACTATAAAGCACATAGAGAACGAATTGCATTTACATATTGAACTTACACATAGGAAAAGTGCAGAGAAACATGTGTAAGTGTGCACCCACCATTTGTACTCAAAATAAATAAAAACAGATTAAGGAAGAAAGGGCAAAACAAATCTTGTATAAAGTTTAAAATTAAGTTGATTAGATGTATTTCTTATGAGGCTGTACTGTATACAAATACCAACACCATGTAGTTTTGACTTGCTAGCTGTGTAAGACTGATGTGAGACAGTGAACAGTCTGGCCCATTAGAGCTTATGTTTTCAGAAACATTTAAAAGTCAGGTCAAAACTTAAAAAAACAGAGACTGATGAATTGTATTGCCACAATGAACAAACAAGGGCAACCATAGCAATGTGCCCACTGACCCCGTCAACATTACCTTTGACTGCTGCTGCTCAAGAATAAAGCTAAAGAGTGCAAAAACACCAAATCAAAACACACATTAGAATACAGAAATTTTCTGGCATGGATCATGAAATAGTTTTTTTTTAGACAGTTATGTGTACCATCAATGGAATATAACTCATTTAGATAATAAGACATGAAAAGAAAGCATTTGGTTGCAATTTATTGCATGCTGCTGATGGTAATCTAAGGCATGTCGTGCACAGACAGAAGAATTTAAAGGCTCAAGAAATGCAGTAATACATTGGAAAGACACTGCCCAGAGCATTTCTGTGTCAATATGAGCATAGGGGTAAAGACAGAGATGAAAGCAAGAGTATACTGGGCTGGTCTCCCGCTAAAAGGAAATAACTATATATATGGTATCCAAAATGCTAATAATGCAGACTGAATTTGCTACCTTGGTAGAGAGGAAGCATGTGATTTTCACTGATGCCTGCAGAAACAGAAACAAACCTGAAGTGCAAAGGATCATATGAGGGAAGGAAGAGCTAGTATCAAGCACTCACCGTACTGAACAAATATGCTTTCAAAAGAGATCTAAATAGCCTGCCATGAAAAGACATCCATTAAAGCTGTGATTACTTTGCTGCTTTAATTTAGCAAAAATCCAAAAAGGATGATCTCACTTTTCTCTTGTCCCAGGTAACTTACACCCATTGTTTCCCCTTGTGTTGTTAAAAGTGAAGATCTTTCTGAGCTGGATCGGTCGATACCCTGCTCACAACATGGCCACATGTATGCTGATACTGGAAGAAAACAGTTGGTGGAAAAAAGCAGCTGGCATTGAAGAAGCAGGAAAGGTGCTCCATTTTCAACAGCCATTAGCTTTTGTCAGATTAAAAAGATCTGGCTTAAAGTCAGGTGTATAAAAGAAAGCTGGAAAAGGGGAATGAGCTATATTATGCATTTTTTTCAAACATAAATCAGTGGACTTTGAACCAAATCCTGCCATTTTCCAAAATCTACATCTGTTATTTTCTCTTTTATTCTTGCAGAAGACATCCTGTTGATCCGTTGTAGAGACATGTAAACAAAACACATTATCCTTTTTAAAGACTGAGAGAAGCTGCTGGCTCAGTACTACAAGGAAATGTGTCACAGGCATCTGGGAGAAACTCTCAGACACCCGTTTCAAAACAGAAGAGCAAATAAGGCTAGATGTACAGCACTCATAAGGGGACTCCCCCTTAAAAAAAGAAAAAAATATAAATTAGATAGTGCCTAATCTGAAAAGTTGTTTCCCTATAAAGGCTGAAAAATACAGTTGTCTGATTTGAAAGAATCAACTTAAACCACATTAGGTGATGTTGAATGTTTTGTTCCTTTGCTTTTTTTGATCAGGAAACAAATATTGATCAAGATGAGAGTAGGCACAGAACTCGTGTCACAGAAAAAATAAGCAGCCTATGTCATGTACAAGGCTTGTGTAATATACCTGCAAACTGCTATGGCCTGATCTCTCTGCCCTGCCTAAGCTGAACTGGGCCCCAAAATACCATCTTGTTGCAATTTACTAATTCTTAATTTGCATTTAATAAATGAGAATTTAATTTAGGTTTTAGAAATTGGTAAAGACCCCCTAAAAGAGTAGTTCTTGAAATATCATAGAATTCTAGAAGAATCATAGAATAGTTAGAATTGGAAGGGACCTTAAAGATGATCGAGTTCCAACGCCCCTGCCATGGGCAGGGACACCTCCCACTAGACCAGGTTGCTCAAGTTGTAAGTTCATCTTAAATGGAAAAAAAATGCATTTGAAATATTTAATATTTTATGACATTTTTTCTAACTGATTTTTAAACTGCTCATTGAATTATATAAGAATCTTGTCTTTTAAAATACAAAAATAAATTGCCTAGAAATTCAGCATGTTTAAATTATAGTGAAGAAAAATTTATTTAATTAAATAACAGGCAATTTACTAAGACCCCACCTCGATAATCTGTAGGAATTTACCAGAAGTTACTTACTGAAACACAGAATAAAGAAAGACGATATAATAATTTAATACTGACTAGAGGACCTTTTGAACTGAGGTTTCCTATATGTCTCAGGAGTCATCAAGGGAAGGAGTGGTGATCTCAGGTTTGGTCTGGAGTAGGAAAGAATTTATGAAATCTCAATGCTTCTGGCAGAGTAAGGAAATTATTTGCTGTTCAGGTCTATTGAGGACTATAACAATAAAAAGCTGCATGGTAGAAAAATATCAAAAGAAAAAAAAAGTGCCAGAAAATACACACAGAACATACACTCCGTGTGCACAAGCAACAGCCCAACATATTTTACTCAAATGCACCTCATCATATCCAACACATGTCCACAAAGGAACCTAACG
The DNA here is from genome assembly GCA_002844005.1 of Limosa lapponica baueri. Classification (NCBI taxonomy): domain Eukaryota; kingdom Metazoa; phylum Chordata; class Aves; order Charadriiformes; family Scolopacidae; genus Limosa; species Limosa lapponica. Next base: position 675,513 of record KZ505748.1, on the reverse strand, counting down.
CTCATTTAGTAGCGATATAAATATTGAATATTAATATTTGGAAATCAAAGCCAAAAGAGGTAAGTCTCATAGGCAAAATGATGATTTGAAGAAATAGCTACATTTCTATCACAAATAAACTATGATGTCATGCCAAGGACAAAAATCTGCCTTATAGATCTCATCTTACACAGTAGAAAACCAGGAATGTCTTATTTACAGGCCTTATAGGAAAAAAATGCAGACCGTGAATGTGCAACAAAGTGCATGTAACCTGAAAAGACAAGTCATCCAGATGGAAAAGATGTTCTATAAAAGTAAACCATTCCACACAAAAGCAAATGTCCTGTACAATAGAAATTTGTGGGTTTGCAGAGATTTGTATTCTTGTAACAAAGGCAGAAGTCACCTGTCAAAGGATGTCAAAAATCTTCACACTGTGGGGTTTTAGTTAAGACAATCAAACAAAAATCAGTTTGTTCAAGAGACTTCTCATGATGGTCCATAAGGTGATAATAAAGAAGTCAACTATATCTTCATATGCTATATGCAACCCAATGAACTGGAATCATTGCCAGCCTCCAGAACAGCGTGCAATTAGCACAGCTGGGGCTGCCAACTGATTTGAGCAGAAGCATGTACCTTACGAATGAAGTGTATGAAAAACCAAAGACCTACAAACCTTGCCAAGTTGAGATCAGTGGTGCTATATTTGGATGAGACTTATTCAAAAGAGAACTGAAAAAAATTGCATCACTCTCAAAAATTGAGTTTCACATCATAAAAAGATGATGGAAGCCTTCTTTTTTTTTTGCTACTTTCAACACCCAAGCAACAATCATAATTGAGGTGAATCAATAGTATAGGTACTTAAATGCACCAAACAGATAAGAACGTTGGAAGTTCACTAAGAAAATATGATAGCATGTCTCCTGTAAAATAATGCATAGCAGACTCATGAGAGAGACATTTTTCACTAGCAGCTCAAAGCGAAATTTTTTAGTTGGTCATAAATTATTTGCATGTAAGTACACAAAAATAGATCACATAAATTCTACAAAATAAGACACTATATCTTAGCAGAATCGTGTATAATCCATGTACAGGGAATGATAAATTAGTGCCATTTGAGTGTGGCCTTAGTGTAGCCTCTACAAGCACCTTCTCTGATCATCTCCATAGAATTTATGATTTTGATCTGGACTATTGCAAGGTACATCCATGTTTGAAGACAGCACACAAATGCATCAGACTAGCAATACTATTCTGAATAAAGACAACTTCCTCGTCTCCACAGCAATGTACCAAGAGCAAATGAAATTTAACAACTAATATTGCAAAGGAAAAATTGTACCTTCATTATTTTTGCTGGTACGTTATTACCTTATGAAAATTCAGACAACTGAATAAGTAACAAAACTGCTGTACGTATACAAATGACCTACATCAAGTGAAATAATCACACAATAAGAAATGAAAGCTGAATCTACTTTGTAAAAATCCATCTTGCAGCTTGGGAAACATTTCCTATTCTGCAGCTGAAAAACTGGATATGATAGATTACCATATGAAAAGAGTAAATTTGAATGTGCAGTGCAGATTTGGTATATGCAAAATGTATGCAATGGTATTTATAGAGGTATCATATTTAGTTCAGCAACACCTTTCTAATCTTTTCTCTTTACTATTTTACCCTAAGTTTAGTCTGCAGTCTTTACACTTCAGCTTTCTGAATCAGATATTACCATGCACAGCGAATGATGGGGTATTCTAAATTTGGAGGAAAATCTTTTAAAGTGCATGAATTAATGAAAAGAATTCAAACGTGTTCAACTAAGGTACTACCAGGTGTTTTGTTTGTATATTCTGTTTTTACCACTATCTTCTTTTTAAGAAATGCATTGTTGTTTTACATTTTTGAGTAAACATTATTGCTTGTGTTGTGTATATAGGCACAAAGAAAAGCAATCAATATATCAATTGTTATGCATTACATTATCTATTTTTAAAAACAAATTCCTACTTTGGTGTTAGCCCTGAAACCTTCCTTGGACTTTATTTTCAAATCACCATTTACTTTCTTACAACATAATTAATTTTATAGCTTCATATCCCAGTACGATAGTAAAAGCCTTGTGTCATAGGTAGAGGTAACCCAGAGTCTACAAAATGACAGAGGCAGAATTCTGGGCCAAATTTCCCATAATTTCTGTTTTGCAATTATATGGTTCTAGCAAGAAAAGCTTCAAGAACCATAACATAGAAAAAGATGACACACCCACTTGAGCGAAAACCAGCCAAGGTTGGAAATTAAAACAGCACATATTCTCTGATACGACAGGTCTCCATGCTGTCTGTATATGTACCTCAGGGAAGTCTCTCAGGACTTGGAGGTAAGATCAAGAGGTAAGTATTCATTATTAGGTTATTAACACATATTTATTAGGGTAGCATAATCATTTTCTAACAAAAGTAATTCTGAAGAGAGTGGCAAGGTTTTCTCTTAATTCTTTTCCCTTTAACAGGTAATCGCTTGCAGCAATTGCAAGATTAGGACAAAATTAGAGTTTAGGTTAAGATCATTTTGTTTTGACTTCTTTTTACTTGGTTGTTTATGCACAGATATGGGGTATGGAAAACACAGCGTCTTGCTTTATTCAGATCAGCTACATGTATGATTGTGTGATTGCTGCAAAAACCAAGAATAGGCAGATTATTATTACACTTGTTACTCTGACATTCTGATGACAATTTTAATTTTATGAAGGTTTCACAAGTATGCATCTAATTTTCACATATTAAAAATTTTCTAAGGTAGCTATATCAGAAACTTTTCATTTTCTTAGCTAGAGATTCATACCTCATAAATAGTTTATTTATATCTTCATTCTGCATGGCCTTGGAGACAGTAATTTAAATTTATCTTTTACCATGAAGGTTAAAAAAAAAATTAAAAAAAACCTGAATAAAGAAAAATTTACCTGTGCAAACCGTGTATTCTGCCACAAGAAAGCATGAGGTCTGGGTTGGAATATGCAAATCACTAAGTAGACTTTGTTACCAATGGAATACAGATCGTTCAAAGCTGACAAATACATACCCACCCCAAATTATACATGTAATGTGCAAAACCTGGTTTTCCAGCAGAAGAAGCTACACAGTCCACCTAACACCATACTGAAGTATTGGTTCAGCCCACTGGCTCACAACTCTTAGAATCATCTATTGAATCATTAATTCTACCTTCTTTCTTCCTTTGAGTTCTCTTCGGAGATTTCTTGGTCAATTAATCAATCTTAATTTTCTTGGCTCATACAACATAAAAGCATCACAAACTGAGAAGATACTGTTCTGAGGTCTTACTCCTACCTGAGTACAAATCCAAACATGGTTTGTAAAATATTGAGAGGCGAATACAATGTTTCTTTCTTTCCATCTAATTGTCAATGGGAATAATGACTACTGACAGAGCACATCGTCAGACTGAATGACCCAAACTGTAACTAATTAAGAATACGAGATTTTTTTTTTAACCTAAATTGTACCAGAACTGCTATTTTTTGTCATACAACAGATCATATATTTACTAAGAAAAATAATACTACTTTATCTCTGTTTTAATTCAAATACGGAGGAAACCATCCATCTAATTCACTGCAGTGAGTTTTTGTTTACACCTTCCATTGATAAAATGTTTGAAAAATAAAAGTGAGATCCATTTCTAATATTTATAAGAATTCAGAGCCATTTGGAAAAGAAATAATACTATCTGACCTTCAGTATATTATAGAACTATATATTTAGCTGAACTGGTTCATATTAAAACACTTTCAATCCTCACAAAACCCTTTGTCATATGCCAAAGCGAAAAAACCAGCAGAGCTCAAAGCATCACCGATGACCAAGGCCCCATGAATAACTGGTAAATAACTCATATGTCATCTGGCTGGATATAGCTGCATAACTTTAACAGGTGATTAATCTTCCATGCTTCAGAAGTGGAATTATCTGAATAGATCTTCCAGCTTTGGAAATAAATGCAGGTGTTGCTACTACAGTACTTCAGAAAGGATCCTCTAAGATCCTTCAGAAGAACTGACTGTGAGTTAATATTTTGGTTCCAGGTACAATCAATAGCTCATCTTCCAAGGAGAGGAGAAGAAAAGGAAAGCAGCCTCTGGACGATTCCTAGGAAGAGCGAAGGAGGAACAAGAGGAGATAATTCTTCCAGAGCATCTGAAACCATCTTGAGTCAGAAGGTTTGAGTATCAGTATCTTAGTACAGGATTATAAGCCAGGTGGAGGCTTCTGAAGTCTTCTTGTTCCCTCTGCTGTGCAAACATACCTTCAGTGGGTACAGATTTTATTTTCCTTACCCTTATGAGACAAGACTAATAGCTATACTTGTTATCTCTCACATCTTATAGCCTTCTTCAAACTGTACCCACAGTCATTCTAAGATGCAATGTCATAGCTAACTTTATGACTACAAGGACATGTATGAGCACACCTGTGAACACATCCAACTCAACTAGAGTTGAGTGATTCCTTCACAGCACTAGTTTATTAATACATAGTAGGCTTAAGAGAAAACTACTTCAGGCGGTGGAATGTGTAACAACCAGAAATAAAAAAGGCCTGCCCTACAAACAAACAGCAACTGATGGATATGAGCCGCAATACCAATACTGAAGGAACAATCCTTAAGCTTTTCAGACAGATATCATATATATTTTCTTTTGAAAAAGGAACAGTGAGGTTGAGAGTGCAGGGAAAATAGTGAATATGTATTTTCACTAAAGTAGAAAACCTTTCACTTGCATTTTCCATATTAATAACTTGATCAATGCTTCAAATACAGCACAGCTTCCTGAGAAAAAGCCATAGTATAGTGGCTGCTTAGTGGTTTACCTGCAGATTTGGTCATATCAGTACACTTTGCAAAGAGGCGTATTTATTCATAAAAAACATTCCACTATATTTTTGTCTTAAGTTAAAATTCTTTGTAAGATATAAGTCAGATTTTAAAAAGCTTTTTTTTCCAAAATATGCTTCAACTGAGTGTAAATGTACAATAGACCTGTAAAAATAATGGTGTTTAAATTGCCTATCTAAAGAAATTGGGAATGATAGCAGGGAATTAATGAAATATTCAATTTACTGGATTGTTTTCAGTTTTTTTATGAAGCAAGCACTTGGGATGACACAATGATTCAAGTGAGACTGGAAAACCTTCCACAGCACCTCTCAGCGCTCTGTTCTTCCCTGCTCAAAAAAAAAGAAAAAAATAGAATTTGATCGCTATTGCATCTCCATGCAAGGGATTTGTTCAAGGCCTTGAGCTCCGATTGCCCTGACCAACCTGAAACCATCTTTCTGTGCAATCCTCCCCTGCAACCTCTTTTCTCCAGCTTCTAGGGGTTTGGCTGCCTGTACCTAAGGCCAGCTCTGACAGAGGCAGGTCGCAGCCCTGCAAGCTTCTCTAGCACCTCCTGCCCCCACAGCAACCCCTGCCCGCAAATCTTCATGCAGTGCCCTGGAGCAGTTCTCTAGGGACTGTGACCTTGTGTCCATGGCCACAATTCACCGTACAAATTATGAAGTTCTGTGGAAACTGAATGTGGCCCAGTGAGCCTATTACAGTTTAGGGCTAACTGAGGCCATTTCCACTGAGATGACCAGGACTAACCTGTCCCAGAGTCTGGATCCTCATCAGACCTGGCTTCCATAGTTTTCTGGCCTCCCAGTTGCCCAGAAGGCCCCAGTTTCTACCCAGTTGCACCCCACATCAACCACTGCCTCTGCTGTAGATAGCAGGATTATCCAAAGGGGACCCATAACACGTGATCCCCCAAACATTTTGACCTTTCTCATCCTGCACACCATTTTCCTATCATCCTTGGCAGGCATGGTTGCAGCAGCACAACCTCATTGTTAGCAGACAAACAGGGTCCATGTGCTTCTCTCTGTGAAGGAGATAGCCAGAGCCTGAAGAGAAATCCCTGCTTCAGAATCTTTTGGGATGCTTCCTCCACCGTAGGTGCCAGTGATGCCTAGCCTTATTCATAAAGACTTAGCAAAACAAATCCTGCCAAAGAAATGACTGATAGTCCCGCTGTGTATAACTGTGCATAAACAAGTAAATATTCAATTTGAAATGAAGTAGGTCACAGGTAACAAACCTCCTGACAGCATGTAGCTGATTTAAATTGCTAGCTCAACTGCTAGCATGCTAAAGAGTCAGAGCCACAATGGCTGGCTGAACTTTCTGAAAGCTGTCTGTTGCTGTAAATCAATTTCTACAATTGTGATACAATCAGCTATCCAAACAAATTTGCAAGACGCTCAGATGCAAAGCTGCTACAGCAGAACACAACTCTGGAACATAATTGCAATGTAAAGTACACCTAGAAACCACTCTGCTCCACATCCACTGAATACATACAAAGTTCGTCACCTTTTACCCTGGATATATCCACTGTCACCAAGCATTGAAAGTAACTTCTGAAGACTCTTCTGACCTCTCCTGAATTCAAGAGGCTCCTGTGATAACAGCCTAGCAGTTGCAGTGCTGTTCTGCGCTGCTTAAGAAAGTGCTTAAAAATATGTCAATATATCTCTGCCCACACTTAAAACAGAAGAGACGTCTGCAAAACCAAGGACATTTTCTTTGACAATTAACAGTCTTTGCTCCATTTTGCAAACTATATCAAACCAAGAAAACACTATTTGCTAGACAGCTGCAGTTAGATCAGGCTGCTCAGGCCCCATACTGCTCAATTTTGAGCATCTCCAAGGACGAGAAGTCTACAGCTTCTCCACATCAACTTGTTTCAGTGCTTAAACACCCTTATGATGACTTGTTTCCATTACTCTTGTCCTGACAGTCTGCACCTCTGAAAAACCTCTGGCTTCAACTCTTCTGTACCCTACTTTTAGATATAGAAAGCTAGAAAAAGGATTTCCCCTCTACCTTCCCTTCCTTTGGCTGAACAAACCCAGCTCTCTCTTGCGTGTCATGTGCAAAACTCCCTGACCAGTTCAGTGGCCTCCACCACACTCAATCCAACATGTCCATATGCTTGTTCTGGGGAGCCCAGTACTGGACACAGCACTCAGATGTGGTTTTAAAATAGAGGGGAAGGATCACTTCCCTTGACCCTTGCTGGCTACAGTCCTAATGCAGTGCAGGATGCAGCTGGCTCTCTTTGCTGAAAGAACACACTGATGCCTCATGTTTAACCTCACTGTCCACCACAAACTCCAGTTTCCACCACTAACTCCAGTTTCCACCACTGTCTCTAGTATTGAGAGTAAAATAGCAAATGAAAAGTCAAGTAATGTTTTAATGCTTTTATAAATTATCTGGATGCAGAAGTTGAATGTACATTAAGTAAGTTTGCTCATGATATTAAACTAGGAAGAGCTGTGGACTCCCTCAAGGGTGCAGAGGCCTTACAGAGTGATCTGGGTAGACTAGAAAGCTGGGCCATCACCAACTGTATGCAAGTTAACAAGAGCAAGGGCAGGATTCTCCACCTGAGAAGGGGTAATCCTGGTGACACATACAAATTAGGGTATGAAAGGCTGGAGAGCAGCCCCCCAGAAAAAGATCTTGGGGTTTGGGCTGATGGCAGGTTGCGTATGAGTCAACAGTGTGCCCTGGCAGACAAAAGGGCCATCCGTGCCCTGGAGTGCATCAAGCATAGTGTAGCTGGCAGTTACAGGAAGTGACTGTCCCACTCTACACTGCACTGTTGTGGCCCCACCTCAAGTACTGTGTGCAGTTTTGAGTGCCTTAGTATAAGAAAGACATCAAAGTATTAGAGTGTGTCCAGAGAAGGGCAACCAAGATGATGAAAGGCCTTAAGGGCAAGACTTAGGAGGAATGGCTGAGGTCACTTGGCTTGCTCAGCTTGGAGAATACAAGGCTGAGGGGTGACCCCATCGCAGTCTACAGCTTCCTCAAGGGCGACAGCAGAGGGGGAGGTGCTGGTCTCCTCTCTCTGGTGGAAATGGAATGAAGCTGTGTCAGGGGAGTTCAGATTGGATGTTAGGAAAATGTTCTTCACTGAGAGGGTGGTCAGCCACTGGAATAGGTTCTCTGGCGAAGCGGTCACAGCACCAAGGCTGTCAGAGTTGAAGGAACATCTGGATGATGCTCTTATTCATATGGTTTAGTTTTAGGTAGTCCTGCAAGGGGCAGGGAGTTGGACTCCACAGGCCTTATGGGTCCCTTCCAACTCGAGATATTCTATGATTCTAATTATACATGGATGAGCTAACTAATGTTAGCTCAAATCTGGGACTAGTAATCTGCTGTCTCCAGAATGAGATCAGGAAGCAGACAGCAAACAGCAGATAGTATCTGCAACAAACTAGTATTAGTAATACCCAAACTTTCTGCAATAAACTGATATTAGTAATAAGACATTCTAAAATGTATCTGTATTTTATCCTGTGCATGAAGTTCAAAGACAGTGTATTAATGTTAACTTTTCTATTTTCATCTGCTTTATTTTACTTGCAATATCTTCTCAATATTTCTGTTGCTAACCTATTTCAATTTTTTATTTTTAAATAACCCACTTTTATGAATGGAATTTGGAAAAAATATAGTACAAGTGGAGACCTACTAATACGTATGTAATCCAAACAAGTGGGATATAGTAATAATTGCTGCTTTAAGCATAATGTGCTTTAACATTTATGTATTCATGGAATATTCAGATCACATATCAACTACCTGAATTAATTATGGGTATCTCATTCCTTACTGAATCTTTCTTTTTTGCACCGAAACAAGTGCATTATGTTATGCTGCCTGTGGCCTCCTGGTGAAAAGTTGAAAGCCCCCACAGCAGGAAGCAAGTGTTTTAATGGCAGCTAATTCAAGTATCTGAGGAAGACCTCAAACACAAAATTCAGAGTCATAGCCTATTGCATCATGGAAGCACAGAACAGGAAATCCAGAAAAAGCTAAAATTTTAACGGAGCAGTTTTGATACAGACACACTGTTAAGTCCCTCATCTTAGCAATTTTGAGTCCTTCAGCTCCATGAAACAAGGTAATAGGCTGTTACAGTTGTATTGGGACTGTTATTTCCAGAGAATGATGCCTCAGCGGTTTCTGAAAAATCAATCAAGAGTCAAGGGATATTAATTCTGAGCACACAAAAATAAGGCATTAAAAAGCAACTTTGAGGATGTTAATGCTAGTTTTACTCATGATGGTACATAATTGATGCTTCCAAACCGGGATTTTTCATCTGCAAGAGATCTTTTTCTAGACTACACATGCACACCCAGTGCAAGCAATAGCATTTTGGTAGGAGACATATGCCAGTGTAGTTCAGATGCTGTTGCAGTATTAACCTTGCTTTGGATAAGGAACTGGGTTCCAACTGCCACATCAGCCAAGCTTAAACCCCATTGGGGAGAAAGTCCTTCCTGACATGTAATGACCTCTGCCTTTCAAATGAGCATTTAATAACAAGTGCAAAGAGTAGAATTAGGGTTGGGATGACTGTCACAAAGAATCTAGTTATCAAGGCTTGAAGCAATATCATATTAAGTGATCATATTAAGTGATCACATTAAGTGATACAGAAATAAAGTGTATTCCACAAAACAACCTAAAGTAGAATACTTCACTGTGCAAAGCACTAGGAGGAAACACTCCACCATTAGTGTAGTTTAACTGTAATAAAATGTAATTTTGTGATTGCATTGATGCAAACAAGGGCTAGAACTGCCATGGATAATAAGCACATACTCATTGGTCAAAGAAAATAAAAAAGCATTTTTTTTCTCTATGCTATGCTGCTAATCAATTTAATTAATAAATGTTCCACACATTTCTCTGCAGCTACTCATATTTGTTTAATCATATGAAATACTTTGCTTCAGCTTTTTGCCCTCCTCGTTTACTTTAAGGGGAGAGTAGACTTGGGATTTGATATGGAAAAAAATTGCAGCATTAGTTACGCACACAACTATTTGCAGCAGAGATACTTGAACATATGCCCAGCCTTGAATCAAAATAACATAGTATACATTACATATACCGTGGACTATTGCAGTGTCTCTGCTGCAAGCTTCAAGCTCTGCTATCTGGCAAATAAGGGTCACCCCCCAAAAAAATCAGTGAAGTTGTCTCCATTGATTCAATTGGATTTAAGGGGAGTCCTAAATAAGATAATAGAAACTACCTTTGCTAACACAATTCATGACACTGTGATGTTAAATCCGTCAGATAATTTGATGCAAACAATTCGCTCAGTTTCAATACGTAGAGACTTCCTATTGTAGTCATATCCCTGGCAGACTGCTATAGTGAGTGATCAAGTAGTTCTCATTTGTTCTAACTCTACAGATGTCCATTTTATCATGGATGTTTTAATAACACTTGAGAATTTTTGAACATTAAATAAAACTGGAAATTTGCACTACTTAAAAAATAAAAGTAACCACAAGAAAAAAACTTCATCCTTGATGTTAGTAATAGCAGTCTTCTAAGGCGAAGCAACCCTCTGAACAATTTACTGCTCCCAACTTGAATAAGCTAAAGCTCCCACAGTTACCATTAATAAGAAATTGCACAGGATATTTTCAGCTTGATAGATCAGATCTTTATCTTTAAATTATTCTTAAATAATCGCATGTATCAAGACAAAATAACCTGATCACATTTAATTTCCCAGCAGGATATCTCTGCAAACCTTTTTTGTTGCTCCCCCCTCCCCCAAGTTTTTGTCAGAAGGATCAGAATCACCTTTTTATTCCAAGGAAATGCACATAAGCATTAAATTTCCTCATTTGTATGTAATAAAAGTAGCACATCTGCTTGCAGTTCAGTGTCCTAATAAGTACTGCACTGCTGATTGTCCCCCACAATGAGTTTTAAAATTTTTTGGCTAATGCAACCATTAAAAGGCACTCATTTTATTACCATGCAAAGAAACAAAAAGAATGTTTCTACTGTGCAAATAGAAAGTGATTGTACCCCCCAAAGCTTTCACTGAAGACTGATAGTTGTTAGTCACCTCACATTCTTGTAAAGTCAGTTAAATCAGAAAGACTTCGTAGGCAATTTAACAGTCTCCTCTTCAGGAGACAGAAATGAAGGAGAGTTGTGGTACTTTCTGTTTTCTTATCAACCCTTGCCCAGCTCATAGAGCTAGGATTAGCATGGAAGATTGAGCAGGAGTCCCTCATGTCCCTGCTGGCCTTTCCAGTAAGATACCTGAAGACTAGAGAAAGAGAGAAAAAAGCAAGCAGTAAGGGAATCTCAGTCTAACTTCTGCGGAGGAAATAGTGGAATAAATACTCTAATATTCTATGTTGGAAGATGACAAAGAGCCATATGTCATGAGTGGATCTATTAAACTAGCCAATTTACAAACAAAGCACAAGAATTTTTAAGCACAAAAGATTGCTACATCTGTCCTCTGTGCTCACAGTAGGCAAAACAAGAAATCACAGACTTCATAAGTGCAGCAAGAAAGATCCAGGCAGACACTACAGGAAAATGTTTCTGATGGCATAGATAGGGTCACTGTAAAAAAGACTGCCCCTGAGCATTATGACTTAGACAAACACCTTGTTGAGGTTTGGTCTGGGCTCGTTCTTTTTTGCCTCAAACCAGAACATGCCTGTAAGAACTATGTGTATTGACATAGTTCTGTTAGTGGCAGGATAGGGTAAGCAACTTTTGAGGATCTCTTTTCATGATGTATCCCAGTTTACACTGTTTTCACAGAAGAAAGTAAGTGTAGGACCTCCAAAAAATTGGCATCATATTCTTTTTTAAAACTCAGTCGGATGCGAACTGAATACTTTAAAAAAGTGTTTGACTTCCAAGCAGTATTACTTTACAACTAGATACATCAAAGACAATACAAAATTACAGCCATCAGATCCAAAAAACAAGGGGATTCCTTTAGCTATTGCTGTGCTTGTCTTAATAAGCATTTTGAGCAATGTTGATGCCTGAGCTACCCATCCTTCAGGGAAAGGGAGTTGTCTTCTTGCGTGGATGACTCAGTCATTGGACTGCAAGTAGCAAATTATTTGTTATCATTATTGCCACTTTAACCTGGCACCACTATTGCTTCTGTGAGTACAGGCTAACCAGCTAAATGTCAGAAAACTGCTTTGAGTGATGCAGTTCATGAAAAGTGCCAACAAGGAGGTAGGCAGAAATGTAGGAAAAAAAACCAACCTCAGAAAAGCAGTAGTATTATGGCTAGGTTGTGCAGATCTTCACAGTTTTAATATGATAACACAGAATTTGCAGCCAGTAAAAAACCCCGTTCACCAAATACAGCCCCCTGCACACTACCAGGTAATCTGAAGTACTGAACCCAAAAGTTGAATAAGTATGTATTTGTAAAATGCTTTCTGCGATTCAGAAAACTTAGAAAATTCTACATACACTCACACACAAGTCAGTCTGGAAGGTCCCCAGTTTATCCTCTAATTAGTTCATCCAATTATAGTTTTGGTTTCTCTTTCTAGCTATATGCAAAGACGCACATTGAGCCATCGTACTGAGAAACTGAGGTGTGATATTGCCTTAGAACAATCAGCAGCAAAGTGACATGCTGATTCAATAAATCACAAAGTTCAAAAAATGGCATCCTTCCATAACCAAACAATGTGGTGTGTCTTCCATGAATTCTTAATTATGATTCCTCAGTAAGTTACTACATCTGCCCTCTGCATCTACCAACAACAGGTGAAAAGCATCCAAAAGACAGTGTTTTCACTCAATCTTCTTATCACTAATGTAAAATCAGTCTGATTATTGTTTTAATTACCTTACAAAAATCCTGATATTTTCTTCAGTAATTTCCTTGACACTACTAAAAGCAGTTTGTCAGACTGTTTCATGTCATTATATTATTGGGGGGATGAAAGATATTTTCAATGAAGTGATTTTATTTCATGCTTTATTACCAGCTTTGACATAAATTTCCAGAGAGCCCCAAGGGCATTTCTTTTTGCACTGTAGCATAGTCTTGTTAGCAATTCAGGTGGAATAAAACCACTCAGCTTCACTTTATGGTCTTGTGCCCTGAATTTTTCACATGCCATCCTTTCAAACATAAGGAACGGTATTGCAGAACAACATTAGAAACTTATGCTGTTAATACAGGATTCCACCAACATATTAAACAGCATTGTATTTGTAGCCTCTTGCTTGTATAAATTCTGGACTTAGTACCATTTTCAATTATTTCTAAAACAATAGCATGACTCAGAATGAGCCTTATTTTTTTTTTTCTCTATTGTATTAATATGCATAAAAATGTTACTTTTAAAAAAAAAAAAAAAGTTCCCTGGAAACAAGACACTAAAGCATCTCTTATGCAGTCACGAATTAGGAAACTTGCATTTTCTTTCTGATAGGCAAGTTTATTGCAGTGTTTCATATATTATCAATTCTTGCAAAGGCCAGTGGGAATTGAGGCCACTCATTCAAATCTGAAAAAAACTGAGCCTCGTGGGAAGCAGAGATCATTTATGATCCAAGCCCGTCTGTGTGCAGGAAACATGGACAACCCTGGATGACTCCTCTGCTATGTCACTATAGCTCACTGGTCTTGTGGCACAGAAGGCAGCAAAACTCCACTGTGCTTTGTAGGGTGAAGGGAAAGACACTAACGAAGCAGTTGGATTTAGGGAAAACACTGCAAAATAATACTGACATGCAAGAGGATAAAAAACCTGTAGTCATTGCAGGATCCTTACTTTAAAACAGTCAGGTATTTCTGTACCTTAGCTGCTGCATCAAGCCTGAAAATTTAATACTACCTTTTTACAGAATAACATTTCTATCACTTCTTTTTGAAAAGCACTCACATGGTGGTGACACACCTAGAAAGAAAAGTCATTTCTTTCTATAATTCTCTGGTTTAAAAGCAGAAACTTTGCATTCATGAAGCCTTTTCCAACCTGAAAGTCAAAATCATTTTTCCTTTTACATGAAATTAGTAGACAACAGCCTCTTCCTTCAAAATGACACTAATGCATCTACCTCTTTTACATGTAGGCTAACCCATGGAAACATGACTTCTACTGCTGGGCTTTTTGGTTTGATCTCTCCCTTTCTTTTGCCTTAATTGGGATAATATTTCCTGTTGTGGATACTGATTTGCTGCTACATCACTTCCAAGTCAGTGGTCATCAACCTGAGTCATATTAATGGAAAAAATTCAGTCAATAAGGAAAATTGCTAACAAGCTCTGATTCACCTAAGATCACATAATCGCATATGCTGCACCGAAGAATTAATGACACAAAGTGACTACTTCTGTGTATAAAAAAGGAAAAATCATTATCAGCTTCCACATTTCCTTCCCTTTCAGAAGAAATGAACTGACATGATCTGTCAGAAACTCCTTACATGCCTAGTTTCCATGTGGATCCGTTCATGTCACTGTTGGTGAGAAGCGTGACTTCAAGAAATAAGCAGCTTTTTGGGAATGTGCAACTCCCCCAAAGGCATATTATCAGTTCTTCAACCCTAGCTGTAAAATGCCTTCACCATGCTGCCATTACTTGGTTATGAAATGTGAAGTGCTAGAGGTGCAGTTAATAGCTGAGCAGCAGTAATGCAAGCATACCTGTGAAAAGGTGCAGTGAAGATATGTTGCAGCACCCATTGCTCCCCTGATTTGGGGTGTTAATTTCTTGATGATAAAGCAAGAGACTGCAAAGACATAGCAATACTCTAGCCAGGTCTTTTTTCCTGCCATCTTTAAATGATGAAACCGATGGCACAGGAGTAGAACGCACAACAGAAAGCAGAATCTTTATCATTGCTGGTAACGTGGCTTCTGGGCTTCTAAGGACAAATAATGCACTCCAGAAAATACGTGAATTAGAGTCAAAAACATGCAATGTCTATTACAACTGTAATAGATATAAATATGATCTTTCTGGTAGGAAAACACAAGTTTGTTTATCAAATAATTTCCTTCTGAACAGAATTTGCATGCACTCTGAAAACTCATCTATCTTTTATACCCTCTACAGCATCCCAACATATCGAGAGGCATGAGCAGTTTTCCTATTAGTGAATTTACGAGAAAATTCTTGCATTGACTGATATTTTCTACATGCCTGTGTTTTAAGCAGTCTGATCCTGAGGGCTGAACTGTCATTACTTCCCAGAA
The DNA here is from genome assembly GCA_002844005.1 of Limosa lapponica baueri. NCBI lineage: Eukaryota > Metazoa > Chordata > Aves > Charadriiformes > Scolopacidae > Limosa > Limosa lapponica. Next base: position 660,352 of record KZ505748.1, on the reverse strand, counting down.
TGCATCAAACTCTCCTGAAGGAAGCATAGTGGTGGCTCATTCGTTATTACAATTTAATTCAGTAAGCAGCTGAGTGCAGGCACAGGTAAATTACTACCCTCATTTTACTGTTGGTAATGTGCATATTACTTTCAGAAACATTTAGTGCGCCAGCTCACTAATGATAACAGTATGCATTAGGATTCGTTCCAAGTACCTCAGTTCTTCAGTCAAGGCTTAGTAAACCTGCCCCCTCATTTTGTTTGCAGTTTGAAAGGCAGATAGGGTAAATTAACTAAAACAATAATCAGATCAATACTTAACCATTAAGCGGTGATAAACCAGAAGATCCCACTGTCAACTGGACATAAAAAGACTAGCTAAGAGAAAAAAATTAACACATTTTGACTGCCTTTGTGTCTAGACTTCTGCTCATTTTCTCATTGATAGTTAATAAAATAGCATAAAATGCTTACACTTCTGTTTCTGAAGACCATCACAAAATCTAACATTACCATCTCATGATTATGGCACAAAAATCCACCTGCTAGTAATTTTAAAATTTATTTATCATAAGGATCTTCCCTGAGTTATAGGACTACTCTATCAGTCCAATAATTTTTTTATTTCAAATCTGTGTGAGAAATGAAATCAGCTCCAAAAGATACAACTTTCTTCTGTCTTACAGTCCCTTTTTCTCACAGTGGAGGGTTCAGAAGCATAAATATTTACTGTTTTATGAAGAACACATTTCATTCTTCCACCATTCTGGAGCGCAAATTTTTCATTCAGTTTACCAAATCAGATTTTTTAAAACTATCCTGAAATGAAATTGTATTTGGTAATCAAATAGAAATCACATTTTAGCTTCTTTAAGCTGTTGAACAGTGTGGTATTTCAACATTTACCTTAATAAAACCTGCCACACATTTCCCAGTCTTTATTGCTGTAGGTACCTTCTTTATGGACATAACCAAACTTGCTGTATCTGGAGAAATATTGCCCACACTTCTATTTCACATATTTCAGCCCAGCCAGAATTTCATATGTACATATTTTCACACTTAAAAGACACTGTGTATCATCCTAATGAACATTTTTTAGCTTTTTAATTTTCTCTTGGGTTACCTTATATATTCTTGGTAGGGCAATCAAATAAAAATAATTAACAAAAAAAAAAATCTAGTTTCCCATTTGGTAAGAATTTTAGTGTCTGATCTCTTTAAGCTTCTAGCAGTTCCTGGAGCTAGATTAAGCTGATGCCTAGGTTAGGTATATGGTGTCTGTATTTATTTGGTAGAGCTGAGCAGGTATTTTTACTGAGCCACATGCTGGGAAAAATTAGCCGAAACATTTTCTCCAGTGTTTCTTTTGGTTCACTCTGTTTCCTTTCCTCTGACCCTTCCAAAGTTCCTGCCTTCCATGTCTACTTACTCACATGTAATTCAAATTCATTATAAAAAATTTTAGGAGTGTTATTAAGAAAAAATCGGCTGGATAATTTGTTGTTTTCCAAATTTTTAGTACAATACTTCTATGCATGCACACCTCTAAATCTGTGGTGTTAAGCTTATTGTGCATTATAGACTTTATTTTTCAGTCCTCTGTCTATTTTCATTTTAGGTTGCTTGGGCTTTTTTAGCGTATTGCTCATGTGTCATATCTGTATCATATCTGTCCCAAGCTGAAGTGCAGCATCCGCAGGCTCTCCTAGTGCACAGGGTCCTCTGAGTGAAGTCTTTAGTATGATGTGATTAATTAATTTTTTTAGAGCATATAATGTTGCTCTAAAATTTCTGTTTTCTCTAAATCCTGCCATTTGGACTTGGCTTCCTTTCTTGGGAGGCAATCTCTTCTTTTGATCTGTGGAGTGTTGGAAACTCTCTTCCACCATAAAACAAACAGAAATGTGACTAGCAGATCTTTCTGCAACCGGAACAATAGCTCTTACATATATAATAGCACAAAGTGGATCAGGACTGCTTGCCACTAATATTAACCCTTCCTTAAAAGAAATAAAAAAGTATTAAGGTAACAAGACTCTGGCAAAAGAAACAATCTTCAGAAGTCAGGTAGAGTAACACAAGCTGAACAAGTCATTGCTGGAAAGCCATCGCTGGAAACTAACATGATGGCCTGGGGAGAATGACGGTTCCCCTCTCTGCACAAACCTGCCCTCTCTGCGCATGTGCTCAAGGCACTTCTTAATCCTCTTACTTCAGATGGGAAGGCATTAGACGGTGCGTTAGCGTGTGTTTAAGTGTATTGAAACAACTACAAAAAGTACCAGCATAGATTGTGCTACAGGAAATATTTATTAGGGATAAAAATGGGAGCAGTGAAGGATGAGCTGATGACACAAGTTGTAAGAGTGTTCTCCAATAATTTGTTTCAATCTGTACTTCAAATACATCTAGTACTCTGTGTCCCTGTTACAAAATGAAAAACTGAGAAAATAGGATTATAAAACCGTACCTAAACAAGAGGGTATTAGTAGAAGTGGGTTAGAACAGGAACATATGCCTGGAAGAAAAGCACAGGGAGCAAAGTGGAACAGCGTCTGAAAATGATCCTGGTTTATCTAAATCAAATGAGGCCACTGTGGCCACAGCTGTATCAAATGTCAGTTCAGGCAAATGAGCACTGCACACCATTTCAACAGAACAGAATAAGAGCACAGCCTACCTGTTGAATAACACCTTTTATTATTTATTTAAAACCAGTCATTTCAAGACAGTCGTATATATTTGTTAGTGAGCAATACAAAGTGAGAGGCCTCCATGCAAGTCCTAGATTCCAGTGTTTATTTAGATCCATCAGTGTCAAAGGACCGATGCTTTGCTTAAAGTTATATCTGTAGAATAAGAACTTTAAACTTCTCATTGAGAAGACATGGTATTAATTGAAAAGTCTGTGCTGTTTATTGCCAAGGTCCAGGTCATGCCGTTTTTTGTGTGTAAAACAGGAAATGTCTGCTATCTCTCGTTCTTACAAGTTCACGCAAAGGTGTATCATTGAACTTAATGATGTCATTTAGTTGTTTTGTTCCGGTAGACTAATCTAAAGCATGGAAATGACAAAGAAATGACAATATTCTATATTCTTACTCCTAATAAATTTACAGTGTACATTGAAATAGAGTTTGGCAACCATAGATAAAGCAGATAATAATAAAACGTGCCATTACGTATCAGCTTTTGCAAAGTTTATTCTGTTATTGAGGGCATTCTCTGCAGACAAAGGCTGTAAAAAAAAGGGTCTACTGGATGTCCACTGAGAAACAATATTGCATTAGCCCTTAAAACCACTTAATCCATTGGAAACCGGGCAATTAAGAAGCAAACTTAAATTATTGCACTCACCTTCCCAATGTTTGTGGATTTACAGGAGCACCTCTCATATGGAGGGGGGGTGTGTGTGTGTAAGGGTTTCTTTTTTTTTTTTCTTTTTTTGAGAAAGACACAAAAGAGAAAATAATACAGACACTTTTCTGATGAATGAATTTGTATACATATCATTTTTCAAAATCCCTGAGGAAAAGCAGGAAAATATTTATACTACTCATCTGGTAATTTAATGCTGCTGTTACCACACTCTTTCCTTAATAGCTCTTCATGACAGGAGAATTCCTTCAGGTTGGTTATTAGGTCTCCCGGGGAATTAGGACAATGGGGCCTTTGCTCTTATATGACTCACTCGCTTTGAACATGTTAAATAATAAAAGACGAAGATAAGAAGCACGTATTGGAAACAAAATTTTAAGCTGATTGGGAGCCTTGAAGATGCTGAAATATGCATTTCCTTCTCCAATCAACCAGTTCTGCGCATCAGCTCAGGAAGGTGCCAGAGTCCCACCTCCTTTGCTGGGGTCTCTCAGACACCTCACACCCCTTTCCTGCAGAGGTTGCTTGTCTCTAGTTATTTGCCCTGCTCTTGTTAACACCGCGGGGTCCACTCACTATCTGGCCTTAAAAGGCTACAGCTGTAGCTTCAGAAAATAATTTCTAGTCAGCTCTTTTAATAATTAATTGCAACATTCACCCTTAAAACGTGCAATGAAGAGAAACCATACACAGGGGGCAACATTCGTCTGCCAAAAAAGGAATATTGCAGACTAGTTTTTTTTTTCTTTTCTTTCCTTTCCTGATATTGAGAATGATAGTAAAATTCCCCACATCTGTGTTCTTACACCTCAGGAAAATCATGTTTTCCTAAATGTATCTGACTTGTAGACTATGGATATTGTAATGTGTGCTTCTGCGGTGGGAGGAGGAGGGGCGAAGCCTGTGCAAGAGAATCCAAACCACTTTTCTGATTTGTTCTTTATGAGTTATATTTTGATTTTTTCAACAATCTAAGTTTTATCTTTCTTCTGCTCACAATGTATCTCCCAGCAGCCATGCATCTAGTTTGGAAGGAAAAATATATTTCAAGGGTAGCTCCTTCCTGTCAGGGTGTGACAAATACCTGTTATGATACACAGTATGGTCCCTTATGTATCACATATACAACAGCTATACGTGCAAGTCTGCTGAGTGCACTATCATACACCACGCTGCTGTTCAAATACGTTGCATTAGTAAGGACTGACCTAATTTCAAAGCTACCCACACAAAATCAAATGCTTATATCAAACATTACCTCCTAATACAGTAGTAGAGTAGCCATGTTTTACCTGGCTGCATATTAATTTCAAAGCCAAACTATCAAGTACTAAGATGAAGTGAGCTAATTAGTGTCATTAATCCAACATTTTATAAAAGACAGGTGCAGAAGGCTAAAGGGAACTGAGTATACTGTTTAAGTTTTCATTATATAATCCAATTAAGAAGTTCCAAGAACAAAACAGATTTTTCACTTTAACGTAATTTGGTTTTTTTTTTCATCAAAAAGTTGATTCAAGATATTTTGTTTTCCAATTACACATGCCTCTAAAACAGCTTCAGTGGAACACACATTAGTAGGGGTACTTTGCGTGCTGAGATTAAGAGCTCTGCACTGTCTATAATCACAAATAATTTTTTCAAATAATTAATAATTACCTCCTAGGAAAACACATTTAAAACACCTTCAAAAGCACCTTCAAAACTGTGCCACTTGGTTTATGCAAAATAAATAAATAAATAAATAAATCACCATCAGAAAGTTTCACTGATGCTGCCTGCACTGCTGGTCTTTAACTGACCCTTGCTCCTATGCAGAGCTTTCAACAAACAGAGATAATTTTTTGTCTGTTCTCATACTGTTTGACTTACAAGTTGTTCTGAGTAGTAGTGGACCTTTGGGTAGTGGACCTTTCAGAAATCTAAGGATTTTCCAAAGAGCAGATAGCAGAGGGCTGTTCACAAAGGAACACACCTTAGAAACAGACTCCTTCTTCATCCCTAGAAGTTCACGCCTTAATTTCTCTAAGACGAAGCAAACAGAAGCACAGAGGATATCCACCATCCTACTCCCTTTTTACCCCTCTCACAAACCCTTCTCGGCAGAAAAATGTTCCCAACGGGAGCACAGACACCCAATTTTGGTATCTTCAGGTACTCGCAAGGGGTGTTAAATTAGCAGCAGGGCAGCTAATTAACAGTAAAGTTGGGACTATTTCTGAATTAACTTTCCAGCAACAGCGCCCGCAGCCCTCCGGGCAGATGCTGAGCGGCTCCCACCGCCGGCTGTCACCCACCCTACCTTAAGAAGTCTGACGGAGGGGAGGAAGGCGGCATGGCACAGCTTCCGGATGGTCCAGTTGAGCGGCCGGGGAGCGTCGGTCTGATTCATGACCCCTCCACCAGCCCCACGGGGAGATCCGCCGCGGACCTGGCAGCGCCGACCGCCGAGACCGCCCGCCAGGGCGCGGGCATCCCACGCGCGATCCGCCCGCGGTGCCGCAGGGCAGGGCCGGCCCGGCGCGGGCAGAGGGCTGGGCTGGGCTGGGCGAGCGGCTGCGGCCACCGATCCTCCTTAAGAAAGCAGCCTCCTGCGTGGGAACGGCGGCGCTCATGCATACCAAATGCGGCGGGATGGAGACGATCTGCCCGCCGCTCGGGGCAGGCTGCGCTGCCTGGGCGGAAAGGGGCAGCCCGCATAAAAAAGGAGGCTGCAGTGGGAGATGCTGCTGCTGCTCCCGCTCTCTCCCTCCTGCCCTCCTCAGTGAGCTGCCAGCTTAGCCGCTCCCCGGCAAGCGGAGCCATCCGCCGCGCTCCTCCGCTTCCCCGGGCGACAAGCAGGGCAGAAGGGAGACAATTTAAATAAAGCAAGCGGAGGGGCACTTGCACTTTCTTTCCCAAAGCATTGCGAAGAGAGGGAAGCCGGCATGAGGGGAGGGGCCAACGCTCAGACAGCAAAGATTGAGAGGGGAAAAAAATTAATTCACTCTTGATTTACTGATATAATGGACCTGGAAAGCATAGTTTCATTGGTCTGGCACAGTGGCAAGTGGCAGCGGTTAGAAGCTGTACTATAACAGTATGGGTGTTAACATGTCCATTCTGGCAAAAAAACAAAAGCCCGCCAAGTTCAGAATTCAGCTAATTTTAATATTAAACCTATGTGCAGAATAATTCGTTTGAAGACGTGCAAACGCATGAGGTAGTAGTGCTGGGGCAACCCAAGTGCAGGAAAGCATGTTTCCATTTGGGGCAATTCAAGTGTAGCAAAGCATGTTTCCATTTGGGGCAGTATCTGCCTTTCCCAGTTAATGAAGGTATTCTTAAAGCCATCTCTCCTGCTAAAGGAGAAATACCTTTTTCCCCACTATTTTTTGGCAGGGATGAAGATTACACGAGGGAAGAGTTAGAAAGTGCAACAGTAAACATCTGTAAAGCAATGGGAATTTTTTTTTGCCAGTAATCAGTTTTGCCAGTGACCAGGTTTTACTCAGATTATGGAGGAAAACAGACGCTTCTCAGTAAAGTTTAAATCTCTCATAACTCAGGTTAGAAAATACACATTCAGTTTACTTGGGTAGATTTCACTGATCTTCCATTTTCCTATTTCCTTTTAATTCCCATAATGGACGTATTTTTCTCCTCTATGTATAATTTATTCTTATTATTGTGTCTACATTCATAAGCAAAAGCTGAATAATTCTCCAAATGAGGGGAGACAGATGAAGAGTATTGTTTCCATAAGGCTGTGCTAATCTGCCTGGTTTACATATTACTGTCTTTAATGGCTTGCAGGAGGGTCACAAATCTAAAACCCTCTAACAAGGAACAATACTTCTGGTTTACTTTTTAAAGTTTGTTTATGGATAGACAACTCGGGGGAGAACAGGGGAAACTCAGTACCTCAGTCAATACCATCAGATCCTCCAAGGTAAATGGAGGATCCTAAAAATGCTGAAGTTATCGGAGTAGAGCAGGGTAAGGATTGGTGTTTACACCCAAGTCTTCCTCCCCAAAGGAAGTCTTGCCCTTGTACATAGATCAATATTCTCCAAAGCCTATGTATTGGGGTCCCTGGAGAAGGACACCATGTGCATTGAGGTGGTAGCCTCAGTACTTTTATGCTTCTTTTGAACATATGCATACCAGCCAGCTCCTCCTCACTGTACCCTCTCAACAATTGTATGAATGTTCTTATTCGGCTAGAAAATTACTCTGCCCAGAATACAATGTCCCAGAACATAGTGCACGGCTGACTATGCATTAGAAGAGCTCTCTCACCTGTTCTATCCCACTATACCTGACAAAGTTTTAAAACTTCAAAGCTGCATAGACAAGAATGTGGGTTGTCTGTGGAATGCAACAAGTAGAACACCAGGAGCCATTCCCTTGTGACAAAATTTTGTGCAGATGAATTTCTGCTTATGACTGGGCAGCTAGTTTATATTATACATATTTAAATGCCTTCTTGCTTGAGCTCTGAATGTATTTGTTCTATAAAAGGAGGGGGAAAAAACCTTGCTGTTGATAGTGAAATGTTACCTGAGTAAATAAACATGATCTTCTGAAACTACATTTCTAAGGCTCCATTAAAGAGGCAAAATTAAGTAGACAGAAAAAAATAATCCTGACTCTAAATAGCATGCACCTTAAAACATTTGCTGCATGATAACTTCACTCTGTTATGAAAGTAATAATATACAATGATTAAGCTTTTGGGATTCATAACAAAAAGAAAGCAAAAGATTCAAACAAATCAGACACAAGGATTTCCAGCACTCCCAAGACCATGCCTTTCCCTTATCTCCCACCCCCAAGCCACACTGATGACTTTTCTTTATGCTTGAAGATCAGGAAAGAGTTTGTTGGGAAGCTACAAAACTCATTGTTACCTTGACCCTTTCACTTCTGTTTTGCATTATGTATCTGCCATAAATGAATATGTTCAGCCTATGTGCTAGGGACAAAGAAGACAGAGGAACCATAACATGCTGTCCTTTATTTCAATGAGTAGAGTAACAAATCTCTAAGGAGGCTAGAGAGCTGAAGACAATAAAGAAATATAACAGATAGCTTTAATAAACTAAAAATAGTGAACCCAATGTATCTTATAGCTTCCACAGAGCTTCCTGTCTTTGAGATGAGCTTGATCATTGCCGCCTTCTGCAAACAGTACTTCAGGGACAAGAGCTGTTATGTTCTGCAGTGTTTAACACACACCGACCTTCCTTCACAGGCCTGTTTTCCATGGTCTTGTGCCTTGCCTAGTCATTTATATCTGCAGAAAGTGAGTGAAAGAATACTAACTTCTGTCAGTGGCAGCAAGGAAGCTCTGATGGACAGGACATTACCATGACATGAAAGCATCACTTTCACCACAAAGTCCTTGGGTTCCTTTGGATAGATCACTTTATCCCTGCTTGGCCTTCATTTTAATTCATTTTAACTTTAATGTATGTCTCTTACCTATAAGCAATACCTCAGTGATTCTGAGGCTCTTGAGTGTAAATTTGAGCAAAGCCAAGCAAGGAGATTTCTTTGTCTTGGCAGCAGCCTCCACCAATTTTTGGTAACCATAAACAGCAAAGGGTTAGGAAGAGAAGAAGCAAATTCCACAAAGCTTTTTTTCAGAGATGCTGACAACAATAGATAAAAAATATAGTGACAGATTAGGGAAATCTTGTTCTTTGTTTGTTTTGTGGGGGGTTTTATCACTTCAGTGAAAAAGTCAGAGTTTGATCTCTTTTTCTATCCTGCTGGAAATAGAAAGTCCACAGCTCAGCTCTTCTACAATCTGAGGCCCATTAGGAGATGTAAAGATGTAGCAATCCCACTAGGGTTTAAGTTCTTTGCTAGAGCTAAAAGACAGAGCTGCCACTTTCATATTAAAACATTTCATCCCTGAAGCATGCTTACTGCACCATCAGTATTCACATCTAGTTCTTTGCCTCTTGCCAAGGAGCACCTTTGGTACCACAGGAAAGCACAGCAGATAGAAGACAAATTCCATTGCTTCCTGCAGTACAGACAGATTTCTTTCTTAAACCTATTGTTCACGGAAAGCTTTTTTAAGAGCACCTCTCTGTAGATTCCTGTGATAATAATCCTACACTTAGAAAGCTTTCATACAGTAAACTTTAACAACTCTGGGAACACTACAGAATGAAAAATTGCTGAGAAGCCCATTAACATCCAGACTACTCTCAGCACACCAGTAATGTCCAACAATTTCAAATTGAGAGCAAATATTTAACAAAAAGCTCTTATGGACTGCAAACCCAGCTACTGCTCTTATAGCCTTCCCCATTAACAATTCCTTTATGAAATAACAGATGTTGTGTAAATGAAAAGCAGAAAGGGCAGGACAAGGAAACCAGAAAGACGTATTGGTCAGTGTGGTAGAAAGCAACCTCTTCTGTGTGGCCACTGCCTGACTGGGGACAAATACCAGGTGGAGAGTTTTCCCATGATATCACACCTATTTTTCCCATGTATATCAACAGACGTGAGAAGAAAGATACGTCTTTTTCACAGCACAGCTATGGAGCCACTTTTCCAAGGCTTCCTTGCTCTTGGAGCACCCTTCTTGCTTCACCAATGGCTTGCACTATCCAGTGAGGTAGCAAATACCAGAGAAAATAGAGCTACTCTTGTGCCCCTTAGGTTTCAGTGCTTGCTCGTTATGGGAGTACTACAGAGACACTGCTGAAGCAGAGGTGGTAGCTTTTCATAACACATTTTAGTCATCTTCTAGGTTTGCAGGGGAAATGGCAGAATGGCAATAGAAAAGAAGTAATTCAGATACTCTTATTTAAAAGTCAGAGCTAACAAAGCATTTCACAGGTATAGTCAAGAAGTATCGGTCATCTTACTACCCAGTCACTTCACAGGTCTGTAAACTAAACAATATTGAAGACTACAACAATGAACAGAAGCCTATATTTATAACAGCTACAGCACTTTTTTTCAACACGCTCATATTTCAATTGATTTACCTTTATTTTGCGTGATTTCTTGCAAAAATCAGAGAATAGAAAGATAAGCATATGTTATAAAGTTTGGATAAATTATGCTTAATTTTATGCCTCCCATAACATCTTAATGGACTCAGATTTTCTTGAAGCTTAACTTAACTGATAATTAATTTATAAAATTTCTCCACTACTCTCACACCATTTTTATTCACAGCATGCCTGAGGTAGCTTTTTCTGCTGTTAATCTTTGCTAAGGTATTTCACGGGTCTTCTGCCACATGCACATATCCTTTACTCCCTCTCCCCCAGACACAGACATGCATATTAATGTAATGTCTATATACTTATTAAATGTTAATTAAATAATTAGTCCTAGATGCAGGCAATTCTGTAGATCATTTCAAGCACATACATAAACAGCATTGTATGTAGCTATAAATCACAGCTTTTGGCAACTGACTGAAAAGCCAGAATAAAGGTTCTTTCTGTTAGCTTAAATCTATACATGTGTGATGAATATCAAATAAGATTAAATTATTTTATACACCTGCTCACTACCACCTTGAGGTCATCTTTAACTGCTCTGCATCTGGCTTTTGCCTGGCAAAGCACCTAGCTGGGCTACCATAAAAGATCTCAGTGGTACCACAGCACACAGCCACTGCAGAGAAGCAGGGGAAGTGGACTTGTGAGACAGGAGGTGATGTGGGCAGCGCAGACATACCCCCTGCTCCCTTGTATTTTCCTAGAGACCCTGTTAGATTGTTTCCAATTGCAAAAAAAGCAAGGGGACCTGCAGGCTCAAAGTCAGACTATAAACACAGAAAATAGAAGTTTGAGCAGATATGTCACAAGCAGCATTCACCACTATTTGTGGTTTCCCTTCTGCAGCTGCTGGCAGAAAGTCCTGATAATTTGCACCATTTTACTTTCAGTTGCCCTCCTGGTACTTGTAAATCTGCCTACCGTTATCTATTGAAGCTGTATCCTCAAATGGTGTATTTCACCATACCTTCTTCTTCAATTGCAGTTTGCAGCCTTTTAGAGTTTATCTTTGAAAGGGGTTAAAACACATAGGCCTATAACACTTTTATTTTGGGACTAGAAATGTCCATGGTTGATTGTTACATAGAAACAAATACTGCATTTTAAATTTCAATCTATCTTAATTTAAATTGACTTTCAAGTGTAGGCAAGCTGTTAGTTCTGTAACCTCTACGGCATACAACAGAAATTAGGCTGCTCAAACATTCAGATTTCTGTTCATGCTAAAAGTTTCTCTCCATATAAGCCACCATGTTATTCTCTGCACTCTTTAACTTCATGTTAATGCTTTCTCAGTCTTGACTTGCAACCTCACTTTCTCTGTCATTTCCAGCTCAGATATCAACTTTACTGAGTAATGTTGGTGTAATGTTTTCCTACTGATAAATGGGAAACATTTTCTAGTCTTGATTAGCTGTGTAAATAAAACACAGAAAAAACATGAAACTTCATGAAAGGGAGCAATTCCCACTGACTGTTAAGCATTTCAACAAAGACCCTACATAGCAACTATCTTGCAATAAGGCACTTCTCTTCATTTGCTGCAGACATATGCAGCATACAATAAGAGCATCTTTCTCGCCGCATCTCATAGTTCTCCAGAACTGGAAAGTAGCTTAGTATCCTTTAAAAGTGGCAAAGAATTACAAAAAACTCTAATGCCTTCTGCTATGGGGTTATAAAGAATCAAGATAACCAAATAGCATTTTCTACAGGTACTGCATATCTGCATGTATCCCCACACCAGCTTTACCCTCATCCCAAAGGCAAAGGCCTTGCCCTAGAGCAGACATCATCTCTGGTGATTAAGCCTCCTGCAACCACATGGCTTGGACTTGCAGGTTTAAGCACATTTTTTTTTTTAATTACTGACCCTCCTGCTTTAATGAGAATTCCCTTCCACCAATTTTCTATCATCTTCAGCAGGCATCAGTGCAAATCCTGTGGTGCCTTTAGTACTTTCGCCAGATGCTCAGTTAGCTGTGTGCCAGTATTCATATCAGTTGGAGGAACTAATCTGGCCACCAAGTGCTAGGTGTGAAGGGTCCCAGATGGTGGAATGTTTCAGTCACCAAAACTGAAAAGACCACACTGGAGCACCCTCACACTTGCAAGTTTAGCCCAATGACTAGTGGCCCAGAACAGATAGACACAACAGGCAGCACCACAGAAGCAGCTGCAGGAAGATTGTAAAATCAATTTAACACAGGTGTAGCGCTAGTAACTAACAGGAAAAGATCCTTGGTAAAGAGCTAAAATTATGCTTACTACACAGGTGCTATGAATTAACTAAGTGTATATTTGCAATTTTATTAGGAAATCCTTCACAGAATTTTCAGACTTACTGGACAATAAAGTTTGCACAAGAGTTTTAAGTGTTTTTACCTCAAACATTTTGAGCAGGGATGTCTTCTACCACGCAATGGGAAGATGTCTTACAGAGCTGCTGATGCTCTGGATTCCCTGAGCAATTTATATTTTTCTTTTAAAGAATAACACAAGGAAAAGTGTAGGATTGGGATCTTGATGAAATTAAACAAAAGGGGAATGACAAAACCTGGACCAAGTTGTGCAACAAAAAGTATTATTCAAAACCACACTTTTCTTTTCACACACATATAAATAACTCCTGTGGTCTACTTTGAAATACACTTTCAAACTGACCACCTTAATCAAGACTATTTTTAGCACTTTACAGGTTTTGTTTTGGTTTAATTTTAAAGTCACATATTAAGGCCACATACATTCTTGTTATATCCTGGGCTCACAATCACCTGCAATTTTACACCCACGTTTTCACTGGGACAATTATAAGCACATCTGGATGGTGACAAACTCTGGATTGTGCAATATAGGTGTTTTCCATAGTGCCTGGTGCATTTATTATGTATTTACATTCAGTGACACACTTGGGACAAATCAAAGTTTGGGGCCTTTCAGACTGATGACTGATCAAAGCTGTAGGAAAAGTAGTTAATGCCCTCCAGAGACAGTAATCTAGTTTCCTACCCAGACACAACAGATGGGTGACACGAAAAGTGCCAGATGATGGCAACAGTAAAAAGAGCATCAATTATACCAAATAAGCTGTAGTCTCAGCTTGCACTTGTCTAACCACTTTCTAGGGATGCTGTTTGAAGGCACCAAGGCAGATGCCTGTAAAAATTAGATAAATGGTCGGCACTGACTTACTAAAAATCCTTCTAGCTCTGAGAGATGACTCAAATCCATTAAGTGCATATACCACCATTAAACATGACATTCTCTCATAGCATCTTATATTACAGGCATTTTTTTACTGGAGTCTGATATTGCATGTTAATAATATATTTCTGCAGTCCTGTGACTGTAGATACCTGGGAAATTACTGAAAAAAATTGGTCATCAGGAGGAAACAATTTCCAGTAATTTTTTCTTTGAAAGATAGAAAAAACTCTGCTGGTCTTTTTAAAATCCCTTGTGATGTTGTTGTTATAGGATTTAAACCCTTTTCCTGCTCATACGTAAAGCATAGTTTAGTTCCTTGCTCAAAAGAAACCACAGAAATTAGGAAATCAGAAACTAAATCCTCATTGTTATTTTTACATTACATCTGTTTCACAGTTTATGGATTAATTAATTCAGTCCATCTGAAAAGGTATCACTGCAAAAATGCCTGCCCAAACTATGTCACTTTTGGGGTGATTTTTAATATTTGTTTGTGAATCCCTGTAGTGAGTAGCAACAATAGTCCCCTCTTCATGCAGTTCTAAACTCTTAAATCAAAGAGCAGAGGGTAACTGGAATATAAAACTGCACTGCAGAAGAATCCATCTTTTTTGGTAGAGCACAACTGTAGTACTACTCATGACAGACTAACTACTCATTTATTTAAGGAGACAAGCTGCCCATGCTTTTCCACATCTCCGAAGTGAGTACACATAACTTTTCAGACATATCAAAGGCGGAATCTACAGCAGCAGGAAACCAGAGCAAAAGAAGAGGAAAGCATTATTTTACTTAAAAGTGTCACTCAATTATGCAATTGGTCTCTGCAATAGCTGTTAAGCATGCATTTTCTAACACCACACTGCTTATGGCTCCTGTATCACTGCTACAAAACTCTAGCCACTAATAGCAACAGCAAACAGACAGATCCCACTGGCGATATAGAGCTGCTGGAAGGCTTTTCGGGAGGAGCGTTCTTAGTGTACCAACAAGCCTTTGTCAGGTTAATGTCCTCATTGAAGACTGTCCTATTAACATCCAACAGGCACAGCATATTAGTTATTTTTAAAGCTCACTGTCATTTGAGTCCCGTGATTTGCGTAATTCTACTAATTCCAGTTCTACTTCTCATTATTAAGATCTTCAAATCACAAGCAAAACCAGTACATGTATGTTGTATTTTAGGCTCTTTCTCTACCATTCGAACCTGAAAATAAAATCGAGAGACAGCAGTTTTCTAATGTAGTAATCCCATGTTATACTTCATCAAACAATGGTGATGCTGGCAGCCAAACAGATGACACATTCTCTCCAGGACTGCGATTTCACCCTCTCTTTCATGTTTTTAGGACTTTCTTAATATGATAGGTCAGAAATTTTGGCTTTGTGATTTATGCCTTAGTCACAGAAGGCAAACAAACAGATTCTTCCAGGTTTGTTGGCACTAGACTTTATGCCTCTCTTGTGTTATGTATAAAGTATCTGTTATATTTAGGACACAAGTCGTGAATTATTTTTCAGACTCATAAAAAAGACTTTCTGGTTCTTAATGGAACAGAGTATCTATGGATATGATTTATGTATCATTTTACTACAGCTATTAAGCTAATTCAGAGGAGAAAAAACTGAAAACTGACTATTGAACCTGGACAAACATAAACGAGTTAGAAATTCTTTGGAGAAAAGCCTTCTGGAAAATATCAATGAACTTCTGTACAAGTATTTGCATCAACAACTTTGACACCTGATTTTCAAAATTATTTGATGTTTGATACAAACTTCAAACAAATCATACTCCCCTTGGGAGTGTACTTTCTTATGTGGAATTTTTCACAAATTTTTGGTTAACGTAATATTTCCTTGAAAATAACTGCACAAATTCTGAATACAATCTGGTTTTCCACCACAGTTCATGCAACAAACAGGAGATCAACATTCCTGTACTCTTGGAAGAAAAGTGGTTTTCTAAATAATTTTTAATATTTTGTGCTTACTCTATGAAAAACCTCCGTATACCCCCTTTAAGAGTTTGTTTTGTTTTGTTTTACTTTATGTCAAGACACACCCAGTTTGAGAGTTCTAAATGAGCATCTCCTCTGCCTGGTGTTCTCTAAAAATCTACAGATAAAAAGTGTTAAAAGCACCATTTGTTTAGTGTACTTTTATTTTATTACTGAATTATTCTCAGCCTTTTTTTTTTTTTTTATCACAGGCTTATAACTTTCTGTTTCATAATCATGACAAACAGCAAATCACATATTAGGGCATTGCCTCTTGCACTACTGATGTAGCAGGGAAGGGGGAGCAAAATATAACATACGATACCAGAAGGTATTTACTGACTTAGAAGTTCCATGAATTATTTAGTTTATCCAGCTACATGTTATAATTACTGCATTCAGTTTAACTACTGGAAGAGAAAAATGCCAGCTGAAATATCTTCAGACCTGAAATATCTTCAGACCTGAAAGCACTGCTGGACCCTGTGCTAGATAAAAAAAGCCCAACTTTCTAAGTGGTGGTAAGAAGTATACAAATTCCACTTCAGGCATACTTGGTACAAAGTGGGGGTCAAACAGGTGAGAGAAAAGCTCAGGGCTCTCATCAGCCATTTCTGAAATCCACATAAACCTCAATATTTAAAAATATTTTGAGATGATGAACAGGAAGAAATTTAAGTGCAATCAGAGTAACCAATAATGACTCTAGTTATATACAACATCTTTTTTTTTGAAAAATCTACTTTTATGTACTAAAAATAAATTGTCAGACTCATAACATATTTATAAAGAAAGCCTTCTCATGTGTGTATCCATGACAACCTAGATTTATATTTTGAGCTCCAGAAAGTTGTTACAGCACAGCTTACATAAATTACTTTAAAGAATGTAACAAGATAAGATGGCTTGCTACCTGAGGTATTTTATTTGGCATAATATGTAATATTTCAACTACATTGAAGCATACAGGGAAACAAAAGCATTGTGCAGTGTTTTGAAACTAGTCTTGTCATAAAGTAAACATATTTTTAACACAAGGAAAATATACAAGTTGTTTATGACAAAACACACTGGAAATTAAAACATCCCTGAAGACTTACTAATTGAATATTAGCATGCCATAGTTGGGAAAGCAAAGAAACGTAACAGAAATGTGAAGTATACATTGCCTGAAATAAATAAAACTCCTTTCATTTACACTAGTATGCTGCCTACTGGGATTCCATCTGGACTGCTCTGGGCACAGGCAACCTATTTTTTTTTCTCTCTTACCCAGGGAAAAGGGCCTGCTTTCACTATACTGAGCATTACTAAAATTGCATTTCTCTTATTCATACTTTCTCTTCGCATTTCACTTGAGGGGTGTAGTATATTATTTATATACTAGACTAACACTGTAGGCAATTTCCAAGCACAAAATGGAAACAGTGAGAAGATACTTAATGAGATTTTCCAAAATGAATATCAGTGACTTCCCTAGAATTTTGTTGTCAAATAAATGTATTATCTACCTTGGAAAAAGACTCTGAGGGAAGAGAGATACAATCGTTTCAATAACTGTTTAATATGCTGCTTAGAATTCAAGTATTGTTAACAACAATGACAGCCTCAATGAAAATTGTTCTGCGCAGAGCCTACTGCTTTAGACCGCAAACCAGTAACGCAAAAAAGAAGACAAGCACATAAAAGAGACTTCCCTTGAACTCCCTGTAAAGAGAAAAAGTTCTTTATATCAGTGATGCAACGCTTGGGTGACACACTGCAGGGCAGCCTGGCGTAGGGTGGGTTCATTATTCCTAGACCCACGCTGGGACCTCTGAGGGTTCTGTACATGGGGGATCCCCAGTGGAGAGGACCTAGCTGAGGGCTGCCCAAGATTAAAGACAAACTCAATACCTCCATCAAATGCAGCAACACAAAGTTCCTCTGTAACACCCATACACAGGCTTCAAGGACTGCAACCCAGCCATGAGCTACACTTTGCAAACTTCTCTTATGACCACAGAAAAATAACAGAGGTTTGGCTGATACTGGCATGGCACAGGATTTGCAGCCCATGCTCCTGAAGCAGAACCAGCAAGTGAGAGGGATGTTTACCCTGCACATGTTCCCAGCAAGTCAACCGTGACCTTTTGTGGCCTGATGTCTCCTCCCTCATTTCCTGATGGGGCAGAAATAGTAACTCTATGGCTCCCCACTCTTATCTGGAACAATGGCCTGGATGTGCAACATAAGAACAAAGGGGGTCTTGGTGGCTCCCATGCTCTTTTTCTAGCAATCTGAGGTAATCAGGGCAATCTGAGGAGCAATTTCTACATAAGCCAATTGTAGTTTTAGTGACTCGTATAAATATTTGTGGTCACAGTTCAGGCAATTCAGTAGTACTGTAAGAGCCTTAAGTAGGCAAAGATATTACTTCTATGGAAAGGATTCTGTACCAAAACATCATTATAGACACATAAAACATCCACTTAATTTCTTTTTCTTGGCATATTACAGTACTGTTGCTACAGCCCAGTACTATATTTTATTTAATGAAATGTCATTTATTGACACTATTCAACACTTTCCAGCTTAACTAATACGGTACAAACTCATGTCTGTCTTCAGCTTCTTTTGGTTCTCCATGACAAAGCAGAAAATGTGCACCAGAAATGAAATCCCTGAATCAAGAGCCATCATCATTAATAATGTCTCCTGAAATTGTGTGACAATAATGTGCATTTCAACAAAAAGTCTTGAGAATGCTGCTACTTCATACATGTGCAACAAGATGACCTCAGAAGTCCTATATCCTGTCCTCCCTCAACTTGACTGAACTAGACACCTGTACCTATAAAGAAAAGGTCATCCTTTCTAAAGAGCCTGTATCAAAAAACATATAGAAAAATATCACAAAGGCAACATAGCCTTATCTGGATTTCTGTTATTAGTCAGATATAATAATTAATAAGTAGTAAATAAACTTTGCAGTGGTAAAAAGCTTACACATTGCTAGATGTTTGGTAAGCATCCTATTAGAGGAAAATTTTAGAACATATTTTTGCAGCTTTTATTCTTCATATTTGAGATGGTAGGTTTAGCGTGACAGGTTAAATAATCCATTCCTCTGATATCCAATGGTTTTCCATGGAAATTAGTTTATGGCCTATTCAACATATTACTTAATATATGCCCATCAGCCAGCACAGTTTACATACATTGTTTTTATGCAGATAGCAATGGCCTGGGGGACATCATATGTAAATGATGAGGGTTATGAAGGTTAAAACCAAGAACTAATGCCATGCCATGCAAAAGTGATGCTACATAAAATTCTGTGCAATTTAAATTCATTAACTGAAACTAGTCAACAAGCTTATTTGATGGGTTTCCTCTGGTGTTGATTAAAGACAGTGTCAAGCAATTGTACATGGAGGAGTGGAAAACATTTAGATAGAATGAAGTTACAGCTCTATGTTTTGTCTACAGTTATTCTATACACAGCAAATGAAGAGCTTTTCTTTCTCACTGCTTCAATAACAAGAAAAAAATACCTTTAAAGCTACAATTTTTCAAAGACCACTTACAAATGTGGTTCCTGTCTAACAGTTCTTATGAAGCAAGATTGAACAATATCATATGACAAAGGCTGCCCACAACGAAATGTTAAATAGAGGTAAGTGTTATTAGTACAAATTTCAGAGCCCAGTTGTCTGCCTTGATGCTGCTTTTCCATGTTCATCTGAGTTAGAAAGACCAGCTCAGTGAAATTACATCTAGCTTTACTTGAAATGCCACTTAGCAACTCTAATTAGAGAAGGAAAAGGACCTTTTTCGAGCATAGTATTGCACACATTAGCTTGTATTATAAAGCATTTAGGATACCTTTTATGAAACCAAATAGAATATTGCTAAAGCATACAGCTGCTTTTGGAATATCATTAAGGACACATTTCAGGAACAATGTGAAACTAATATATATATAATTAGAATTGACAAAAAAAATTAAAAGCAATTGATTAAAACTTTAAAGAAAAATTACATCTGTGTATTTGATCAGCTGGTCAAGTTATTTGATCATTCCATCAACCAATAATGAAAAAAATCCCAAATCTCTTCAAAACCATAAATTTTTTTGATGAACAACTCATCTTCCAAAATGCTCACTCACGGTTATGACTGAGCAGTAATTGAGTGCAACAAAGCACCTGAGTATGGCATACTTAACATGGGCACAGTGCAGGGTCAGCAGGTTGCCCAGGATTGCGTCCAGGTAAGTCTCACAAAGGTATCAGCCAACTCTCTCTTTTGTGGGTGCATTCCATCAGGGCCCATGGACTGGTGTGTTCAATCTGTTTAAATGCTCCCTGACCTGATCCTTCTCCACTAAGGTAAGTCTTCCTTTCTCTGGACTTTCTCACTAGGCTCTGTGGCCTTGGACTCCTGACAGCAAGTCTTACCAGTAAAATTAAAGCAAAGAAAGCACCAAGTACACTGTTTTTCCTGTCTTCTGTGTCACCAGGTTCTCTGTTCCATTCACCAGTGGGCCCACACTTGTCCCGTTCTTCCTTTTTTGCTCACATACCCATAAAATTTCCATTTTGCTCACATACCCTTCTTGTTACCCTTAAATTTCTTCACCAGATTCAACTCCAAACCAACTTTGGCTTTCCTAACTCCATCCCTGCATGCTCAGATATGTCTCTGAATTCCTCCCTAGCCATCTGACCCTACTTCTGCCTCTTGTGCGCTTCTTTTTATGTCTGAATTTTGTCACGAGCAAGTTGTTTTTTCATGCAGGCCTTCTGCTTGATTTCCAGCTTGTCAGGAGCAGACCATTCTTGCTCTTGAGAGTGGATCATCTTAATCAACCAGCTCTTCTGGACCTTTCTTCTCACCAAGAGATCCCATAGGGTTCTTCCAAGCAGGTTCCTGAACAGGATAAACTCTGTGCTCCTGAAGTTGTGATCCTGTTTTTTGCTTTTTCCCCACGTTTTGGGATCCTTAGCTCCATCATCTCATGGTCATTGCAGCCATGGTTGATCCTTCACATCCTTGACCAGTCCTTCCATGTTTGAAAATATGGGGTTCAATAGAATGGAGATTTGCAAAGAAGGGAGCTTTTTGGCTCCTTGATTAATTTTGTCATCAAGTTGTCATCAAAGCACTCCCAGATGACTCATGCTTCTTTTGCTGCCCCTCCAGTAGTTACTAGTGTGATATAAATCTCTAATGAGTACCCAGACCTGTGAACATGAGGCTTCCTCACATTATTTAAGGAGGCCCTAAGTACTTCTTCTTCCTCATAAGGAAAAGGTACATGCTCCAGCCCTGAAGAACAAATCTATTCCTATTTATGAAGCTGACAGTTTTTACAGCGAGGATTTGAGTCTTTTCACACCTTCAGAGTCTGTGGATGAACATTTGGAGACAAACAAATACTCTTTGGCTCACAGCAATGATATCTCAGTCCTGGAGTAGCTTGCCTCTTGCCGTAAGTTCTAAGATGAGACACAGTAAGGTACATTCACACCAGTGAAGACCTGGTTGTTTTTATTTTACAAACTAAAACCATGTTTTGTAACTGTTAGACTTTACAGAAAGTCCATTTCAACTCATGAAGTAAGTGTTTTACATAAGAACATTTTTGGTTTGTATGGTTTGTATGGTTTGGTTTGGTTTGGTTTGGTTTGGTTTATAGCAGCTCTTAAGTACTTAAACAGCCTCTTTAGAAAAACAAGACTGGTAGAGTTTTTA
Source organism: Limosa lapponica baueri (assembly GCA_002844005.1). NCBI lineage: Eukaryota > Metazoa > Chordata > Aves > Charadriiformes > Scolopacidae > Limosa > Limosa lapponica. The sequence goes on along the minus strand of KZ505748.1, from coordinate 639,025 downwards.
ATTGACAGTGGCATTTTACTGACTGTAAATTTATGTTTATGCAATGGTTTTCATCCTGAAAAATTCAGCAATTTCAATTTTAAAATTTTTAAAAGCCCTATTTAATCATCTCACATCTTCTTTCACTGAAATGTAGACTTATCCATGGGATTTGAATGACTGGTTAGCTTTGCACAGCTACTGTACACAACAGATAAGGAAAGGAAAGGAGTACAGTTAATAAATCATTTTCCATAGTGTATTATAACTGGGAAATAAACAGCATACAAATACTTACCCAAGACAGGAATGGTGAAGGTATTGACACTTTTAAGATATTGCCGTGAAATGTATAAATAGCCACACAGTGGAACTTCTGCTTACCCATTACACACTAAGTCTACAAACCACTCTCCTGGTACACATGGATTAAAAAACGATCAATGCAGACACAGTAAAAGCTTTCAGAGGTTTCAGTATCAGAGATTGCTGTGGTTGATTAAATAGCTATCAGGAAGTAAAGACCAGTGAGGATTATATGAACTTTGACCTTTTTGAGGAGAGGAATTAGGATAAATAAGTCTAAGTGGAAGCCTAAAAATTTATCATTGCAAATAAGCACCAGTTTATTAAAATTTACATAGTGAGAAATAATATTGATGATTTTATTCACATCTGAGCACTAACTGACTAATTATGATTGTGGACTTTCTTCTGTTTTCTATTCTCAAATAGTTACTGAGGGTGTTTTGTAAAAAGTGGGGTTTTGCCTTATATATGGTGTTTCATGTTTTCAAACAAGTAAAAGGTATTCATGCTGAAATAGCTACCTAAGAACTAACCAGTTTTGGAATGATTAACATTTGGCGCCACAGCTTGTTGGGAGTTACAGACCGCTCCCGGTATATAAGCTGTACCTCTTGTCAACAAAACTCCTTCCCACACACCACTCACTGTATTAATATAACCCATGTCTGGCATAGCTACCAGAGCATGTACTCTCAACTCACTTTGTCTATGTAATGCAGCTATCTGCGTTAGCAGTATGTGCCCACTCACAAAATGCCTTCACCCACTATAATCCTGCAAGATAGATTCACACTTCCATTTTATCTCTCAGTTGTAGTCTACAGGTAAGGACTTAACAGATGAGAAATTCATGGATGTGAGAAGAAGTACGATTTTTACATTAACCAGAATTGATCACCATCAGCAGCACACAAGATCCTTATGTGGTAAATCAGTGGCAACAGCGGAGCTAGTTTTGCTGTATTGCTGTGCACAAGGATGGGAACATGTGGAGCAAAGTCAGACTCCAGTGTAAACGTGCTGTTCAGGAAAAAAAGCACAGAACCATCAGGATGAATGCTGAGGCCTGTCACCATTTCAATACAGTGACCTTTACAAGCATTTCTGAGTTGTTTATCTATAAGATACATGATCAGCAGGTGCTTATGTTTCAGCATTTGAACTATTAACCAGTAATAAAATACTACTTCAGACATGTTTAAATAGTAATGTATGTTTCATTTTTCATAAATAAGAATACAAGAAATGTGCTAAAAGGAGAATTTTAAGTCTACTTAAATTTCCTCATCAACTACCTGTTTTAGCTTACTGGATCACTGACATACAGATAGATGGGACCGATTGTGCCCTGAAATTTAATTTTTTAGATTTAGATTTTAAACTATTGAGACTGAAATAAATTCTGATGGTAACATTAATTCTACCTCTGTAAAATTAAGATAAGCAAAGTAACTTTTTTGCATATACAATCTTATTATCATCTTAAGAAGATAGGAACAGTGGCTATGACTTGTTTAGGGCGATCAGTGTGTCTGGGAGGGCAAGCATAACAACAGAAGACTGTGACTACCTCCAATTAGATTCAGTCTGTACTAAAACAAATCCTAATGCTGAGGCAGAATTATACAGGGAGCCTAGGAGAGAAAAAGCTATTCTGAGTAGCACATAGGACATTATTCAAAATGTTTCCAGTGAAAAGCTTTCCAAAGGTGTCAAAAGTATACCTTGATTCAGCTTCCTCGCATGAGAAAAAAAGCCAACAACTTAATTATGGTATCCTTTAGAGAAGAAACTCTCTAAAAAGAAACAATGAAGAATAACTAAAAGAGAAAAATGTTTGAAGACAGCACAAGAAAGTATTTATTAGCAACTTGGGTCAAATGCAAGCACCTGTCCAAGAACATTTCAGGAAGACCAAAACAAAGTCTGCATGGCACTACAGGATAAAAGAGGAGGTTGGAAATAAGAGGGCATCTTTTAAAAGCCAAAGTCATGCTTAAGGAAGGATAATAAAAAGGATTATAAAATCAAAAACAACTTAAAAACACAAGGCAGCAAAAAGAGAATTTGAGAACCACTTCCAGAGGGTATAAACATATACATACATATATAAATACACACTCATTTAAGCACAGAAAGGAATTTCCCTCAGAAAGGAATTCCCTCTGACTTAAAGTGAAGTCAAGTGAAATAGAAAATATATCGTCAAAATGAACAACATTATAACATTAGGTACAGATTATGTTCAATTTAAGTTCATCTGGCTTTGAACTGCATGACATCAGAAAAAGTGGAAGTGGAAAATTTTTACAGGGTTCAGGAGAAGATTCAGGGAAGAAAATGCCAGAAAGTTTCATACAATTGTGAGACAAACTATTCTAGAATAGAATCAGTGGGAATACAGATACAGTAAAACCATTAACACAGCTTTCTGCAGGAAAGACATTCCTCACAAACACAAGAGTTCTTTGGGATATTGGACATGGACATGGATAAAGAAGGTGGGCTTGATGCAGTTTATTTGAGTTTTCAAACGGTAACTGAGAGACATTTCATATTAAAAATCCTTGAAGAAACTAAAACCAGGAAAGCTTAAATGGAAAACTAGCAGCTAAACACTACTGGAATCAAAGAACGAGTTGAAGGGCAAGTTTTTACACTAGAGAATGCAGGGCAATATTCCACAGTGTGGTTTAGTCTCATGATGCTCATCAGATTTATGAATGCTTTAGAAAAGTGAAAAATAGCGAGTGACAAAGTTTACCGATATTTGCTATAAGGCAACAAAATTAAAGATGATGCCCTAACACGAAGGAAGGCAGAAAGACCTTTCAAGGCTGAATTTCTGATAAAATGATGAACTTTCATGCAGACAAAGTAATGCATACAAATAAAACCTAATCCTATTTTTATATACCTAATGATAGTCTCTGAGGTGGCTTTTACTACATAAAAATGAGATTTCAAGACTATAACAGATAGTTCCATGAAAATGTCATCTCAGAGCTCAGCAGAGTTAAAAAAAGCAAATCAGATGCTAGGATTTATTAGGAAAGGAAAAAGCTTAACAGTGCAATGATATTTTCTACTATATAAATCCATAGTACATTTCATCTTCAACATTGTATAGGGTTTGATTCTTCATCTGAAAACAGCATATAAAGTTCTGAGGAAAGTGACATTGATAATTGTAAGTATAAATGGGAGTGATTAACCTGACAAGGAGTCATTGCCCTGGGAAAGAGATAAGCAGAACAGGTATGATAAAAAGACATGAAGTTGCCAATGGAATCTCAAAAGTGAAGAGGAAACAATTGTTCAATTTATTTGTTTGTTGGTGGTGTGTTTTTTTTTCTTTCCAAGAACTAAGAAACATTAAAGAAAACTAGCTGGTACAAAATAAACAAAAAACCTGCTCCTCTGCACAGCCTGTACTTAGCGTGGAAGGCTTTGTCCCAAGACATGTCAGATACACAGAAGTCACTGGGATATCAGAAGATATTTAACAAATTCATGGGGAAAAGAAAAAGTCCATGTAGGTCTGTTAAATACAGAAAGACCAAATGTAGGTCTAAATGACTTTTTGCCAAAAGGCTGAAGGCTGGAGAACGTCTTCAATAATCTCACTGTATGGCTGTCCTATTCTCGGTCTTCCCTAGCAGCCAATGTCAGAGACAGACAAATGGTGTGAGTGGACCTTGGGACTGACATAGAAGAGGCTGTTCTTAGCCATGATACTATAATCTTTATAGACAAACACTACAGGATACACAACCTTGACTGCTGTACAAAATTCCCTTTAGAAGGTCTAGAAATATCTAGCCGTACCAATATTTAAGCAAAAAAACCCCCATCAAGCATTATACTGATTTAAAAGAACAAATACTTTTTAAGAAGTATTCATCTTCCTAAGCTTACCTGACTACTGTAGCTGTCACACTCATTTCCTGAACTTGCTGTTATGCAACTTGAAAACAACTTCCAGCATTACAAACATTTGAAAAGGTTAATTTTAACTAAAAATGAAATCTAAATAAAACACTGCAAAAGCAGAGGTAATTTGTTACTTATTATGAGATATCTAGGGAAAAGGAAGTTCTGCAGAAGAAACTATTTTCTTTTTTTTTAATACAATTAGGAAGAATTTACAGCAACTTACCCTACATCCCACAGTTGATGAAATGGTTTCAGAATGCAAACAAAAAGACAACCAAAGGCCAGACTTAAAGCTTATTGATGCTGGGGGAGTACTCTCTTTGATTTCAATAGGTATTAGAAAAAACTTAGAAGGAGCAGCACAGTTCAGAACACCTATCGTTATATATCCCCTTGTATTTGCAGTTTGGAAGGAAAGCACATTTTCAGTTTTCCCAGGTCCCCTTCAGCAGCTTGTGAAACCTGTCTTAATTTGATGAATCAACGTGGTAATAAGCAAGCTTCTAATGTTTGTAAACTATATTCCATTTCTTTTGGGAGTTAGAATTTTCAGACATCATGTTGCACAACATAACATCATTTCTATGTGTACAGCCTCCCTCTCCTTGGTCAAACACCTTAACAATTATCATAGCACTGACTTGTTGAAAATAAACATACTGTAAAATCTGTCATTATTAACAGAATATAAATTAGAACTAAAATAATTTATACATAAGAGTCTGAAAGAAGCATGTTAACATCCAAACTGGTTAGTAAAACTGTGGCTTTTAAAAGCCTCTTCAGATCAGAGACTGCATCTACTGAGGAGCAGAAAACAGTGCAGAATATGGGAATAATATGGTAATACTTCTTGCTGGCAGTATGCCTCCAAGAGACAACATATACCATCTCTGTTCTGTGATCTCCAGGAGTCTCCTGCTGCTACCTGGGTTGACTTTAAGACTCAATCCATAAAACCTAAACTAGCTTTATGCCTCACTACTTAAGCAAATGCTTCCTTTTCCATGCCATATTACCATAGCTTCCATTTGCAGAAACCTTTGTATTTCTTTCCCATTTCATAAGAAGAGCTACTGGCAGGATGTGCTACAGAAAGCGAACTTTGCCTTGACAAGAGGAGCACATCGCACCAAACCAGAAGAGACCTTCTGGGTCACTGAGTCTGTTCCTCTGCTATCAGAAGCCTGTGACTCCTTTATTTAATGGAGTATTTTGTATTCCTCAGTATCTGAATCATTTGCCATCCAAACAGACTGCAGTTGCATTGGCACTGTCAGATGGGTAAGGCAGCTGAAGATGCTGTAAGCCTATGTTAGAGGTCTTGAAAGCTTTTTAAGTCTTGAGACTAATGATTACCTGAGCTGCAGTAAGATGAAAGCACTGTTACTTTAGCAAGGCAAACCTTCTTAAGACTTCATGGTCCAATGTTAAAGGCATTTATGCGTAAGTGCACGTGTGTGTGTGCACATACTGCATAGCTACATGACAATAAGCATGTCACACAGCACTGGGTGAATGGGATGCCACAGGACAACCCCACACTGCTGCCACTATCCTACAGCTTCTCCTCAGCTCCTTCCTCTTAGCTCAGTCTTTACTCGGGGAAGAGAAACAGAGACACAGAAGTTACTTGTAAGAACTAATAAGCATGCCTGAACCAAGAAAAACATCCCCTTCTCCCACATTATTCTGTACCTTACAGTGATATATTTATAGCATTATAGAATCATAGAATATCTCAAATTGGAAGGGGCCCATATGGATCATTGTGTCCACTCCCTTCTCCTTGTGGGACTACCTAAAGCTAAATCATATGACATATGTCCAGACACTCCTTATCCACTGTTTCCATTAGATTGGTAGTTACTACAGCAACACTGGATTTGCATTGGCACAGAACTAGCTTTATCCATACAAATCTAGCCCTGTAAGCCTTTACAGTGCAAGGAATGAATTTATTGTGCTTCACAAGTTCCATAGAAGCAACAAGTGGGAAGGTTCAGAGACAGTTTGCTCTCGCTATATGTAGTTTGAGATGTATGGCCTATAGAGATATATATATATATCTGCTTTATATGCATCAAAACAAACCAGTAATTCCCCTAGGAAGTTTAATTTTTTGATACATGCATTCATGTGAATAGAACATACAGTAACAGTTCTTTGAAAAGCAAGCATAGTACTAATTGTGTAGGCTGGGTTTTTCAAAGACTGAAAAACTGATGTACAGATTCAAAACTGATGTACAGATTCTCTGGCATTTCACATCTCTGTAAGAAGTCCACAGACACTTTTTTCGCTTTGACTCTTGAAGCTGCAGTTGCACATTGAATGTGTAAACTTGCTAAATTGGATTTTCCCAATTAGAATCCTCCCCACAAAGTGAGTGGCAGAATTTTCCAACCCAATGAAGACGTCAGCATTCCCTGGATATTACTGTAAAGTGTTAATTAGCATCTGCATATGGAAGAATAAGAAAAGCTCCCTTGGATTAATCTATTAAATTGTTTTTTATTCTAGAAAAATATTCTTGTTCTATGAGTCAATGCCCAGGAAAGTGACTAACATAAATACAATGCAGGTAAGAGGGAAATTAGGCAGGTAACAGACTGACATCTGAAGTGGGTCTGACATTGTGCAATGAAAATTTGTACAACAGAAATTGTATTTGAGAAAATTGGATCACTGGCATTCTACCACTTAGAATCTACACTACCTTGTCTCCATACTGTATAATTTCATATTTCAGCTTCTCATGTGTAATTAGCAAGCCATTTTCTTTCTCTTTTGTGCATTTATATCCTTGGTCTCAAACAAGAGTTGTCAAAATAAATGGATGAAAAGAAATTTTTAAAAAGGAAAAAAGGCAAGTTGTGTGTAAGTCTCACCACTCCATCATTTCTTTTGTGTTGGCCATCTGAAAGATATAACAGGAATGTTTTCTTATTCTTTGTTAAAAACCTAGCCTACTTCTGACACATTGCACATAAATGAAGAATAAAGAAATGCTAGTAGGCTCAGACCTTCTATTTTCATTTGTGCTTAGTAACAGAAAATGACTGCGCATCATAATTTAATAGAATTCTGTTTGCAGTCTACTTTGGTGTGGGTTGTTTTGGTTTTTTTTGGTGCCTAAATAGCAAAGAATAAAATAATGTAAGAACACTAACGTTAAACTGAAATCTCAGAGTACTTCTGTTGTCTTCCTCTCCTGATCTCTGGGGCTCAGGCAGCCCACAGAATATCTAAGAACGCTGCCAGAGAAATGTCACACAAACACAAAATTAGAAGGGAAAAACACTATATTGATTGATTTTATGACATTAATTTTTACATTGATAAAGGAGACTAAGAGGTCTTTGGAAGGCAGCTTTAACCACAGTTTTAGTCCCCAAGAATGATTCACTTCATTTGTTTAACAGATGTCTTTGATAGACATCTGTATAGAGTTTGTCCATATAGGTTATCTGCAGCTATCTAGAAATAGAATTTGTTCTAGCAAGATGTGAAGAAATCAAAACTCTCCTTTGAACTTCCTTCATATAAGGAAATTTTTCCCTCTATTTCTAGTCTGTTTCTAGTTCAGCTAGCATCTTGTTTGAAGGCCATTTCTTATTTTGTCAGGCCTAGACCGCCTACATTTCCTTTAAATTTTTTAAGAAGAATCTATCTGAAAGCATTTAATAATTGATATGTTTAACTTTCTTTCCTTTGGAGACAGACTGCCATGGCTAAAAGGCTGACTTAAGCAATGTCACCCTTGCGGCTCTTGAAACACCTGAGTTACTCTGTAAAACAGAAGATAAGTAAAAATTCATTGCAAATATCCACAAAAAAGAACATTCAAATTTCAGGATGTAGCCAGGTGTTTACTTCAGATGTTGAGCCCCATGAAACATGAATTTTGTTTCCCTGATTACAAAATCTGCCCATGAGTTTGATAAAATACATGGATGATTAAAAGGATGGATAGAAGATAGTAGTTTGGCACAAATTCTATTTTATGAAGGATTATTTCATTATTGTAAGAAAAAAAATCCTCAAGACAAACACTAATCCTTAGTTTGTTCCGCAGTGAAATGGAGAAGCTGACAAAAAAGAAGACTGCCGCTGGTGCCATTCAGAGCAGATGCTAATTTATGAAACCAAAGGGATCACAGGGGATTCTGGACTGTCCCAAAGCCTGGACAGCTGACTCCAAGGTAGGGCTGGGGGAAACATATCTCGGCTATTCTGAACTGCAGTCATACAGACTATTTATAACCCAACCCTACCTAGAGAACAAGGCTGTTCTCTCTCCTCCCAGGGAAGCATGCCAAGGTAAATTTGCTTCTGCATCTTGAAAGAGTAGGGAGTGGCTATGTAATTTACTAGTTTGGTAGTAAGAATGACCCCACAGTCCCACTGTAATGACTTCTGTCACTTGTGCCCATGGAAGGATTGGACCTAATTAGGTATATTGTTTAAAGCAAAATCAGTGCAAGGTAGCTTACTGCTCCTTTTCTTCCCGGATAACCTGTAGTAAGAACTTTCATTAGACATGAACAGGGTATATAAGAGAAATAAGGCTGAAGCAGAAGACATGATTGTTCTTTACAGCCTTTGAGAAGCTTAACTTTTCACTTTAATTAGTGACACCTTACTGACACTGGCTCAAACTAGAACCCAAATGCTAATTCCTGAATTCAGGGAACTTTGCACAGCCCACACATTCTGTTGCTGGAGGCTACATAAAGAATAAAGAGATATCTGTGCAATGAAAAGATTTACAAGTTGACACCAGTGAATAGAAGGCAGTCACTGGGTGATTTTATGAGCTATCCTGGCATGACACACAGTGTTTTGCTGAGAGTCTGTGCTTACCACTAAGAAAAGCACAAGTCACTGTTTCAGATTTTAATGGTACAGTGGGCAGACACTATGGCTTCCATAATTATTCAGGTGCACATGTCACATATAAGCACAACACAAACGTAAATCCCACTGCAATTCCTGTACATTGGACACTGTTTTCACGGGAGTGGTGTGGTAGAACTATGGCAGGAGTCTGTTTAAAAAGAAAAGCTGTGGATGAATGCTTTCCCTCAGGGCACCTTGCAGCATTTTGCCAACTTACATCTCCACAGCTCTCTGCCAGCCTCAGCAAGGCAGCTTCAACGCATCTCAAGCATTGCGCTTGTTCTCTGGTGGTTAGGGAAGAGTGCTGCAGTGAGTTGGAAAACTAAACTGATGTCTGGAAGACAAAGCAACCTGGGAGAATGGTAGCAGCATCCTAGAGAAGTCTAGTACTTCAGTACTTAAAGCTGAGTATCTGTAGCTGCTCATGTTTTTCCATTATATGAACATAACTTTTGCAATAAGCTGCTTACACTTGAACATTATACACGAATTTCCTTTTAATAATGTGACAATCTTGTCATTTCTACAATAGATGCCTTACTGATAATAAGATTTTTAAGGATATCTTATCTCTCTTGTATTGCTATCATAAGTTGAATCTGAATTTGCAAGAAGAAAAAAGTAAAAGATTAATATTGATCCAATAGAGCAAAACAGGTTTATTTCTGCAACTGTAAATATTTCTGTTTTATTCTAGCTAGAAATACCATTTTACTGTCTGTTCTGAAAATCTTTATATTGTATCTCTCTGTGGTTTCCACGTTCTGCTCAGTGAAAAATTTAGGTACTACTTAGAACTACCTACAGTATGACAAAATAGCAACTGAGGCACATACAGCTGTCCAATATCCATCTCAAGAGCTCTTTGTTGTTACATTTTCTGTTGTCTCTGAACACTTAGTTTTGCTCTACTTTCCTTTTATGAAGCTATAGGATATAATGCCCAAATTAGAGTGGAATATCTTCTTATGTGAAGATGGCTGTAAAGAAGGCTCTGCTCTTTACTTCCGTCACAAAAATAAACACCTCAAAACCTAGCATTTCCCCCCGCTACACCATCAGATAAATGACAAAAAAGATTAAACAGTCTGGTAATATAAAGGTAAGAAAAAGAGAGGAAGTGACATAAGTAAACTCCCATGAATTATAATATAATTCCAAAACGGAAAGTCGTACTGTACAACTATCTCAGGTACAGGGCTTCCTCCCAGCCAAAACCAGCCATGTTATACTGGTGGCAGGCAGTGAAGAATGCACTTGAGCAATATACTTCTTTATATGACCATCAAATAATCTCTTAGGTCTAAATACTGATTAAGCCAATTGGAATCCTACATAAGTTTCCTCAGGCATTATTTTTTGTTTTATGAGCTTCATGAAAACTGTTATTTGCACACATTAGTTCAGCTATGTGGGAATAGCTCCTTGTGTGGATGAAAAAGATATTTGAGTGGTTTATATTTCATGTTTGACATTATTCTTCTCAAAATGGAATTACTGGTATAAACATTTTGGAAAAAAAATTACGTTCATGTCATAACAAGTGGTTTACAATTTCAATAGAGTTGGATGTAAAAGGAGAACAGCAAACACTAGTTCTTTTGGATGGTACATTTTGTACAGCCTTTTATAAGTCATCTCACCATTCCAGCAAGAAGAATTACTTTTTCCCCTCTGATCTCTTTATGAAGTCATGGAGTTACTATGAGGTACCATGTGCCACATTTGTTTGAAACACAGATGTACGTACTTCTATGCTGACAGCACACACTGAAGAAATTCTAATAAGAATAACACAAAAAGTCCCCCCAATGCTCTTCTATATGACCTGATGCATTTATTTTTTAAGCATGAATCCTAATAATGTAGGAGTTTTTTTCTGCAGGGGAAAAAAATACGTCTTTAAAGCTAAATAAACATTCCAGGTTAGAAAGAAAAAAATATTTGTGAGCAATGTAATATCAGCCTATCTGCAGTGATTTAATCTGCTGGAGCTAGAAGTAAATGCACTTCCACATTTTTTATTTAGAGGGAGAACTATTACCGTCGGTCTCAGATGGCACTGAAATCTGTTCACAGCAAAAATTATTTAGAACATTCATCCTTAATAATGAATCCTTATCCATACCATCTGATTTTCTTCCTTTCCCTAAGCCTCTTTTTCCCTCCTGTTTTGCTCAGTTCCTAACTGAATACCTGAGGTTGTCCTACTCTTCTTTCTATGGAGATATATTGGAACCAGACATCAGGAAACATTCAATGCCATTTCCATGGTTTGCAACATGCACAATACCTTGGGGATTATGCAAGATTTACCTAGGATAAACAGAGGCTTCTGACATTTTTGCCTAATGAAGATTATCAGTGATATTTTGAAGAACTAAAAATACATTCTAACATTGTTTGTGTTCCTGTAAGAATACCATAATCTCAGTGAAATTTTCTCAGTTTGCTTCTCCACACTGATACTGCAGATACCTGCAAGAAACCCCTCCTGATCTGGAGAGATCAAGCTGGAATCCCTACAGAGGGAAACACTTCAAATTCTGAGGCAAGAGATAAGCAGCTTTGCATATTATTTTTCAGAGTTTAACCCATATGCTTTCTAGTATTCCCCAATTGTGTTAGAATTCAACATTGATTGAAATTATTGTTCTGACATTTTTTATTTGTGAACAGAAGAGGATATTGGATTTTTGGGATTTAAACATTATCTTTTATATTTATTTTGGAGATGATAGTATGCTTGTGATGCTAAATATAGTTTATCAGATGTTTTCACTTTTAACTGCATAATTAGATATGTATCTATTATTATCCACAGTTACTAACAGCTCTAATGTAGTGGTATTTTGTCTCTGAATGCTGAAATTAAGGAGGATTACAGTCAATGCAACAATGGTGTTATCCACTCTCAGTGAATTCCCATGACTAATACTGTACCAGACAAGCTGACTGCCTAGCTGAGAAATGGCCAGTGAGAAGTGAAAGTGAATATTCACCAGGGATGCTATTGTTCATCAAATGACAGGCATCAAATGGATCAAATGTATCTCAAACATTTAGTCACTACCTTTTGTTTCTCAAATGTTTCTGTACAAGACTAAACCTATGAACAAACTGAAAATATTTCAGTACTAAACCAGGTTTAAAATTGTGATATTCCTCAGCCATCTCCTCAGTAACATGTTGAAATCACACTTCAGACAGAGAATTTTAATCAGAATGACTGTAAATCAAAGAAGTATTTTCTGACTTTGATTCCTGTGGCCAAACTTCTGTTCACTTGTTTGTTGAAATCAGATGTGTATAAGTACTGTTTCAACACTAATTTTTAGAGTAGACATTCAACTTGAGGTATTGTTTCATGCATTGACAATCAATGCAGATTGACAATCTGCACTACTCCCCCTCCCACCTGCCCCCAGAATATTGACGTTTTGTCTTTTGCTAAAAAATCAGTTCATGCTTGAATGCATGAATTCTGAATGTTATCAATAATTACCTCTAAATGAACTGGGTGTGTATTAGCTATAGATCAAAATAGATTGACAAATGAAAAAAACACTGACTAACAAAAAACTAAGGATATAGGTACTATCTTTTGACTCACATGTACAGTGTTTCAGACAAATTAGATGATAAATCTGCACTTAGAATCCTTTTATCTCATCGAGGAACTGTGCTCCTCCAAAGAAAAAAAATGTTAGTCATTTAATTAAATCCACTCCTTTTTTCCTAGAAAACGTCATTTCTTAGACCATCATGACTACAGCGTCTCTAGCACATGGAAAATTGAACCAAAATAATTTCCTTAGCATTTCTAAAAGCAAGTAATTGCAAAGACATTGTTTTCTTCTTTCTTTCCACATATATTTCAGTTTAAGCAATAATGTATATCAAATCGCCTATACTTTTGAATTCTTTCCAGAGATTTATTCTGGATGAGAACAGAAGGAAGTAATGGAAAGATATCTATTTCGATCTGTGACTATGTTAGGCTCATTATAGGTACTGTTAAATTGGATTATTCACAAAGCTGAATTTAGTGTCCTACATGACAAAACAAATGTCTACAAATACACCATCAAGAGATTTATTTAAAGGAAGTGTTAGTAAGAATGAATGCCTCACTGATGCTCAGTGTTTCAAGAGGGTGTTACTGGGCAAGAGCACCCAACAACAGGTATCTCAGGGAGTCCAATTTTGAAGGGTTAATATTACAGAAAGGCTCACCCAAGATATATAGAAAAAAAAATATAAAATTAAATGCTATATCTGGAAAATATTGAAAAGTTGAAGAAGAACACAGAGACTTTTGGAAATATTCAAATATTTTCTCAATATTTTTAGACAATTACATTGTTCTCCATAACATTTTTCTCATCTCATTACTTCATTGGGTCAAGTTGGCTTCTTCTTTCTTAGTAGGTTTTGACTACTGATATAATACAAACAAACACCAAGAAAACTCTGCAAATTATTTTTTTTTCTCCTCTAATAAAATCTCTTTAGTTTCCTCAGGGTAAATCTTCACCAACTATTGAATCATGGCACAACTTTTATACGGAATCACAGAATTGTCAGAGTTGGAAGGGGCGTCTAGAGATCATCTAGTCCAACTCCCCTGCCAAAGCAGGATTGCCTAGAGCACATTACTCAGGACTGCATCCAGGCGGGTCTTGAAAATATCCAGAGAAGGGGACTCCATGACTTCCCTGGGCAGCCTGTTCCAGCGCTCTGTCACCCTCACCATAAAGAATTTCTTCCTCATATTTGAGTGGAACTTCCTATGTTCCAGCTTGTGCCCGTTGCCCCTCGTCCTGTCACTGGGAACCACTCTAAAGAGCCCCAGCTCTTTGAGCCTTTCCTCATAAGGGAGGTGCTCCAATCCCTCAATCATCTTAGTTGCCCTATGTTGGACTCTCTCGAGTAGTTCTCTGTCTCTCTTGAACTGGGGAGCCCAGAACTGGATGCAGTATTCCAGTTGTGGCCTCACCAGTGCAGAGTAGAGAGGGAGAATGACCTCCCTCGACCTACTGGCCACACTCTTCCCTATGCAGCCCAGGATTCCATTGGCCCTCCTGGCGACAAGGGCACATTGCTGGCTCATGGGACCTTCTCTACTACTTTGCACTTGAAGGAATTCCTTCCTTCTGGCTCTGCTTCTCAAGTTCCTGGTGACCAGCATCTTATGACCAACCACAAGCAAAAGACATTTACCCAGTTTTCCCAATATTTTCCCTCTGGTGCAAGTAGTTCTCTGTCTTTCATGTTGCTGCACCATCAGTTCTTTCAGATACAGCTGTGGAGTCATGTGTTTACGAGAAAAACAAGAGACAGGAAATAAAGAAAACAGACCATGCAAATGCTTAAATTCTGTATTGCTTTTTTTTTTTTCAAGAATGAAGGGCATGGAGTTCATCAGTAGCTTTAGAAAGTGGCAGACGCTGAAGCATAGGCAAGACGCATAAGGAGGCAGAAAACAGCAACAATCTGGATGGGTGTATTGAAACACAAGCAGGTTTTTAGGGCAGGGGACAGACTCAGGAAGGTCACAGCTTCATATCTAGTCCTGTTACAAGTGTCTGTGGCTTTGAACTGCAAGACGTTTCCCATCCATTTGCCGAAATTTCTCTCCACAGTGGCACACAACTACATTCCTGCTAGCTCTCCCCAGCTCCTACATTTCTTTCCTCTCTTCATTGAAGAATGGAAGATGAAGATAAATTAAAAGAATAGTTGTTCTTTTCTAACCATTATGCTTTAAAAGCCACTCATTTTGGCAAGGCACTTCACAGCACACTTGCAGCATTCAAAAGCAGAATATCCTGCGTTTAGCAGCAATAGTAAAGACAGTAAAGAAATAGTAAAGGCCATGCAGTGGGAGCATCTGCACCCATCAAGTCACTGAAAACTGAGTTGGCATGGTTTGAACAACAATGGCCCAAGTCCCCAACCATATTGAATTAACTTTCCAAATAAAAGAATTCAGAGACCTATGAAAAAGATTCATAAAATACACTATGTCTACACAATATCATGACATAAGCTGTTTATGCTCACATGGATTTTCCCCTCCTTTAATAAGGGATATTTTAGCAGGCAGTTAAAATAGTTTTGCAAGAATTCTCACAAAACGTCCAGACTGTTCTGCCAACACTGTTTCTGTTACTTCAGAAGTATTCATGATTACTTTAAAAAAATACGGAGGTAGCAAAATTTAAGTTATCTCTGAAGTAGAGTATTGTTTCATCCTGTCTGTTTGTTTAGAAACAACAATGATAAATGATACAAGTGCAGCCCATGTTTCATGTGATATTGCTTAAAGCAGCAGCAAATCTGCAAGAGCATTTTTAATTACAAAGCTTCTTTGTCTATACAATAAACCCCTTTTTTTCCATACACATGACTCTACAATAAGCAGTGGTTGTGTCTAGGTTTCCTCTAACTTCCCAGGCAACAGAATTCCTATGATTTTTGGAAGATCTCCCTCAACTGAGGCAAGCTCTTCAAATATAGCAAGGTGAGTGTCCAAGGCTACAGTAATTAATGCATCTCATGAAGTCATACTGTAACCGCCTGAGATAAAAAGCTCATTTCTCCCATTTCTTGCAGGAGCTCTTTCAAAAATTTGTGACAGGCAGCTAAAATAACAAGCAAACGTGAAAACACCGTGACCCTGTACCTTCCGGAGCAGCTATAGAAGCATTCACCACCAGGAGCACATACCAGAGGAGCTGTCAGCGGCTGGGAGCAGTGTGTAACATAATTTAATATACTATGCAAGTACTAATATATGACATGTTACTTTAGGAACAGGCAGTTCTCTACATATACTGTTGTTGCAAGACACTGAAAGTGAAAAAACAAAGGAATAAGTCAACAATGACATACCCTTGTTACCATCCTGCACACTGGGGGGCAGTTTACCACATCAGCCTTGAAAGGGTCTTCCTCAGAACCTTTTCCTCCTTTCTTCATGCATTCCCATTCTACGTACCCATTTTGGCTTAACAACTTGTGCAGTGAAAGTAAAGGTGTGCACCTAAAAATGCAAGGACTTGAGAGCAAGTACCCTTTGAAGAGGGTGAAGTTGAGTTTCTGGTGCGCATTCTGTGCTGCATCCCCTTAGGCAGAGGAGTAGCAAGGCTAGGCTTTCATTGGCTTAGAGAATGATTTTCGTGGCTTTGCAGGTTAGATTGAAGGCTATTTGTAGCTGCCTCAACTGTTTGGCAATGACTTCTTCTATACCCCTTTGTTAGGCTCTTTAATGCTTTAACAGTAGGTATGGAGGAACCCAGGGAACACAAGGAAGGATCAGTATCAGGAAAACAGCTTCTAATGAAGAAAAGTTTACCAGCAAGCAGCTGTGCATGAATTCTTCTCCAGGGCAGAGTAAAAGTCTGGCAGAAAAGCATAGTTGCTGATGGAGGAAAATAGATATAGTGGAAAAACTATCATGTATAGCTAAGGCCTCTATGAACACCATATACTGAAGCCTTAGGAAGAGTAACAGCTGAATCTGATCCTAAGTAAAAATATTGGCACTTCCTTATCCTTCATATACTTCACATATTTATTAGCTGCTGGTTCTGAGAGCAAGAGGTAGTTGGCAATGAAGGCTAGAATATGCAGTTTCATTAAAATAACTCCGGTCATGTAATTTAGAGGGATCTAGCTGTAGCTGTTCCTATACTGTATAAAATGTAATTACTTTGTACCAGAATTTAGTACTGCTGTAATGTAACATAGCATCAGTCATCAACAAAGTTACAGTAAATATTTTGAATTACCCATAAAATTTCCATCTTTCATTAGAAATGATGCAATTTTAAGGCCTTCCCAGCTTTTGGCACCATTCAGATTTTAGTAAAAAGCTGAAACTGACACCTTCTTTAACTCACCTTATACAACTGAGTCTGGCTTTTCATGGAAAATGCCAGAATACTGCAGAGTGAGAAAAACGTGAATGACTGAGTGTCGAATTTCAGAAATACACTGAATTTATGTCTGCATGTCATAAGCTACAATCAACTGAGGATAGCAGTACTGAGATAAGAAGACAGAAGAGAACATATTTTTCCTAGCAGATCCAATGTATTCATAGATAAATCAGAAGGCTGGTCTGCTTCTAACAGCAACTTAAAAATCATTCATGCAACTGCACACTTCCTTCTGTGTGACATGCACACACCACAACACCTGGCTCATTAGTGGGATAATTTAGGCAGCAAACAGGTTTACTGCAAGATGGTATGTGTCACTTAATATGTGGGGGTTTTATACAGACCTAGGTACTTTTTCAAAAAGAACACAGGTGAGGTGATGGGTATACAAAATGTGCCTTAAGGAATGACCTTTTTTCCCCAACAATGTTGCTGTTCTCATAAGAGGTACTTACCTCTCACAAGAGATTTTGCTTTGACAGCTGCAGACAGACAGACTTCTGGGGAGAGGTATTTTGTCCTGAACCGGCATTTCGCCAGAGCAGGAACCTGCAGGGCTGCTCTTTAACTCCGCTGTTCAGTGTTCATGTGGTGTTTCCTGGCTTGCTGGAGTGTTTTTCAAAAGATGAAAGGTGAGAACTAAGCTGACAAACTTTAGAGGAGATCAAAAGGCCAATCACATGGCCGAGATGAGGTGCAGCCATGATTCACACCAAAATGGTTCAGATCATGTATGCAGGTAGCAAAGAATAGGAAACTATTTTTAGAGAATGTCAGAAAAAGAACATTAACAGCATTGTTTTACCAGGACACTAACGCCCACTAAGGGCTGTCACGGCAAAAAAACCAAATACACTTATCACAAATTAAAACACAGATTTGGGAAAGCTACCAAGTTCCCTTTTCTTGTAAACAAATTACAACCAATATGGCTTATTTGGGAGTGGAAAGTTTATGTCCAATTAGGAAATTTAAGTGTGATGTAGAATGAGTAGCAGGCTCAGTCTTGGATCATGAAAAGCAGTGAATCAGCCCTGGCTCTCTACAACATACATGTTTTTCTCCTCTTCTTGAGTCAACCTAGTCTAGCTGGCCACTGAAAAAACTGTAAGATGAGTTTCAGGGAAACATTCATTTTAGCAACAAGTTTCAGGTCTGGTTAAATGCGGTTATTTAAAATTCTAGGTTCCTCTGTCTACGTATCATTTCAGATACTGCAGATGCCTGTGAGTCTCTAGTTTTTCTAGATTTAATTACACTTCTTATACTTTAAATATATTTCTGTTAGTTTTTGCTGTAAAAAATCCAAGCACCCAATAACAAATAGGAAATGAATAATACAGAAGATAAAGTAGTTAACAATCTCCTTCCAAGTAGAACTGTAAAAGTAAACAAAAAGCAAATGGACTTGTGCCCTTTAAAGATCTTAACTGAGACATAGGAGGATCCTTAACATTGGTTACATATACTGACAGTGAGAAATAACATCCCAGTACACCTTAGATTACTCTGATATGGTAAATGTGGCACTAAAGGAGGGTCTAATGAGAAACTTTACCACAAACATGACAATATACATGACAAATACACATCTTTCTAGCCCAGGCAGAGAACTAATCTGTATGGGCTTGAAAATTTCACAGGTATCAAAAAATAAAGGCAGGATGGGTTTTAAAGCTCCTTGATATAGTTTTTCTAATAAATTTTATTAAAACATACAAATTTTGCACATACAGGCATGATGACACTGCCTAGAAACTCACAGGGATTATAGCAAAGTGCTTACATTAAGAGCAATTTAAATTAAAACTATAGGATGAAGGAATGATAGTGATGTCGTGTCAGAAAGACACCTTTCATTTTAAGTGTTCCCATTACCAAGGTTGCACCACATAAATAAATAATGACAGCCAGATATTTTTCACTATTTGAAACAGTCACATCTGGAAAATATTTTAAAAAAAGATGATCACAAAATGCCTAGGCTAAAAAAAAAGAAAGGCTAAAAAGATGAAAACCAAACTGAGTAGGTAAGAGCACCTATTTATGAATGGCCATAGTAGTTCATATATTCTTCCACATAATTCAGTATCTCCTTTCTGTTAGCAGCAGTTGGAGTAACAACAGGGCAAAAGCATACTGTATTTGTCCCTAATGCTGTCCTAGACATTGTTTTCATTTGAGGGATAGATAATAAAGCAACAAAGCAGCAACTTACATACAAATTAAGTTAAGAAAGGAAGTAAGAATGGGATATTAACAGTAACATCAGCTAGATACCACATCTCAGCTAGTCATCTTGGCTCTTTTTACAGTCAGTGGGGAAAGAGAGGTGAATTTTCCAGCATGGAAAAAACAGGGGGTTTGCGGATATCCCTACACATACATTAGATGCTTGCCAACTAGCTAACAGTAGACAAGTCATGTACACTCCCACCCTATATAGTATTGATAATGCCTATGTATATTTTTAAATCCACAGCTCTCTGTACCTACCCAGCATATTTTAATGTTTGTGGAAGATAGTTTTCTGGGAATAAAGATCATTAGAAACAAGAAAGAACTGAGACTGAAAGCTTTCAGAGACAGTGTTAAGATATATTAAGTCTTTAGAGGAAAATTTTAATAAATGCATTGGGGTTTTTTACCCAACAGTACAATTCACCTGGATTATAATTTACAGAGGAATTGCAAATTATACTTTAGAAAAGGATAGTTTATATGCTACAAAATTATATTATTAGTAATGACACAGCTTTTACATGAAACAAAAATATAGTATTATTTAAGCACTGCTAGCTTTCAGTTTAGCAAAAGCAGTGCAGAAAGGCTGCTTTAATCATAAAAGCACCATACAAATCTGTCCTATAAATAATATACATTTCTAGTTCACATTGCCTTTAGCCTGAACTTTCCAAGTGTAGAAACATTAGCAATTTTTCAATGGCTTTCTCAGCTGTTCCTGTGGCTATCCAGAGTATAGACTTGATTAGTTTGCACAGATTGGTGCTCTGTGCACCATTCATTGTCATTCAAGGGTCAGAAGTCAGAGGGGAAAGAGGACCACTTGAAATAAAGAAACTTTTATATATAATTCTTTGACATGTCACACTTTGCACAGAAATAATGTAATTTATCAGGAAAGAATGTAGTTTAGCCTATGAGTACTTGTTTTATTGCCATATGGCATCTTCTGCTAACTTTTCTCCCAACAGACTTATAAGTGAACCCTGATTCTGCATTTCTGAAGCTGTCTGGGATGAAAACCTGTGGGAAATTTGACTATTTAAAAACCACAACAAACGGGCATACTATGTAGGAGCAGATGGTAAATTGTAATGTTTGAGTCAAATGTACCAGGTAATTAACAAAGGGAAAATAATTTCATACAAAAGGTCCCTAAAAAGGATTTTTATATTTCCCTGTGTTCCTTCCTTCCATGAAACTAACCCTAAAATATAACAGAAGTTGCTAATAACATTCAGATCAGCACCTTATGGTGTATACGTGCTTTAAGGTCACTTTCTTCTAAACATTGGTTCACTCTTAAATAATAATATTAATGAAAAAAAAAAAAACCAAAACCTCATTGACCAATTTGGTATATTAATGCACATTTTTTATCTTAATACCTTTTGGCAAAGTTCACCTAATGACGTTTTTTCTGAGTCTCAAACCCCATCCATCAGGACTGCTTCCCACAGTCAGTTTTGCAAAGCAGCAGTCTCAGGTGGTGGCTGATTTTGGCACAACTCTACTTGCACAGTTCATCATTCAATGTTGTCACTGGTCTCTTCCTACACCACAGAGATGCCAGAGATATTGATGATGCCTTTAACCATACTCTGCTCTTTCTATATGCTGTGCAGAACCTCTTGGTGTGGCAGGTCCCAAAAGTGATATAATCCATTTAAGTTCTTGCGTCTGTTTCCAAATGTGCTTGGCTTGCTCAAAAGCTGTGATTGACTCAGTCTGTTTGTTTTCATGTACTGGTATTGTGGTGTCCAACTGAGATCTTGTTCAGATTTTTGGCTTGTAGTATTCTATAGTACATACAGTCTCAAGCAGAGTTGACCAGCCCAGGCTTTGAAACGTCATAGGATCTACTTGGTGAAATGCTGTGGTTTCTTGTTGTTTGGTTTTTGGTCCCCTCCACGTCCCTGCTCAGAGTTCTCTCTCACTGAGTGTTTTATCCCACCATCTGAACCAGAGTTAGTCATCAGACATTCAGCCTAGCCTTCAGAAATTTTTGACTGGCCTCTTAGATGTAAGTACTTTGAGCCACTCTCTCCATTTTCTTATTCCACTTACATTCAAAAGCTTACGGTTCTGATTTTTATACAAATATGCTTTATTACAGATAAATTCCTGAAGTATTTATAATGCCGTTTCACTTACCCTTCTTAGTTCTAGCTGAAAACCTGCCTAAGCACCAACAGCATCAAAACCAGCTGTTGACTACTGCTATTACTGCAATTTTCCTGCCGAGTAAATGACTCCAGCATCTAGTGCCATGACATTTTGGGGACAGTTCCAAATTCAATGCACTATTTAAACTGTACCCATCTTTCACTCAGATAATTTTTCCATTTCATTTTGGACTTGGCAGCATGTGTTATTCAGACCTTTGAAAACCAGCCAGATGGATCTCTAAATCTAACAGGTGGACCAGCAAGAAGGAAACACATGGTAGTATGATGAATAGATGCTGATGTAGCCCCAGTGCCTCCAAAACCATGTCAACCTTTTTTCCATTCCACCTGAGTGCCAGGCACCTTTACTGAGAAGTGTAGCTCCCACACAGAGTCTTCTCTTTACTTCCTTACTCTACCCCTTCACTTATTATCCTGGCCTTCTCTGGCAAAGTAGAGGAAACAATAGTTCCTAATTTCTCCTTGAAAACACCATGGAAAACAGGAATGCTACTAATAAGTAACCCTTACATCACTAAGCTCTTCTGCTTCTGATATAATATAAAGTGCCTTCTATCTTTTAAAAATCATTATGCATACTGTTCCTATGACAACTGACCCAGATTCCTCATGAGCTTCCCTTGGTACTACTACTATTACTACACGAATGAATAATAATTTCCTGTGGGTAGATTTCCTGTGCCTGTGCTCTAATTCAAAGCTTGACCCGTCTGTCCTGGATTACATTCAGCGTGTCAGGAGCCTCCAGCTTTACAGAGTTTTTTTTCCTGCTGAACCATTTCTCCCTCACTGGTTTGGAAATGGATTGGCAACTCAGAGATGCTGCAGCAGCAGCATGGAAAGCAGCCAGATGACAGGCATAAGCAGATGTCATACAGGTTTGATAGGAAAATGAATTCTAGTCCTGTGATCAAACATTCATGGATGTTAAAGGAAAATCAATATCTGCACGAGTCAAAGTTCCTGTGTGCCTGCATGTTTACCGCTTTCAAGGTCTTGTGTGCCACCAGGAAAGCTATGATATTACTGTGTTACTTTGGTCTTGTATTTCACATAAGAATATGCAGTAACTTTGAAGAGTTTGAGCTCCAATGTGATAACGCAAATCCACAAACTGTTCTATACAAAGTCTCATTTAATCTCCCCTGATAAATTTTTTTAATCTCCCCTTATTCAATGAGAACAGATTAAAACTTGAATAGGTATACTCATCTGAGAAAGAAAGACTATTTTGTTGCTGGGTTAGTTAGGGGTTCTTTTGGTGAAAAGGATACAAAACATAAACAAGACTTTTTTAAGAAATAAAATTAACAAGGAGGAATGCAATGAGTCTTAAAAATGTAAAAACTCACTAATTATCTAGTGGACACTCTTGGATAGTGAATTACATCAAAATATAGGTGGTCTCACAAGAAAGCTAACAGAAGCAAGATTAGCCTAGATGATCTAGTGCTGCAATATTTCTCCTACTTCTGAAATCTGTCATGGTAGGCTGAGCTTTTTTCTTGTAAGATATTTATGAAACTTCATGGATCTCTTACAATCTCTCTGAAGTGTTTGCTGTAAGTGAACACCATTGAAGTGGGTGATGCAAAAAAATGAATTCTGCGAAGCCTTCAAAAAACTCCAAATATTTTCCACATGCTTTATTGTTGGGGGTTTTTCTGTTTGTTTGCCTGTTTGGTTTTTTTTTTTTAATTATTGGTTTTGCATATGATACATCTATGAACATGCCTTTTTCCTTCTTTGAGGGCTTCATGTTGAATGCTGGTGACTTTTGGTGTTTGTTACACAGTTAGCAAGTTCCACTTTCTTAATTTAATCCACAACTTTGCAGCAACCTGTATTCATTCTTGAATTACTTCAGAAATTATAACGTTAATTTATGACTAGCACACAAATCAAGGCACCCAATGAAAATTTAGAAGTAAAATCCCCTAATTAATTCACTAATTTATTCACATCTATACGGTCTTAACCAGTGCCATTATCTAAAACTGTTCTATGCGGTTCTCAAAGCTTAGATTACACTTAGGTCCATCTAGAAATATTTTTGACATATGTTACTTTAACTCTATAGTGCAACTTAGATTCCATATCTCTTGGTATTTCACAACTTATGCAGTTTTCTCATCATCACTACTGTCATAGTCATGGTGCTTTGTGGACACAGTTACAGTATGAAAAGTTAATGAAAAGGTACCATTATTTCAGATATATGTTCCTTTAAAGACTCTCATATTAAACCTTCTTATTTGTAAATAAAAAGACGAATTTTCTGAAAACCTAGGCAGTAACTTAAAAACAAATCCAGTAACTTTTTTCTCTTATTTGGCTTTTCACAATCAAAATTTTTTCCAAGTCTCAGCTAACTTACAAATTGGTTGAGGCCTTTCTTCCGCTACCACACCAACTCTACAGAACTAAAAGGAGCTGAGAATCATTTTGGCCAGAAAACACATACACTGACAGTAGTTATTTTATTAGAAACATATGTCAAGTTACAAACAGAAAGTTCAAAAGATCTGCCAGATTGAAATACAACTCCAACAAGAACTGAGAAAGGGAAGCCTCTGAAAAATGGCATCTTTGCCAATCCTTATGAAAGCAGCAAGAATCATATGACCCATCAATGTCACTGAAAACAAGGAATTTCCAAATAACTGCAGAGCACTGTGTACCTGTAACTCCTTGATAAATCACAAATGCATCATCTTGGACTGCTATTCAAATTCCATTGCAACTTAGCATGACATTAAATCAGTCTATTTAATATTACCAAGGAATATTTGAAGAATTTTTGCTTCTGCTTTGTTCCATACTCTACAAGTCTGAAATCATTCTCACTACCATGTAAACCAAAAAGGAACTGCCTTCTGGCTGCTGGCAGTGTTTTCTTGTCTGCGGAAGGCCATCCAGTGCAAGCTAACCTCTGCTGTGGTTTAGCTGTCAATTAATGTCTTGGGTAGCACTGGATGATTTTATCCTTTTCATCATTACTCTGCATTAAGCAAGTCTCAGTCATTCTCTACCATGACCATGACATTTTCATGCACTATTTCAAAAGCATGAACACTCATCAGTGTTTTCAGTTTCACAACTTTTATGGAAGTAAAAATTAACCTGGGATCATCACAAAGAAATTTATTTCAGCAGTAGCTTTTTAGTACAAGGCATGATCACATCCAGACTTTTCTAGGTGTGTGGAAATTCCCCATGATCTTCATTCACATCACCTTGACCTGAAAATCCATATGTTCACTTGAAAGATTTTTCTCATTGTTAAACTCTGAACAGTACCTTAATAATGCTTCCATCCTAATCCTGTGTTTAAGACATCTATGCAAAAAATAACTTACAAGCAAACTTTTAAACAACATCTCTTTGAATAATTAATTATTTTTAGGTGAAGGAGAGGTTATTTATCCTATATAGTCTGAGCCAACTCCAAATAGGTCTTTACCCGAGGTCCTCCAAGAGCTTAGGATTTGGTTATTCATGCTTAAATTAAGAACGTACCTTACTTGGAAATTAATAGTTACTTTTTTATATACCTATCTTCAAACCTTGTCTTAGCTAGATTCTTATCAAACTGAAAATAATTCCTTCTGGGTGACAGGATGCTCTTATCACCAACTATTTTGAAAACACTTGGATCTGACTGATGTTAGTATCGCCTCAGATCAGACATGTTTTCCTGGAAAAAAGGTAATAATAGTATTAATTTAACATGTCCACTTAACCTGTATGCATCAGCTATATCCCCAAGCTTTTTTAAGGTCAAAATGCAATTACTGAAAACTTCTGGCTGACTTCACGTCTACTAGAAGTGCATCCTTTTCCACAGTGCCCTGGTTCACTGTGGAACTAGTGACGTGCTCAGTCTTAGCTGTTAAAAAGAAACATCTTTCACACATCCCTAGCACTTGGGGGTTTGTTTTTGACACTTGAGAAAGACATTTGCTACTTATGCACAGTAGTCTTTTCTACTTCAGCTTCAAAAAAACATTACCTTCTGTCTATGTAAATGTAGCAAAAATAAGTACTTGAACAGGAGGCCTCAGCAAACAGTGTTAATTAAAGCAGTATGTTAAAAAATTAGTGGCACAATATCAACGCCTACTAAAACAGACAACAAGAGTTTGTGAACACTACTTCCCCTTTTGTTTGTGGAGTTCATTTACAGCCTGATTTTCAGCTGCAACCTTGCATCCAGCCTTTAAAGCACTGGGAGTTGCAGCTATATATTCAGAATATTTGAAAATAAGGCTGCAAGCAGATTCCCTGCACTGTTTATTTGCTCTGAAATCTGAGCCTGCTAGCACTGCTCTTACTTCTTTTGAACAAGTGCATTTTAATGACAAAGCTCTAGGAATACATTAAATATATATTTCTTGGATGAGTTTAGTAACTGAGCTTTAGAACAATTCTGACATTAAATTCTTGGAAAGGTCTCTCAAAAAGCAGTGCATACTTAACTTTTGTTAACTGTTTTTTCCTGGTTTAGGTTTTCAGTTTAGGCTGAAATAACATCAGAGTAAACCCTTTTCAAATTATGTTATTCAGAAAATATTACATACTAAAAAAAAAATCCTTAGGGCAAACCAACAAGCATCATTATTTTTTCATCATTCATCAATATTTGCCCTGAATGTTTGCTTTTTGGCAAAACAAAACATAACCAGTTAAACTTTTCTGAAGCAGAAAACATTATGTAGTCGTTATCTCCATAGGGGTGAGGTGGGGTGGAGTGGGTAATAGATGCAGGAGCAGCCTGAATTAAAATTTCATGAGAGAGCAGTAACAATAGGAAGACGGAGAGAGGTACATGCAAAATTTTGTTTTTCTTGAACCAAGGCATATCCCAGATTTGTACATTTCTCAAATGTCTGCTGACTAGTGGTTTCTTGGTAGTGAAAATTACTTACAGGAATTAACAAATTTTATTTTTCTATTATTTGAAAAAAGTAGGTTAGGAAAGTGGACGTGTTAAACAAAATGGGTTTGCATGTTAAGAAACATTATTTTTTATTTTTTTTTTAATTCACACCTTTTACATGAAAGGATACAAAGGAAGGTCGATAGTGCACAGCATAAAATTAATTCAAAATTCTGTATCTATACTCTAATCTCCTATTACTCATTATCACTCTATTTAAGAATCAGCCTGTAAGTCACAGGCCTGGGGATTTACTGTTGAAAATATTATAGCTCTATAATAGGGTCACTGCAGTCTATCCAATGAAGTTGTAAATTGACATTGAGATATATTTCAAGGAGCTAAAAGTACAAATAGCAACCATTCATCATAAATGCATTGTTCATTCAACATGAAAACTGAGGGAAGTCTTATGTCTGTTAATGTATCCCATTAAGTATATTATTAATACTGTATTTGAATGTCTTGCTAAAGTAAAAGTTGTACTAGAGGGCTATCAGGAGCCAGACCAAAAATAAAAACAAATAAAAAAATCCACTAAAAATGCAACACAATGAAAAGCTCATGTGCATTCTGTGTAAAGATAGGACCAGAACATTTTAGTATATTCTTCAAAGTTAGTAAAAAAGTATTTACTTGGGTGTTCTATAGACCAACTGATTGTGCCTTGCCTATCTGGTTATTGTGATTTTCTTCTTCCCTTAACTCTTGCCATTATCTCTGTTTGGAGTGTTTCACCTTTGTTTAACCGGGAAATATTCATCAAGCCAGTAAGAGGCTGATACTAGACTATCACTATACTCTGTTGACCAGAACAGCAATCTGCAATGCTGAAAATCCAGTTCCAAGGTCCTGCTGTAAACCAGGTAAAGCAGAAACATCAGCTTGATCTCCTGTATCTACAGTGAACACTTCAACCTTTGGTGGCTCTGAGTTTCAGATCTCTGCTTTTCCTTTGACTAAGGAACCATTTATGAAAAAAGTTTTGTGGGTTTTTTTTTTTCAGGTAAAAAGACAATCAGTCTTGGTTTAAATTAACTGAAAAGTTTTGGTCTGCTGAATAGATATTTCATCAAAAAAATTCCTAACCTACTTTATAGCTGTATAGATATCTACTGAAATAATAATGATAATGAGTAAGCAGTTCTACGGTTTTAATTCTTCCTGGAATAAGTATCTGATTAGATAAGAAGGATTATCATAAGTCTCAGACTTTAACAGCAATTTGAATGTGTAAACACAGCTGTCTGATATGTCTCCCATGAGTTATATTGGAAATGACGATACTCAGACACTACTATACATTTTTTAAACATTAAAAAAAGGAAACTCCAAAGGTTTTCCTAGGAGGACTGTAAATGCAGGCCAACTTTGCTGTAATGCAGAGAATATTACTCAAGGATCATAAAGGAGAAGGGACACATAATGGTCAGAAATAATAGAAGACTAAAATACAGAGGTTTCATTAGCAAAGAAAAGCTTTTAGTGTACAAAATACTTGTCAAGACAATACAAATTGCTGCTGCTTCCCACATTATCCATAACCCACTAAGACAGAGAATTGTTTGACTTGAATCAGACAGGTCCTTTACAAAATGCCTCCCTTATAATACAGTCACATATAAAGCTTCATCATGAGCAACTGAATTTAAAATTCTTACTGTGCCCAGTACTTTAGAATTTCTTAATCCTTCATCAGAGCAATTTTCCTTTTCCTTTTCTTAGAGAAAACATAACTGAACACATATGAGAAAACCAAACTTAAAAATAAGTAGAAAGCAAACTGAGGAATTTCACATTTTATACTGATGAATGCCAGGCACCCTTCATAATTACTGGCAGAGAGGTCTTACCTGAAGGAGTTCCTTAAATTAAAAAAAAATATTTCAGAACACCTTCACAACCAAGAATAAAAAGTCCTAAGTGAACTGGCAATTTCAGATTTTCAGCACCTTTATTCCCTGTAATTTTCTTCTCTTTTAACAGCTTTTCATTTCTTTACCACTGTCATTTGGAAAGTCTAGCCAATTTGTAGGCCTTTTAGAGTCCTACTAGAACAGCAATAGGCAAACAGTTTCAAGTATGTTTCAATATAATTTCCGGGCTTCCTTGCTGTTTCCACCACAGTGTCCTCTAACCTCTTCACCCCTCTGTCATTACAGTTCAATTTCTTCCTCTCCTTTGGATCCCCCACTGGTCTGAAAACACTCAAGAACCATCATCATTTTCGTAGGAGTATAGGTAGCAGATTTTAAAGCAGAAAACAAGGAATACAGTACTTAGCATGGAGCTGAAGAGACATTAGAAGCTTCATAGCATCTTGAGGGAGATTTCAACAGCAGACAGCAATAGTCAGAAAATGTAACATTGCGTGCATTCTTTAATAAAGGATAAAGAATTCGGGACTGGAAAGTCACAAGCACATTACATGACAGGCAACGTTACACAGCAACGGGGTTGAGAGTTTCAGACTTCTGTCTCCCTAAACCTATACCCCTCCCTAAAAGTAGATACACTGACTCAGGCTATTTAGCCCAACATTTTCCCATTGGGAGATACAGAGACCCCAGGAAGAGTCAGCATTTACAGGTTTTCCCAGAAGTATCTTTCCATGCTGTATCTGCTGTCAAGTTCAGCAGTCTCCCGAGACAGAGATTATTTAACACCCCCTCTTTAAATGTTTTATTCCAGTATGCTTTCTGCAGTGTTTCTAGTCAACACATCCTCAGGCAAAGACATCACCGCACCCACTGTGCGTCACATGTCACTCTGGAACCTGGAATCCCCAAGTTTGGTTTCCAAAACTTCATTTGCTTCAACTACCTCCAGCTCAAGCCTAGCTTTTCCTTTCTTGCACCAATAAGCCCTTCAGACCCTGGCACCCTCCCATCCCTTGCTAGTACCTTAAACACAGCATAACATTGCTATGCTCATGACAGCACCACCTCTTCCACAGTTAGGGGGTTAACCACATGCATCCATGCCTAAAGATCTAAGGCTCAAAAGTCTAAACCTACTAAGTTTTGTTTCAGAATGATCTTTTAAGGAAGAAATATGTCTCCCAATATTTTATTTCTTAATAGCTTCTTTTTTTCCTTTTTTTTTTTTTTAAGAACTTGGTCTGTTTAAAGTAAATTTTTTTCCTGATTTATTATACTCAAGATATCACTTCTTAGCTCACATCACAACCCTTACAGGAAATGAGATTGTGTACAATATTGTGTGAAATCAAAAGAAATCTATACCATTTATTTAACTGTTAGATGCACCTGACTAGAAAATTAGAATATAAATGCAACACTCATCCCTTTTTACAACCTATACATCAGCTTTGCACTCAGCAGTGATAAGATTTTTACCTGACAACAAAAATATAGTCTACACAATATACATTCTTTTCAGTAGATATAGCAAAATATATTTAGTAAGACAGATTTCAGTGTTACTACTATTAAACTCTTCAGAGAAACTCTCAATTTTGAAAAACAAGTAAAATGCCACAGAACTGTTCTTCTGAGTCTTATAAGAAATTAAAGAGGAGATGCTAGTACTTTGAATGCTAGATAGATTAGAGGTTAGATTATCTTTACCGTATTATACCTTTCTGCTTCTTGTATGCTGGTCCATTCACAGGCAATCACTGCCTAACACGTAAACTTACCACACTTCAATGTGTTGATCTGCCTCAATCAAGATGCTAGATTTCATTCTCCATTTAATAATTTCTCAGACTTTTTTTCTTCTTCTTTGCTGCCTTACAAACATGGATGGATCTTCTCCATAATATCTAACGTGCTTTTATCTCATTCTTTAAATAACTCCTTATAGCTCTCCTCTTCCACGGTACCTGATCTAACTGTGGTTGTCCCATTAATACTCTAGTTTCCCTTTTTCCTTCTTTTTTTTAAGAAATAATATATTTTCCTCAATTTCACTTCATTATTTCACTCATTCACATCATATTTTCACTCACTATTATAACGTCAATACATTTCACTTCAATTTCTGGGGGTCTGGGTGGAGAAAGGGGGATAGAGCAACCTGTTGGCATGTATTTGAACAGCTAATATCAAGACCTGTGAATAGAAATTTTAGGCAGTAATTTGATACCAATACAACAAACTAAAGAGCAGGAAGGAAGGAAATAAATCAGGAAAAAAAAAAAAAAAAGAAAAATGGAAAGAAAAGCAAAGAAAGTGGAGAAGAAAGTCAAGAAATGCCAAAAAGAAAGAAGCAAAACAAGCCATACCACCAAAGCCTCTATTCTCATATGCTGTTAATTATCCTATCAAATTCCCTTGCCTGCCAGGAAGACCAAGTCCCATTGTAGTCCAGAAGACAGGGCACAGTTACTCTTTATGCTCTCAGAGCTCACTGCAGAGACGAATGCTCATAGCCCCTGTTTTAGTTTTTCAGCATCAGTACTGCATCAAAGCCCATCCTTCCTGACATTCAGAATTGGTTACTGTAGCAGAGAAGGAGAACAATTCATTAGAGATAGAAAAAGCCAGATATATACAATCCAAATAAGATTAAGATTGCTAGCAAAATCAATTCATAATGAGATATGGAAGAGTCACTAAACTTTGAAACTCAAGTTCCTGGATAAATGGAAGTGGGGAAAAATTAATAGTCAGAGAAACAAAAGAGATTTTTCTTTCAGTGTAAAGATCAAAAATGAGATTTAGTACTGCTTTATTTAAGATGAGAGGATGGATAACAGCAGTTCTAATTGCACAGCTGCAACTTTCAGTGCTGTATTTTCTTATTTACTTAAAACATTAAACTGTAATCACTTGTGGGAGAGTCCTATGGGAATGTGGATAAAAAGGATTACAAAAGTTCTTCCTGAATTTACAATAAGGACAATTATTCATGACATGTACTTCTCCGAAAAAGGTAGTTTTGCACTGATCTGAAGAGGGAATCTGGCCACAACATGTTTTTTTGGATCTCTGAGCACACTCTAGAGTATAAAGAACACATTTTCTATCTCAAGGTATTGTTGTACATCAGGAAAAAGACAGGTGAACAGTCTAATTTCATCCATCCAAATAACAGGGAGACAAGAATATTGTTCCAATTCTTGCCTAGGAGCTTTTCGGCTCTTCTCCACTATCACAGACTTTTTCTACTAAACTGTTTGTATTTGTTTTACCTTTTATTTCCTTTGCAAATAGAATGCAAAAGTGACCGGAACTGTTCTATCCTGGTAACAATGATACTTGGGTAATACATACAGATGCTCGCACCACATTGATCCCATAAACTCCGCTTTTCCTGAGACAATGCATCACTTTATTTTGAGACTGCCAAGTTCCTTCACTCAGTGGTTTGTCATTCAAAATTTATCTGTAGAGTGCCACAGACATCTTGCTGGCACAAAAGCAAACACCTACCAAGTGGAAAGTCGTGGCTGGTTGTGAATGCAGTCTTTGTCTCCAGTAATTATGTTAAAAAAGTAAAGCAAATGATTTCATAAGCTGATCACAAAATAGGGTACATCTAAAGGTGTATGTTTCCACCCACTGAAATCCTGTCAGAGTTTCTTGAATCACAAGAGAAACTCTGTAGAGCAACACTAAGAGTGTACCAGGTTCCTGTGAAAACTGTAGACTCTTTGCACTGTATCGTTTCCTCTCTTCCACTGAAGAGAATGTATATCTTGTATAGCACCATTAAATCCTTAAAGTACCATTAAATCAGAACTTTAATGCCCATAAATATGTTCAGTGGACAGGGTCACTGTATCACACTAGTCCTATGTCATTTTAAGAGTTGAGAGAGAAGGACTATAGGACTATAGCTTAAGGACTATACAGAAATCATGATGAGGAAACCAGGCTTTACTGATGTGCTCTACCTAAAGTCTGAGATGAAATTAATTCTATCATAAAAGAGCTTCTGTATGGTACTTCCTATATTTTCTCAGTTTTCTCGTAGATAACTAACATTGCCCTAGTGTTATAGCTGCAAAAAGTTAGAATAAAAATAATTTTATAATGAATAGCAGAACAATACGAAAATTGAATTTAATTTATGTGATGTAAAAGGGATGCTTTGGGTGTTTATTTTCCCTTTTTAACTCCACAGCCACTCCACTTACACCACCAGTACTTCAATTTTCAATAGAAGTTCAGAACAGCATGCCATTAGAGGGATCCAGAGTGTGCTAGAAAATCATGAGTGTGATTTTTTTAACATTAATTTATAAAATATTAATAGCCTACTCAGCATCATCTTATTCCCACAATAGAAATCAAATATTTTACTGCAAAAAGAAAAGCAAAAAGACAAATCACCATGCATTGCCAGACACAGGTATAAAAAATCTTAAAATACTTGAGAGACAGTTCCCTGTTCACCTAGCCCCTAGTAACATGTCCATTTTTTCCACACGTTAGCCACATGATGTTAATAAAAATTGTATGTTTCTTTAACAAAGTGATTTATGACAGCCATATAACAGTTCATGCTGGCAACAAGTGTATCAATAGGAAAGATAAGAAATTCAGTATTTTGTGCAGGAGCTTGAATCCCAAAATCTTCCAAAGCATTTCCATTTTCCTGATTACCAGCAACAGATAAATCCTAATATCATATTGTACTTGGAAAAACCTTGTCAATAACTTGCCATATGAGAACACTAAGTATTTTCAAGGTGACAACAATCAATATGTATTAAACATACACACTACACAGAAACAGAATTTGTTTAGCATTTCAGTCACCAATACTTTACATCAGTACATTCAATTCTAAGATTTCAAGGTGTGTCAGTTTTTTAGGGTTGAATCATGTTTGAATTCTGCAAATAAAATCTTAGTGGCAACTGAAAAAGAATTAACAAATTTCGGTAGATAAAGGAAACATAATACTGCTGACTGGAATATAGACGCTTAAATAAATCCACCTTATTGCAAGGTGTTGGAGGTGTGCACAGAGTTCATGTTTTTAGAAAACAGGCAAATCCTCCTTAGCTCATCTTTAAGTAACCAGAAACTCAGAACATTATGCATGAGGTGGCAAATTTCAACATGCAAAATATTTGGGGAAGGGTGGAATATATCTTAGTTTCTTTTTTCTTTTTTTTTTTCCCCCTTTTTTTCTTTTTTCAAATATAAATAGTTTCCAGTATCTTTAGAGTGAAAAGTGGTACTAAATATTTTTTTAAAAATAAAAAAGTGAAAGCATGAGCCAAAAGATAATGAGTTCATTAAACTAGCCACATCCCTTAAGTATTTATGAAACTTGAGGAGAAGCATGAGTTTATTTTTTAAAAAAAAAAATGCTTTCCTGTAGTTTTCAGTTGCTAATGGGATGATTCTGTCATCCTTGTACATAAATAAATAATGCCTGTAGATTACTTTAGCCACTGAAAAGGGCCAGGAAAACGCAGTTTTCTCAGCAAACATAGTAGCATATTTAACAACTAAGTTGAATAGTGACATGTAACCTGGACATATCCATTACAATTCCTCATGTCCTATGTTATCTATTGTAGCCTTCTTGAGCCACAATCTTCTCTAAGATTCATAAAATAAAACCAGAACCTTCCTGAAGATAAAATCAGAACAGCAAGTGTCTTTCTATGCTTAATTGAACACCAAAATATCCACTTAGAATCCCTCTATATGTTGGCCCATCTCCCAAAATTTGACACATGCAAGCTTGAACAGTTTTGGGTCTGTACTACAGTAAAAACTTGTTCATAAATATTTATAAACAACATGACAACTGTGCAAAAAATACGCATTGTTAAAATAAATGCCCTGTACAGTCCCAATGATAGAGATCCAGAAAACTAATACAGAAGAGAACTTCTGAGCTGCTTAAAAATATCTTGCATTACAATAGCATCCATTCAAACCTAAATTCTTACACTATCCATATTGTTTCTTCTGAACAAATGGTGCTGAAATCACTGAGGATTAGCCTTTTATTTAGCTTAGAATTCCCCTCCATCCACTTATTTTTAAACATGCATTCAGGCTGGATTTCTAAAAAAGGAGTATTTTTATTGCCTTGTAAAATTACATTTTCTGTCCATGAAAGCATAGTATGTGTTGAGTAACAGTCTCTGTAAAAGAAATTGTTCCACCTAAAAGCATGTCTACAGGTGCTTGACTTTTGCCCTACAAATGCTTTCACCACTTCTCTGCCCTGTGGATTGATGCAGGGTTTCATTCAACACCAGACACCTGACTGCAGTTTGTCCTCCCGGTGCTGGAAGGATAAACTGGAATGTGAATGTGATACTCACAGCAGAAGCAGTGCTCAAGCCTCTCTCAGTACATAGCAGGGTCAGGTCCTACTGCGTCATTGATACAGTGGCTTTCCTCAACACAGACCAGCTTATGAACCAACTCCCATAAAAACATAAGAAGTAAACAAGTCATGCTAGTGAATAAATGTCTCAGATACTAAAATTGAATCCCGTCTGGAGAGGGAAAAGTGGGCAAAGACAGTAAGTTTAAGTGCAACTAAATGAAATCAACCATCACCGCACAAATACCCTGCTGTACAGATAGAGTCATACTGGGTCTATAAATGTCAGGAAGAGTCATTCAGTTCAATGTGTTGAGTGGATAAACAGCAGAACTTTCTTGAATGGATCACCACTGCACGCAAATGCATATATGACACAAAACATCTAACTCTGCTTTAAAAATTGCCAGCAAACAGTAGCTTCTGGCAACTGATCTTTTGCAATGGACAAATGGTTTTTGCAAGCATGTGCTTTTTTTAGACTAAAACTTGCTGTCTTCCATCCATGACTTCTGGTATCCTTTGTTAGAATATAATGTCCTCTTACCAAGTATGTGCTGACACTGATCAAATCACCTCCTAACTTTCCTCTTCAAAGAGCTGTTGGATTGAGCTTTCTGAGATGACTGCATGGCATAGTGTCCTCCTGGTCTTTAACATCACTCTATATTCTAGTATGGAGAGAAAAAATCCTCCACAAGAAGACAATACCTATTTTTGACATGTTATTTTAGTTCTTGGTTGAGGTGGTAGAGTGTTTGCACGCATGTATCACTCTTACAACATTAGTTCTTGCTCCTCTATTTTTAACTGTGTTATAAATGCATAAAACCTACACTGCAGTTAAATTAAGGAATCAGAAAGCTAAGTGCTCAATTGAAACAGACATTTCCCCAATCTCATGAGAGCAAGTATTCAAAACAGTCTGTGTGAAGTAAATTCTGTCTCTGGTTTTGAAAGCATTTACCCACAAATCCTGACAGCTGCCAATACTGAAGCAAAGCTTCAGCACACATCCTTGAAGCGTCATACAGCCTTTTCAGTATTGCAACAAAATGTATTTATGTGTCAAAAAAATCTGTACATGTCAGGAATGCATCAAATGTATGAAATTACTAAAAATGTGGTAGCCAGTATTTGCAAAGAATCACATAAAAAACCAACCAGCTCAAGGCACCTGTAAGGTTCACTGTAGAATTGTAAGATGCACTAAACCCAGGCCTTGTGTTAAACTCAAAGCTCTTTGGAAGAGGGATTGTGCTTTTCTGAACCTAAGCACTGTCACACAAAGCCCTTCAGTAAGTGGCAGTCACTACCATAAAGAAACAACGCTAACCCAGGCTGCTTAACTTACACTCTTAGGCCTTTGTCCTAAAAAAATAAATGCAGTCAGACGATGTGTGTACCTAAGAAAGCTTTTTGATTTCAGAAAGGGAACACCCTTCTGCAAGCAGGAACTCTCATAATGGCCAGCAAGTTTGCCTTCTGTAGCTTTACTTATGCAGATTTTGCATAAAGATGCTTTCAGTGAATTTAAAACAGAATAAGTCATTAAACAGAGGCACTCTTCAAATGTAGTAAGAGAATTACATAGCAAGATATTCATCTGAGAAAAATGTTTCTATGTCCTTCTCTTTAAAAAGGCCTTCTAATATATGGGATACAACCTAGTTGAATAAACTGCAATTAGTTTCTGAGTGTGGCTTGTTTTGTTTTTTTTACTATCATATTGTCACTTACTATTTAAGTCATAGTAAACATGAAAGAATAATGCAAATGGTACATTTTCCTCTCTGCATATTTTAAAGAGAAACTTAATTCCCCAGTTTCTCAATTATTAGTTAGCAGCTAAAGTTCAGGGATTTTTTCCTCTGAAAGGCACCATAAAACAGTAAGTAATCATTCTCACATAACTTACATTACAGTGATAGTTGGATCTTTGTAAATCACAGATACTGTTAGAAATCTGGCAGAACCATTTTTGTGCCTCCTATTTGTTTAGCAAAAGCATTTTTGGTTCTGTTTTGATATGGCAGCACCTGTCAGTTATAACACCCACAGGGGATTTTAGGACTGACATGAAGAAACATTTCAAGGTTATAACGGCAAACATGTATGAACATGATAAAATCAAATTTGATGGAATACATTCAGGGTGTCTTGTTATGAATTAGTGCATGAGAACATCACAGAACAGAGAAGGCTGCCTGAAAGCTCTTTTCTGCTGCTTTCTGGAGTATAATTCAGTATAGCAACACACTAGGTTCATACAGACACTGATTTGCCGCAGTCCTGTGCGAGCCACATCAAACAGCATGATAATAAATGAAAGGAGAGACTGCACATAAAGAAGTTACTGAATAAAGCTATTTTTCAGACCTTTAAACATAACACCTTACACAATGTGTTGATCCAGATTTCTTTTTCCCTTTTTCATAGGGAGCACTTAATGAAACCTGGAATGTTCATTTGTATTTATAAATCTCCTATGACTCATCCTTTCCATTGTCAGATTATATTAAAAATCCTTATGGTTCCTAATCCAGCATAATGGATGGGAATTCGGTTTACCTAAGCTTTTCCTGAAGGAGTAAGAGTATGCTTTACATCCTTAAAATTTCCCTAAAACTCTAAGGGAGTGGGGGAGTTCAGTAAGGCTAAGTCCACCTTTTAAAATCCTGGATTTCAAATATAGCTGTTCTTTTCCCTCACATACTACTTCTTTATTTCTCTTTATGTCAGAATAATAGGGCAGTTGCAGAATAGATGGGAAAAAATATTTTGCACAGCAGGGAATAGACTTTCACAGACAATTTAAATATGGAGTAAGTTCAATTCACTGACTGAAAGCTCTGTGTCAACAAAAGTGTTACATTTCTATTGTGCTCAACAGTTAGTAAAAAGAAAGCAGAACAGATAAAATTCTGGCCCCTTCTGAGTTTATTTGGAAACTCAGTGTTTCTTCCTCAAATCTTAATTCAATTTCCAAAAAAGAAACCTACCATCTGAAATTGTGTGAAACAAATACAGACAATTTTATTGGGTAAAACCAAGCCTTTTAGAAATATGGGAACAGAAAAAACAGCAGGCTGAAATTACCTGTGCTGAAGAGTCAACAGCAGCAAAAAAAGGGTTTGTTATTGAGAGCTCATGTCATTCTATAGACACCTTGATGATGTCAAAGAAACAAACAGGAAGACCTTGGCCTTCAGAGCAAAGCCTCTTTGCTGTATACAGCACCTCCCACAATGGGAATGCTGTCCTTGGATGCTACAGCAACAGAGTCAGAAGGAGCAGGAGAACAAGAACTAGAAGATTCAGCAGTGTAATTCTTGGTGATCGCCCAGTGCAACACTACCTGTGACTATTACTGCAGAGAGGTCCACACTTAGGGATAGAAGAAACATCTAGGGCTGGAGGGGCAGGTAGTGGGCATGAAAAATGGAGCACAGAAAGATAAGTTACAGAGTTCTTCCCTCCACAGAGGAAACTGCCAGGTCATGGTACAAAATGCTTCACAATGAAGACAGCAAAATAAAGTAAATCACTTTAGATTTAATATCAGATTGGATTAGCAAAGTCTTGTTCAATTATTTGTAAACTGGAAGTGCTGTAGATAATACACTGTATAAATTAGTGGAATAAGTCACTGCAATCTTGTCATTATGACTATAATGATCAGTGACTGAACTGCTGATTCAGTCTGCTCATTTAACCTTTCATTAATTAATTCACTCAATTTATTGAAATTTTTTTGCTTGAAAGCATTCCACTGAGGTTTCATAATATTCCTCTGGTTTCCTCAGGTATTCCCAATTATGTTTGCTGTTCAAACATGAAGATGCACTTGACAGGTTCATGACTCTCCCATTAAGTATACTGATTTGTTCCTGTCAATAATTAAGGCTAACTGCATCCCTCTGCTTCTAGATGTACCATGCAAATCATCGC
This sequence comes from Limosa lapponica baueri, assembly GCA_002844005.1. Taxonomy (NCBI): domain Eukaryota; kingdom Metazoa; phylum Chordata; class Aves; order Charadriiformes; family Scolopacidae; genus Limosa; species Limosa lapponica. The sequence continues at coordinate 600,359 of KZ505748.1, read as the reverse complement.
AGAATAGGTTGCACTTTAACCCTTAGGCAAAGGGAGTCAAGGTGGTGACCACACTGTGGAAAATATAATGGGTTTCCAGGTATCAACATTTCCAGGTTCCGCACAAGAACATCAATTTCACACTGGAGATGAAATTTCTTAATATCTTAGAGACATTTTAAAAGTACACTTAAAGCAATGTATATGTGAAGGCAAGTAATAAGTTTAATTTCTTTTTTTGGAGAAAGAGCTCTTCACATTCCCTTGAGGGTAAATGAAGTAAATACAGGTGCATAACCAATAGATTTTGTGAATTTTAATTTTAAAAAGCCAGACTGAATTTAGGACTGTGACCCATGGTGCTTGTTAAAATCTGTGTGAAGACCTAAGCACCATCTTACCCTATCTCAATGGGCTTTAAAATTGCTCTGATGTAATATTAAACAACCAATAAAATGATTTTTAACAAGAGAGTACTACAAAAATAACTCCACAAGCAGACCTGAGCTTTGAGATAAAAGCAGCGCACACCATTTGTACACCAGTGCTGGGAATCACAGCCCATCACTGTAACAGCCTATGCTCATGGGTCTCCAAGAAGAGGCCCAGTGGCCATAAGCCTCCAATTCCAGGGAAGCAGAAGCACTTGCAAAGCTGCTGCTGCAGTGCAAGATATACAAGAAAGATCCTTTATGCGACATGGCAAATCTCCACCCAGCTATGCATAAGCTTAATTTACGGTCAAATATACAAGTTAGACAGCATAGGTTAGGGGGGAAACCAGGGAAAGGGAAGAAAATGCCTTGCTGACTATTGAAGGAGGAAGGAGCTGGCACAGCCTCTCTCCCCACCCTCAGCACAGATGGGCTTTGCTTGCAGATGCGAAGGATGCAAACCGTCTTTCACTGCAGGTGACTCACATTTGGCACCACCGGCACACCTACCCATACAGCGAGGACAAAACGTCCCACCCAGAGCTGGGGGCTGGAGATCTCATCTCTCTGGGTAGCTGGGGCCGCAGGAGGGATACTTTGGAGTCTTACTCCCCTGGTCGGCTTGCTGGTGCCAGGCCAGAGGTGACCTTACAGGAAAGTAAAGACAGGGAGGAGAAGTAAAAGAAAAAAATGCCACCCCGGAAAAACCCTAGACCCTTCAAAAAAACCAATCTCCTAACGCTTTATTTAACACTTGTGTTGCTAAAAGGTTATGCTTGTATAACAGCCTATGCTTTCTTACCTGTCATAGTATTAAAAGAAGCTTTATTACACTTACTGTGCTAGGTAAATGCCAAATAAACAAGTACACAGATGCTTTTTAATACCACATTAAGCACAGTACACTGCATGCTCTTTTCAATAAATCTGAAATTTCTCTGGTGAGGCTCAAAGAATTCTTCAGATCACAATGTCCCTAACATTCACAGAAACTGCACCACAAAAAAACTCCCCTCAGGCAAGGATTATTGAATAAACTACTGAAATGTACATCTTCCCAGTTCACTTTTGAGTATTATCTTTCCAGACTTCATTAAAAATCTAAAATTCAGACATCCATGTAATTTTTTGTCTTTGAACACAACACAGGCTTTTAGAGGCTCTCTAGCAATAAATGAAGCATTAAAATAATCTGCTTTGTGTAAATCAGCCTTGTACCTGAAAACAATTGAAAGATGCCATCCAGTGGCTGAAGGCAGTGGGTGTTAATATAAAACTAGCAGTAGGATTCAACTACAATGACATCTAGTGGTGTAAAATATCAAACCGGTAGAACAAGTTTTGAAAACTTAACCTAAAAAAAGCATGTCTTAATAATAGATGCTTCTAAATTTAACTAAAATACATGTTAATACACCCTATGATTTAAAATACACCTCGGTAATTCTGCTGTATCTTATTTCTTTTTAATTCAAAAACATGGCATAGCACATCATACAGTACTATTAGTAATTCTGAATATCTATTGCTCACAAAAAAAATAATAAAGAAAATATCAATACACTTCTGTTATGCCAACGGCTTTCAAATTAGTATTGCTTGTAAAGCTAAGTGTCATAAAAGCCATTTAAAGGTAACTTACTTGGTTCATGAATCCTGTGGGTTTTAATCCAAAAGCATTCTTGTAGAATGCAAATTGTAGGAGGCTTTGGAATCCCTATTAAAAATATTTTATGCATTGGTATAGTGAATACATTAAATTTCTGCAGAAAAATGTTATTTTTATATGCAACATAGCAATATACGTAGGTGCTTATCATAATTTTCTCATATCAATAGGAGTGAGCACTCTCATAAATGAAGTTTGAATATTAAAATACAAATTCAGTAACTGGGTGAAGCTTTTTCATATTATTTATTTCCTATTATTTCTTCCATTGCATATCTTTGATTCTGGTTTCTGATAAAAGCCTTAAAAGAGAAGAGATTGGAGATGTTGCAATGCAGGTATTGCAGATTCCAAGAATACCATGCTCAGTGAAAGCTCACCAGATGTGAAAGAGGGAAAAGTGAAAAAAAAGCTTTTAAAAAGCACCATCAGGAGACAGGAGCTAGGTCTTAGTTACTTCATGTGACAGATATCAATATTAATTACATTGTATGTCAGTAAAAAAAAAACCTAACAGGTACTGGTCTGAGAGAGACAACAAGCGCTCACATCTTGAAAAGTCTTTTAGTCAAGTATGAGGATTCTCTGAAAAGCATTATTCAATTAAGGTAAACATTAACTGAAGAAGAAAGTGGTAACTTCTGTGTTTGCTTATAGGCTTTACGTATTTTTTATAAATTATGTACATGTTGTATCAACCACTATACATCTCTGAATTAAACATCTGTTTCAACATTAGTAAGAATCATAGTGTTGGTTCAAGACATTACACTGCTGAATTGCTACACAAATAAAGAAAGAAATTGTAATGGGGAAGCTATGCTTTCCTGCTCAGAGATGTGTCATGAGTGCCAGCAGTCCCCAATAACCTAGTGTTGAAAAGATAAAGGCTTTAGCTCTGCAGGTACAGTGAATCTCATTTTGGAATATGGGATATGGAAAGAACAGCAGATGATTTGTGAACCAAATCCTGGAGGAGTCATGCCTTAGATGTCAAGCCTGTAAAAGCACAGGAGTAAAAACATTATCTAGTTAAATAATAATAATAAGACAAACATACTGAAGTAAAACAGATAGCCAATCAGTCGTTGATGTTCACTCTGACAGAATAATTCTCATACACACACACAGATTATTTTCTTTTGAATTTAGTCTAGGACAACCTGAATATATAATAAATTCAGGAAATACAGGAAAAAAAACCCACCCCAAAACAAAACAAAACCCATCATGGAGAAAAAGACGGGAGTAAGAATGAAGGAGTAGCAGAGGTGGGGAGGATGGAAAACAAAGGAATATAGTTTTTAACACAAACACAGCATGTCCTACAGTTATACTGATATACTGATATACAGATATACTGTTCGGTCACCCTAACTACCTGGTATCAAACAATGGCTCCATTATGATAACATGTTTTTATTTAGCTAAACTTTAGCTAGCTAAACACACAGAGTTCTACACAGCCAATATTACAGGAATCTTGAACCTGTATTATTCAAATAAACCAATCACTATTGTAGAAAAACAATCCCACAAAAATATGGTTAAATGCGCAAAGTTCTTGCTAAAGGAACTTGATGCCAAACCCCATCCATCATCTAAAAGCACTTCTGTGGGCCAGCCTTTGAGTATGCAAGTTGACCCAATCAGGCAGAGCAACATTTATTAATAAAAGGTCAAACTATATGTAAATAGGATAGGTGTCTGAACATCGGCTGTGCCATACGGTTTCCTGGCTGTATTGAGAAACACAGTAAAGACAGCAGAGGTAAAAGTTCTTTCTATTAAACTATTGATCTTTTTATTTAAACAAATATGCAAGCCTAAGTAGTATTAACTTAAAGACATTTTTCTTAGAAGTTAGTCATAGTACTGTGACAAATTAATGTTGTCACATTTGAGTTTGTCAGTCTGCTTGGGTTTTTTAAATTAAACCAGGGGTGATTTATTTTTTCCAAAGAACTGTAAAGATTTGTCTATACTCTCAAGTCCATCCTCTAACTCAGCCCAGAGAGCACAAAGGGTAACTTTGAGTTCATTTATTGCAAACTATTCACTAAGAAAAACTCGTACTTTTCTAGGAAATAATTTCTAAAAAATAGTTTATAAAAACATATATTTTTATATAAAAAATTAATTCCTAAACTTGTTACATTAAACTGGGGCATTTGGCATCATCAGGACTACTTTTCCAATCCTTTTTACTCTGAATGTTAATTTTACCAGAATGTCATGCATTGTTATTTTCAAGGGAATATATACAATTAGCAACGTATTTCCAAAGTTGTTCTGACTAGCTCCACTCCTGAATTCCAGTTTGAGAGTCAAAGTACATCAAATGTATTTACCAGGTTAAAACTTCATTTCATTTATGTAGTTGTGTATTTGGAAGTTAAAATACCAAGAAAATTAATATAGTAAGAATAATTTAGCACTACTACTACTTCTAAATATATCCCAGTACAATAAATTTTAATATGTTTAATTTTCCTTAAATAAATTCTGTGTACCTTAGAATCTTCCACTACTCAGTGTTGTTATCCAGCTATCTACAATTTATTATGAGGCAAAGATATTTTTGCCACAAAGTGCAACACACAGACAATGCGCTAGAAAGAGGGGAACATATGAGGAGGTAAATATAAAAATCTTGGGAAAAGTTTAGCAGAGAGTGGGTGTATTTTTTCTTACCAAGGTTTAGAATAGGCAGATAAAATCTGGTTGTGAAGCATTTTGACAAAAAGCAAAATGCAATTTGCATGATAAGAGAACAACTTGTTCTTTCTGCCTAACATGCAACACCCACCCAAGTCTTTTATATGCAAACTGAGTGTCTGAATTACTTCAGTATGAATTAAGAAAAAGATGACTTTGAATTTTCTTTATGTAGAAACTAGAAAGGTTTATGTCCCAATTCCACTGTTTCTTCATTCAGTATTACTGTTTTTTTCTGCAAAATATTATTCACATTAATCATTCATCTGGTGATTTCTTTGGAAAAAATATCCTGAGTACTGAAAGGAATTAGTAATTAGGTTGCTCAAATGTTGTTCTTAACAGCAGAATAAAAAAACCTTTCAGACACTAAAAAAACTATTGTCATGAGTCAAGTAGCCCGAGGTATCTAATTAGAACTTCAGCCTTTTAAAAGAACAAAAATACATAGTGTCAAATGGTGCTTAGTTTGTATATTTGGACAAAAAATGAGAATTAAATTATTTCCACTGAATAATACCTTTATGAAGATTGATGCTATTTCACCAATGTATTAAAAGACAGTGTTACAAATGTTTAGGAATCAGAATAAAGTATTTGCATTACACGGAAGGAAAGGATTTTGAAAAATCACATTTAATATAGATATGTTTTTCGGAATTCACTGAAACATGATTTTTATCTTATAAGTTCTTGAACAGAGATACTTATTGAGTAAAGATTTGAATGTTCAATTTTATGACAAAAATACCAGTGGATGTTTGACAAAATAACATAGATTTCTATGCAACACAATAATGTGCCTAGTTTGCATGCAATACAGTAATCCACGCAACTGTGAATTCCCCTTTTAAAGGAAGAATTGGTATTTCCGAATAGCCTTAGTAAAATTTTCTTCTACATTTCCTAATCTACTGTGCATTGTTGCTAAACAGCTACTTTTTTGGTAATGTTTAGGTTGCTGTTGATGTGATCCTTACACACTTCTTTAGTTTTACAGGAATCCAATTGCTGATGTCAGTATCCTGAAGTATTCAAATAAAAGCTGCTGCAGAAGTTAATAGGATTTAACTAGCACCTACAAAAAGTTGCACTTACTAAAAAGCAGAGTCTAAACCCATACATCTTAATCTAATACTGGTTACTGAATCAAGACCGCGCGGTCTTGAGTGAATCATGATGGCATGAATGATTTGGATATTTTTCAGTGTTTTCATTTTCCCTACTCTCAGCAATACTCTGTCATAGTTATTCAGAAAAATTTAAGTCTTCTGTATTCAATTCTCTCACCTCAATAAATGTATTTACTTGAACATTACCTCTGCCAACTATAAAAAAACCAGCAGTTATTAAGCAGTCTAAGGTGTCCTTCAACCTTAGCCCAAAAACAGTAGAGAGTCATACGTGACACAAGCACATAAAAGAGATTAATACTTAGGAACACCACCTTAGAAACTGCTGGTGCAACAAGAAGTTGTATTTAGCCTAGAGAAATATTATTTGTAGAATAGCCATATGAGTCAGAGATTAAGAGTTTTGTATATGCTAAATCTTGCAGGAATTCTACGTGCATTTTCTGGTGCTGATTATTCAATCCAAGAAACGGTTTAACCTCACTGTAAAAATATAGGACAATAGAAATGAATGCATTATTTCTGCATTTATACTGAATGAGATATATAAATAAAAGAAAAATGGAAAACCAGACAAGTGATGTACTTTAGTAGTGGAATACAGGATGTTCCCCAGACAGAATATAAACAAAAATCATCAGGGACCTGTTTTCAGCCCATGGCTTCAATTGGGTGGGGGAACAAGAGGAAAAGGAGCAATGAGAGGCAACTACAATAATGATCTTGTGAAAAACAACCAAACAACCCACACAATCCCTCCCTGATTTCCACTTTCCAAAAAGAGCAGCACCAACCAGTCAGAAATCCATTATATTTGGGCATCAAATGTTTGTTGCTTGCTTGGTCTTACCATATGTCTTTCCCAATAACTTAGCTGCTTGCTTATCAGCAGTTTCTCAAGGTCCAACAGGGGACATTGCAGAAATGAAAGTATCTTTGTGGAAGGCAGTAAGAAATTGGTGAAAGGAGATAAAAAAGGTTGTTGAAAGCTATCAAAACAGCGGGAATAATCCAGGGACAAAAAAGACCAATGTTTATGGCAGAAGGGTTCATCTTCAACAATTTGTATGATTCTTAGACATGCAGAAGTATCCCTACACATATAGTTACTGAAATTAATACAGAATGGAATTAATTAATGTACTTGTAATAAATAAGATTCTTCATTTGTAAAAACATATGGTTTTGTGATTCAATTAGTCCTGTTTGGATGGACAGTACTAAAAAAAATAAATTATACAGACTGCAAAAGGGAAAAAGTAACATGGACATACTTTTTTCCCTCAGGAAAAAATACTGTTGCTCTTGGGAAATTCTTTGAAAAGTTCCTCTGGCTATAAAGAAGAAATCTGTATATGATGAGTTAAGAACTTCTCCGTCTTTCAATTTCTACCAAATGCTTATTCTGTATTGAGTAATACATTCCTTGAGTAACACAAAAAGATAAGTAAGACACAGGGAAAACAATGCAAGCAGGGTATGAGAAGACACACCATTCACCAATGTCTTTTTTAAATCTTGAATAGGGGAATACCATCATTTCAGAGTACGCTCAAGAATTAAAACTGTAATAGCAAGTGAATGAGATCTTTGATACTACCAGTCAGTAACACAGACTTCATTCTGAAGCACTGACTATATTCCTTGGTATTCACAGGTAAGAATTTTTAATATCATTCAAAATTATTATTAAAAGCTAAGTGCTGATTATGCCTCTGAAACATTTTCTAAACATAATGAAAATGTTTTCTTCTTCTTCGGGAAAAGGAGGAGAGGAAAAAATGTTCCCAAGCCTTAGCTTATTCTCATATTGGACTACACCTTAATGTAAGTTTGCTTCATATGGTTTGAGCAGGTGATTTGACCAGAGGACCTTCTGATGTCACTGTCAATCTTAATTATCCTATAATCCTACCCTGCAATCATGTATTTGTTGGATGATTATCACTCAAGTCTCTGTGCCTCTCTGTTCATATTTCTCTTACAATAAGTGCTTATAGAAATAAAAAATAAAATTTGAAATAATGGCTTTGGGATCCTAAAACTTCATGATAAGGTGGTTGCTGTGTAATAATAAGGTTGTTGTTGTGCAATTCATTTTTAGCACTAGGCAGAGGTGTATTTTCAATTTCTCCTTCTCTTGGCATAAAGATTTTTCTTCAATGATAAAATAAAATAAGTAATGTTGGCCAGAAATAAAGATTATTTTCTGTAGCTAGCCTTCCTAGCTATAAAATGTACTTTCCCTGGGTGTTTGTGTGTCTACTATACCCGTCATTTTAAATGGATGAAAACAGCTGCTGCTGTTATGATCGGTGACTCCCTCCTCCTAAGATTTAACAAAGTAGGTAGGCAGGTGGAAAGATGTTGGCATTCTTAGTAGAAGTATATGTTATTTTACTGTTATGACTGTTACACTGCTTTAAGCCTTCATATTTTGTGTGCTTGACTATACTATATTCAACTTCTGTAAATTGCTCTCTACAGTGCAATAAATAAAATACTTTTTGTTCCTGATTTCAGTAGGATTATGTAGATTACAAAAAGATACATTATCTTGTATTTTTAAAAGTCAAAGATTATTAAATCTCTGACAGGAAAATTAAATAAATTTTTAAAATTAAAATTTAATTAATTAAATTGATATTTTAAAAATCAGAGTATCTCAAGAACTGCACTTTAAAAAAAATCCACATCAAGTACTGGTGATACAGTATTATATAATATATACTCCAACATGTTTTTCATTTTTGGCAATATTCTTTGCAGTTTTTGAAGCTCTCCAGAGGCAGCTATGATTGCATTCACTTAAGGGAGGAAAGAAGGCATATCTCTGGTCATATAGTCCTGCTTATGGATGATGAAAGACATTACAGTATTTTTTATGTACAATTGTGTACATACTAGACATTTACTGATGAAAGTCATTACAGTATTTAGTATGCCGAATTGTCTTCTGAAGATACTAAGTTTCAACTTTCTGAGCATTACATACCCCTATGCAAAAAAGCTCTTCATTTTAGCCTCATCTATTTCTCTTTGTAACTGTGCTTATCTAAGAGGAAGAACACTCCAGCTTTAAAAGATTTATTGGAAGATGAAAAATATCTGACTGACCTTCCTTTGAAAAAAACAAATAGAGAGGAATTGTGCTGGGAAAAACATACAAAAATGCTTTGCTAACTCAAAAAAAAAACTGCATACAAAAGTTAACGTGCCAATGTTTTTCATTATGCACATACACTAAAACAGTTTATAAAGTAAGAAAAGCTGGCAAAAATCTGTTGAAATCAGTAAAAGTACTGCTGCACATAAAGAACTGACACTACATACTGAGTAAGGTGCATGGTAGAACATCAATAAATAACTTTTGCCTTGAAAATAATTTGCGAGTATATACAGTTTTCAAAAGATTCAACAATTACTGACAGATGGCAAGGTATACTATGAGAAAAACTCTTTTTACTAATAACTGACCACGCAGGAAGGTGAAGATCAGAAATTTGCTTTAGAATATTAAGAACAAATTATGTGCCTGGGCAGCAGTGTCCCAATTCCAACTAGGATTCATATTTCTTACATATATTTTTATATATATGCAATAAAGCAGCTTTTTGTTTGGGTAGCACCTCTAATATAAAATGCTCTTAACTAATGATGCTAACAAGAAGGTATTATGGTCTAGTTGTTATTCCTTTTGTAAAGAATGAAATTGTCCCTATTTCTTACCCATATATAGTCAGATGCATATTTTGTCAGAACCAATGTTCCCAGAAAAAATTTCAGAGATTAGCTGTAGAGACAATGACTACACACACTACCATGGCCTAAAAAGGTAATGCTGACAGAGCATAGAAAATTCTGCATCTTCCCAATTTATTTCAGTAATTTTTCATGGAAAAATGTGAAGAAATATCTTCTTTCAGCACATAATTTTATGACAATTCAGGGCACCATTCTCTCTTGGTACGGGTAAATACAAAGGAAAGAGAAGATCTTTTCTGACAAGTTTAGATCCCTGAATTGTAATTGATTTTTTTCTTATTTTAATCTTTAGCATAACTTCAAAGTATTTGCCTGCATAACTCTTCAAATACCATCTGACAGAGAGAAAAGAAAATTAGTTTGCCAGTTTTAAAAGCAAGCTAGGTGCATGAATGATTGCATGCAACATTTAAATGCCTAATACCATTAGACCAATGCTCTTCCTAGTCATTCTAGTCACAGAAGCATACAGCTTCATATGCAAATGTGCCAACTTCCAAAACACATCCATTTTTAAAGCTTCTATTTATGGTAGAGTTAAAAAGAAATATTGTTTTTTAAATGGGATGACTTAATTTTCAAAGCTGAGATCCTTTATACGACACCTGCAACATTTCTAAAACATTATGCTAGAGAAAGCACAGAAAATTTAAAAAGATTTTAAAAAGAACGAATAGAAAAGGAGAGGAAAAATCAGGAAAAGATTTTGAACTCTTTTTTTAAAAATATTTTTTCTTTACGTATACTTAATGAAAATGATTGAAATGAATTCTAAAAATGTCATGTAAGAAGAAAGTGAAAAATTCTTCAGTAATCATTTCATACTTTGGATTTTCTTACTTGAAGACAAATGGTAAAGTTTCATCGAATAAAATTGCTGTCCTCTGCACAGCTCTATTTAATTGTCAAAAAGAAATGACCTAGTAGTAATGAAAATTTCCATGTCTTACACTTCTGGTTTACGAACAGCTTACAAGTAACATCAGACTATTTACCAAAGCTTTAGCAAAAGAAGAAAAAAGAAAAAAGAAAAAGTCAACTGGCGTGTTGGCTTGTTTATGTTCAGGTATTCTTTTATTGTTTTTTTGGGGTTTTTTTTTGAGCATACAGATTTGACCTTACTACTACTCTCTTTGCTCCCATTTGCTAAATACTTATCTCCAGTTTCATAGTCATTTACCACCTATTCCTTCACTATTGTGTCCTTTATACCATCAGCTCCTGTGATTTCTGTCAATGCTTTCTCTTAAAGCACTAAAGAAGCAGCCTTGTACCCTACCCAGTGATGCTCTCACAGGATCCTGAAGACTTCTGTGCTGACCTGTAGACTTTTGTCCCTACACTTACTTGTTAAGTTTGTTCTACACGTAGAGAGTAAATTCTGGAGGGAAGTCACATTCTTGCTATAAAAATCACTAATGAAATATCAAAAAAGAAAACAGTTTAGCAAAAAAGGTTAGTTCTGAATTTACAAAAAATTTACACATGCACTTAGCACTAAATGTGCACAAAAGACACTTAGCTCTAAATGTGTAAGTAACCATCAAGTTCAGTGGCGCTCCCTGTGTTTAGGTAAGATCATGCACAAACATTTTTTGAGAATCTAGGCCTAGAAAAAAGCTGAACAATTGTGATTTTAACTAAATAAAGTATTTTAAAGTGAAAATATTTGTCTGTATGTTTTGGGGCTATGCTATCCCCCTGGTTGCAGATTCGCACAGGGCTGACGGGGCTAAGGTATAGACAGCAGATGGATCTCTACGGGGCTGCTGACAGATGCCCATCTCCTCCAGCACAAAGGGCACACGTGGGAAGTTCCACCTGTTAACACAGGTACTGTAACGCCTACAGGCAACCATCCTAATTTACTAAATAAGTTTTATCCAAACTACAGGATGTGAAAAATTGAACTATATTTACCAGAACTAGTCCTTTATGAAAATGAACAATTTGAAATATATTTAGGATTTGGAGCTCCAGTCTCAGCTGTAACAACACATCAGATGGCAAAAATCACATCATGGGAAACCTATTCAGTGAATGGAAAACAGTCAGTTTTTCCAATCTCGGAAGAAAGCTTTGGCAGACTAGTTTTAAGATGTTCCTGGAATATTTTGCCATGGCTTTCAACCTTTCAGTGATGTTTCTCAAGAGCTAACTCTATTTCTGCTAAACTAGTCAGTGATATGTAAAGTAGCAGCAAAAATGTTTTATAAACATAAAGCAGCTTTCACCTTTCCTGTATAGATCATTGTCTTTCCCTAATACAAGTTGTGCCAAAAAATTACAAAGCTGTTTGCGTATTTATCTATATATGTAGAAATCTTCAAAACAGAATTACAAGTTTAGACGTTATTGACAAGAGACACCTGTTGCACCATCTGCACAAAACCTGAAGAAATTAACCCACCTTTCTGGAGCACAGTATTTTTTTCTTTTTGTTTTTAGCCTTGAAAATTACTTAAATCTTAGTCAGTGATAAATATAGCTCCCCATAGAAGAATATAATTAAACGCAATTGTTATAATATTTTAAGGAAATGGTGAAGAGGCAGTTGGATCAGAGTAAGTAGTATTGATGTGAGAACACTTGCTGACAATAGATTTTATCAAAGATAAACCACAATGTGAAAGCTAGAAGCAGAAACAAAACAAGGAATAAACAAGTGGAGTATAAAGCCTGGATTTTCTTTATGGATTTTCATCTGTAGCCTCCCCGCAGAAATTTTTGAAGTATCGGGAAAAAACTAAAGTTGTCAAACTCCAGAAAATAGCAACCCCAAAGAATAAAATCAGAAGAGGAAAAGCTGATGTTTTGCTGAAGTAAAGAAGGCATTTTACAGAAAATGCTGCAAACAAGAAGGATCTGTAAGATGCGTGTCTTCACAAAGGTTTATATCATCCGTTAAGGAAAGTTACTGAGAAGCTAAGCAAAGGAAATATATCCAGTTCATCAATAAAGAGAAGAGCTGTCTAGACAAATGGCATATACCCAAAGACTTCTAGAAGGTTGAGAAAGGTAATAAAAGTTTTTGATTTCTCACTATTTATGAACAACTATTCACTTAGATTGCAAGACAAAAAATATAGGACTCTTTTAGGCACAGGGCAGCTTTGCAGAGAACTGAGAAAATAAAAATACATAAGAGAATTCAGTAAACAGGCAACATTGCTAAACTGATCAATAAAAACTATCAAACATCTCTAAGTTTGTATGGAATTCGACAGCTGATGATAGATGTGCAAGAAAATATAAAGTTTTGAACATCAGAACTCCTGGTCATACGTGACTGGTAGCTCCCATGTCCAGTTTATAACTGAACTAGTACTAAACTGTTCAGCTAGGAAGCACAGCTGACAGCAACAGATCATTCAAAATGTGCAAAACACTGTGTTGCCCTAGCCACCATCAAATTTTAGATAAATTTGTCTTTTTTTTTCTCTTTAAAAAAACCCAAAACCCAACAAAACCAAACCAAAGAAGTTTTATGCATTGTTGCCTATCTACTGAAACAGTCATACTAAATCACATAAAGAAATGTGCCTGCTGAGGAAGAGCCACGAAGCAGTATTTTTAATTCTTGGTGGCTTCTCTGGCTGGTTGTAAAAGTAAATATTTTACTGGATGCAGCTTCAGCATCTGATCTTGTCAGTAGTCTTTATATGACACCTGCTTTTGAGCTGGTAAGCCATAAGCTGTCAGCCACCAGTTCCTAGAAAAATGGCAAAACAGTGTTGACAGTGATGAAGTGTCAAGAATCTTCAACATACACTAAAGCCAAAGAGGAGCTAAATCACTTTGCAAAATGACTGAGAGTACAGGTTTTCCTTGCAGCATTATGACTGGTAACAACTGGATAAAGCGTAAGTTCCAAGCATTTCAGGAAATAAATGGCTTTATTCTTGCAGACAGATTATTCAACCTCAGCCATGTTCTATCAGCCATGGGGAGAAAATGACAATGTGTGCAGTGGGACCCTCATCATACAGTCTGCCCTGAATTGACCATGAGAGGACCATGAACATGAGCACTGCTAAGGCAAAAGCAGATTATTTTGACTTGCAACATAAATATGTGTACATCTTACACATTTTGCTAAGGTACAATTATGCGTTTTTTTTCCTTCTGTGAAGTGATTTGTATTGTACTGCTAGAAATAAAAATCAAGAAATTAACATGTGTGCTGTTTGAGACCTGAGGTAACGTCTGCTTGCACTTCCAGTTATTTTGCAAGGTGGGTCAAAAAAATCTGCAACTTTTCATTATTCTGAAAATAATAACTGTACATAAATCCATTCATTCACAACCAAAGTGAAAATACTAGTTATTTGGTCAATGCTAATTTTGATATTATGATATTTTGCATATGTTATTTGCAGTACTATTTTGATAACTGCTAAATGCAAGTTTCAGCTCTGCAAAATTACCCATATCTTTTATTTAAACCACTAGATGTCTCTAGCTCCATTTATGATAAATGCAAATTAAAAGCATACAAAATGCACTACATCCACCTTTGAAAATGTGATTGGAAACACTCAAACCATAAAAACAGAATCCTGTAAGTTTCTTGCTATGACTTCAATAAAAAGTCAATGTTCTATATGAAACATGTTATCCTGTTTAAAACAGAAAAGGAAATTTTAAATATTCTGGCTGCAGTATAACTCTTAGGTGTCAGTAAGAGAGTTAGAACAAGTATGGGCTGTGTATCTTAAAATTTTTAAGAAATGTCTTTTGATCTTAGATGGACAGCTTCTAGAGGAAGTAATTCAACAAAAAAAGAAACTCGTAAACCTCAAAAAACTGTATCCCTTTTTCATAACAAATAAAGAAACAGATTCCTAGACCAGTTTTATACAGCCTTTGAAAACAATTTTTACATTTTTTAAAAATCAAGTATTTTCTTTATGAACTGTTGCTTTCCATGTATTCAAATTAATAATAATGAGGAGTTGGTATATTTACATAAGAAAATGCATCGAGAAATATCACCGCAAGAGTTTAAATCATCATATAAAGCAAAAAACAAAGATTAAATTTCATATTGCTAGTGCCAGTGTTTCAGTTCAATATACTGCATCCCAAACACACCACCATGCCACAAATAACATACAACCGCACTGCAGCTGCAATTACTTAATCCTAAACTATCTCTAGAGCTCAAATGATGTAACTTTCACGGTAGATACAGGAAGGAAGATCTTTGAAAGATGAATTAGATTTCAAGAGTTCAGAAAAGGACAGCTGAATATCACAGAAATAAGTTTTGCCTACTGTGAAGTGAAGGAAAAAGCAATGGGGTGATTTACAGGCCCATTTTTAAGAAAACGCTTCTGTCCCTTTGTGATAGTCGTCAAAATTTTAAGCTCTGGGAGAAGATTTGCTAAAATTCAGGTGTGGAAAGGAACTGACTCTATGTCTTCAAACGCAATTTCTGAAAGAGGCACCAAAGGTGAGGACGCATAATAGAAACCTGGGGAGAAAAGGGTCATATAGACAAAACATTTTGAGAGCCATCAGATGAATGAGGATGGGTCAGAGCTGTGGAAACCAAGCCAGGAGAGACTCTTCAGAGAAGGCACAAGAGTTCCTAGGCCGAAGGCAGCTGACAGTGCAAGCAGAGAAATCATGCTGATTTTGAGATTTGGTGATGAACATATCAATGGAGATGGAATAGTCATTAGTACTGTCATGGTTTGGGCTGAACTGACCACTGAAGCCAGCAACAGATGCTCCCTTCTAACCTCTCTCTCCAGAGAGAGGAGAGAGAGAGATAAAGGGATCTATGAGTTTAGAAAAAACTGAACTACCTTAATGAAACTATTAATAAATTAATAGAATAATAATTTATTTTTTTTTAAATAGTGAAATATATACAATATGTACACAACTGTATCAAGCTCCCAGGGTGATGATCACATCACCAGCAGGCACTGGGAAAGTCCAAGACTGGACTCACTGACAGACAGGAACTGGATTCCAGCTCTGGAGTCAGGAACACACGGATCGGGATCAAAGGCAGAACAGACAGGGTCCTCCTCAGACAACGGCCATTGAAGAAAGAGGCTGACCCCTTTGATCTCTCAGCTTTTATACTGAGCATGGGGCAGATGGGATGGAATATCCTGTTGATCAGTTTTGGGTCACCTGTCCTGTCTTCTCCTCCCTGCAGGTCTGACCCCTCTACGCTCTCCTGCTTCTGACCCTCCAATGGGGCAAATAACAAAGTTATTGTTATACGTGGTATAACGTTATATATGGTATAACAACCATGGTTGTTATAGCAATAAGCACAAGCAAGAGCCTCTCTGCATACCATTCCTTGGCATTAACTATAAACATAGGTCTTATCACTCTGAGAACAAACAGTTTCTGCACAATATGCTGTTAATTTCAGAGTTTAGTTGGTTACAAGTGGCTTAGTTAAAAAGTAAAATTACTGAACAGGAAATTGGCTCTGCTTTACCTCAAACCAGGACAAGTACCAGAACAGAAAGGGAAGTTGAGTATGGAGTCAGAGAAGAGAACCTCCAAGTAAACAGTTACTAAAGCACAGAGGGCACAGAAGTGGCTGGAAAGGGAAAAGCATCAAGAGCAAGCATTTTGAAGGCAGATACAATAAAAGCAGTATCATGGAAGCCTTCAGTAAATGTAGCTTGTCCTGCTCTCCTGCCCTGTATTCAACCCAAAATTAGTACAAGGATTGTTTTGCTAGCACATGCGATGGAAATGTGTATCTAACTCCCTAATTTAGAAGGAAAATGTTTTGCAGTATCCATTTATGCCAAAGCATAACATAACCCAAAAATGAGCAACTGTCAATTAAGTGAGAATGACAGAATCATGTCTCAAGCTTTGCTCATCCCAGTGGCCACTTTCCAGACAGTATAAGGACATAAAATACTGAATGTCCAGGCTTGCTGGAAACTGATTGCTCTCTAAAACCTACTGAACATCTCATTTGTAATCAAAATTCTCTGGTGCATCTTGGTTTACAGATTGAATCTCTTCAGGGTACAAGAGTGTTCCACACAAAACATGTAAATTTATTCAAGAACACCGCCACTTCAAACATAAAAATGAAAAGAAGAACCGAGAACACGTAATAGTTTTCAGGTGAATTTGGCACTAGTTTAGGGTATTCATGAGCCACTCTACCTTCAAAGAGTTAGATCTTACCTGACAGAGGCCAGTTCCTTGCAGCTTAAGATAGTAAAAACAGTCTCATGAATGGAGCAGGCCCTGACATTTACACCATTGCCCTTTTGCCAAGAGAGGTTTTGAACATCTCACCAAAGTAATGATGGACACAATGAACACACCTACCAAAACTTATTAGAAATGAGCCTTCACTGCTCCTACCCCTCCAAAAAAGCAATGAAAAAAACCATCTAGCAGTATTTAGCCATTTTCAAAAACAAACAAACAAACAAACAAACAAAAACCACAACAAAAACCTCAAAAACCTCCAACCTGCTTCAAAAACCTCCATTAAAAATGGAAGGATTTTATTGTCATTATGAAGTAAAAGAATAACACAATCAAATTGCACATAGAAATGGAACTTTAGGTCGAGCAGAGATGCATACAGAAACCTCATACTTAACACTAAAATTAAAAAATCTTCCATACAAGAAGAATTACATACAAAGAAATTTCCAAGCTGAAAACAATTGGAGTTTAGAGAGCACAGTGAGGAATTGTCCTCATAGTCTTAATTTGTCCTTATATTCTCTCCAAAAATTCTTCAGACTAGATCAGTCTCTAATCTCATCTGATGCAATTGATCCATCACAAAATGAAAATCTGATAGAATGTAATCACAAAATATACTATTGCAGGTTTTCTCTCCTGGCCACAAAACTGAAACAGAGAAAGTTACATAACTTTAAAAAAGAACTGCACATAAGCAGCAACTTGCACAGCTTATACAGCCTCTTTTTCCCATTGAGCATCTGTATCAGTAATCCTCATGAAATCCAATCATCCAAGTCTCACTATAAAAACAAATTAAGAAGAAACATGCTTTTATTTGTGTTCGAGTCATTACTCTCACACAATGCTATATAGCATCTCAGGTTCCGCTAATATCACCATTTTAAAATTCCTTAAACATGAGGATATTAATATTTTGCTTGATAATGAAGCTGCTGAGCATAAACTCCATGGCCATGAATAATCTGATTCAACTTTCAAAGTTAGCCCTAATTTAAATGGGACTTCAGACTAATGTATATTTATATGTCCATTGCTTCTTGTAGAAGTAGAAGCAGAATCAGAAAAAAAAATATTGAAAGGATTTAACAGCATAAGAGCATTTATATCATGTGAAAGGAAAGTCAAGTTAGTTCTCAAGGCATGTCTGAGAGTCCCTTACGCTTAGAGCACAAACACTTAGAATACTTCTCTTGCTGCATTCTGAAACATAGCTATTGATGTGAAACTGTCAGTCTTTCCCAGCCAGTATTAGACTGACAACATGCAAAGGTATCCTATTACTTGACATATGTCTTCAAAGACAGCTATGAAGTCTGTGCTGATTCAGCTTTGATATCTCTGGTGAATTTTTTCATCCATGTATACAGAAGGCAAGATAACATAGTCTCACTTTTCATTAGAAATTATTAAATTATTGTTGAAATGTATATTGAAGTGTGTTATGTAAAAAGAAAATCCAAATTATTAATAAAAAAACCTGACAGTAACTCTTTTGAGCATCCTGCCTAAAAATTTTCAGACAAAAAGATTCTAACATATTGTTTATATTCTTTTTATATCTGCCTGGCAAATGGTCACTTTCAAGTAAGAGTACAGAGAAATAAATCTCATGTGCATTAAGAATAATAATAATAAGGGTTTCTACATGTATGTTGGCCAGAAAAGGAAGACTAAAAAACCATTATCCTCCCCAGTCAATAAGTCAGGAGATCTGATGACAGCTGACACAGAGAAGGCTGAGATACTGAACAACCTTTTTGCCTCAGTTTTCAGTGATAATCTCTCCTCACATATCTCAAGTCCCTGAACCTCAAGGCAGGGACTGGGAGAATGAAGTCCTTCCCATTGCAGGAGAAGATGAGGTTCAAGACCTGAGGAATCTGAACATACACAGGTCCATGAGACTTGATCCGATGCATCCCACATAGCTTTCTACAATGGAGTGACTGCATCAGTGGACACGGGAAGAGGAATTGCTGTCATCTACCTGGACTTCTGTAAGGACTCTGACATGGTATCATGCAACATTCTTGCTGCTAAATTGGAGATAAATGGATTTGATGGATAGGCTATTAGATGCATAAGGAATTGGCTGGGTGGCCACATTCAAAGAGCTACAGTCAATGGCTCAATGTCCAAATGGAAAGCAGTAGTGAGTGGTGTCCCTCAAGGGTCCACACTGGGACCAATATTTTTTAATATCTTTATCAATTACCTAGAGACGTGGGATTGAGTACACCTTCAGCAAGTTTGCCGATGACATCAAACTCAATGGTGCAGTTGATAAGCTTGAGGAAAGGGATGCCATTAGAGGGATCTTGACAAGCTTCAAGAGAGGACCTATGTGACCTTCATGAAGTTCAACAAGGCCAAGTGTATCAATACAGACTGGGGAATGAATGAATTGAGACCAGCCCTGCAGAGAAGGACTTGGGGATACTGGCAGATGAATAATTAGTTATGAGCCAGCAACATGGTCTTGCAGCTCAGAAAGTCAGTCGTATCTTGGGCTGAACAAACAAAAAAACCCTATGGCCAGCAGGTTGGGGAAAGTGATTTCTCCCATTCTAGCCCACTGTCATGAGACCCTTACCTGGAGTACTGCATCCAGTTCTGGGGTCCACAGAACAATAAAGACACAGACCTGTTAGAGCAGGTCCAGGGGAGGGCCCCAAAAATGATCAGAGGGCTGGAACAGCTCTTCCATGAGGAAAGGCTGAGAGAGTTGGGGTTGTTTAGCCTAGAGATGGGTAAGCTCTGGGGGAGACCTTACTGTGGCCTTTCAGCATAGAAAGGGAACTTAAAAGAAAAAAGAGAAAGACATTTACCAAGACTTATATTGACAGGACAAAGGGCAATTTCTTTAAAGTGAAGGAGGGTACATTTAGACTAGACATAACAAAGACTTTTTTCTACAGTGAGGGTGATGAGACACTGGAACAGGCTGCCCAGAGAAGTTGTGGATGCCACCATCCCTGGAAATGTTCAAGGCCAGATTGGATGGGGCTTTGAGCAACCTGGTCTAGTGAAAGATGTCACTGCCTGAGGCAGGGGGGGCTGGATCTCTAAACCTTCTAACCCAAACCGTTCTATAATTCTATGATTTAATTACCCCACAGTGCTTATACAAATTAGCAACTATTTATCTTCCACAATTATGGGAAATAAGCAGCTGGATGTCAGCGATTATGCAATATTCTACCATCGTTCTAGAAAATGCTATTAACTTTAGAGTTGTAATAGTGAAAACTGAAAACCCTTCTGTCCCTACCCTAATAAAAAGTTACTCTAGTTAAGCAGAAACACTGTTACAGTGAAGTGACATTTGCTGATAGATGTCTAATACCTGGAAACGTATATTCTGTAGAGAAAAGGATGCTGCATTTCCACACTCAAAATGCAAATAAGCATGACAAGCTTGATTAAGGTCAAGCAACCCATGCTATTTCTCTCCTGATATTGTAAATATTCAGACCATTGACTAGGTTTCACCTGAAATTTTAATAAGATGCCTTTAAGATGTGTTCTGCCATTGTTGCCTGGGAATACATAATTCAAAATGCTGCAATATTAACTACTTAGTCATTTGTCATGCTTTTCTTATACTCTAGATATTTCCTGCGTAACCTATAATTATGTTTTCATCAGAAAGGGAAGAGATGAACAACAAATGCCTGCACGCACTATTCAAGGAAATAAAAACAGAACTGTAATGACATATCATTTAAATTGAATTGATAATGAAAATATTTACTAACGAGCAACAAAATTCTAGCCAATACGCACCTCTTACACATCATAGTACAAATCTCACAGCACATTAATAAGCTGTCATGGGATTGAAAAAAAATCCCTCATTTGATGGCTGTAGATTAAATAGGTTTTACACCACATAGATGCTCTAATCTAAAGACTTAAGTAAAATTCCTCTTCATTCTAGCTAAAGCCTTAACTGAGGTTAGGTGTCATGCTCTGGTTTTGACTGCAAACTAATTTACTTCAGCAACTATAGGAACAGAGTTCTTTGACACTAACGGTATTGCTGTGCTCTGTAAATGGAACTTAACAAGTGACAAGTAAGGCATAAAAAGGGCCAAAAACAATACAGCAAAGTTTCAAATTAAAAAATCCACTGACATTAGGCAGGAAGGGTCAATAGGGTTTCACATTGTGGTGAGATAATTGATTCCTTGGGATTTGAAGTCCAGCCAACTTTTCTGTTTATCTTGAGATATCCCTAGAAAAGAGTTTTTTCTCATTTCCATTACAATGAGTCTTCATGGAATGGGTGAAGATAAATTCTTTGCACCGAAATCTGTGATTAAATCCAAGTTTTACTTTGTCTGTGTTGTAAACACTGACCAAGCCACTCAGTCAAAACTTAAAGTCAATCATGTTGTACCGCTTATCTACTGTAATGTACCGGAATCCACAGACCTTGGTCGTTTTAAATAAGTCACTTCGAAAACTGCTATCTTAGAATGTACTTCCAGTAGAATTGCTTATGGATAAGGACACAGGGTAAGGCTAAGGTCGGATGCCTTCATAATACTTCAGTTATCCCTGACTACAGTTACAAGAGTTTTAGGGGAGGCATGCAACATAAAGCAACTGCATGCTTTACCCCCTTTTCTTCCTCGCAATACACATCAGTACCTGAAGTTTCTTGACTTTACTTCTGTTTTTTAGAGTAGATGCTCTTGGACAAGTGGAAATTTAAGACATGTGGCTGTTGTTACACTGCGCTGTTCTCTGAAATGCATGAAGAAATAAACTGAAAAAATAGGTAAATAAATGTTGTCTTTCAGTCATAGTGACAGCAATTACATGTACAGGTAATAAATACAGACTTGTCAAAGGAAAATGCATCCATGTACCTTAAGGCAGCTGGCTAAGAACTCCATATGTTAGATAGTATGCTTTCTCCCTCACTAGATGGTAAGATACATCACCACCATTTTTCACACTTAGAGGACACAGTCCCAGAGAAAATGGTAGTACCTCACTGAGATTTTCCCAGACAGCTAACTTTATCATTTATGACAAAATCAGCACATCTGCAGCATTACAAACTTTGTTTTGCCAAAGCATGCATACCTAAAGCGTATCTGAAGATGGGGTCCATAAACAACATATTATGGACTGGTTCTGCTTTAATATCTGAAGATATTAAATTTGAGTGACATGGGGTACCAAATTTCCAAATCCAGGCAACAAGAGAAATGGTCAAGAACCCCGATACCAACAGCAGCATAATGTTTAAGTCATTGTGTATTCACCACTCGCTAAACCACCTACTACCCATGTGACCCACATAGCTATGAGAATACAGTGTTGAACTGTCCCACTTTTTCCTTACATTTACCTGTAAAAAGCAGCAGAGCCAGAAGTCTGAGTACCAGAGAGACTTGTTGGGACTCAATGAAGTCCACTCACATCCCATCAATTTTTGGTCCCTAAATTACTTGCCCAGGCTCCTTATGCATGAATATGAAATGGAAAAGATTTTGCATTTTCTTTCATAGGCCTTCATGGACCACTAATCTATGCAACTGTTCTTAGCCTTCGAGATGGGCAGATGATAACAAACCGTTCCAGAAACTAAGCTAGTTTCAGTGCAGGTGAGGTGTTCTATTGCTGTTTCCTACTAGAGCAATCAATAAGGGGTCATACAGCCTATTGGGATTTGAGGCAAATCATCATCTGTCAGAAGTCAGTTTTTACATCAGTTGCACAAGACCTAAATAAAGGTGTAAGATGTCAGTAAATGTAATTTGTGATAATGTCTTCTGAATGCAATTTGCAACACATACTTCTTTTTTGAGACAAAATTCTGTTTAAAAATGCCAGATTATCCAGATATTTTAAGATGAGGGTTGGCATTTTCCCACTTATACTTATCTGCTGCTTTTACAATAATCTAGTATGGAAGGAAAAAGTAGAGTGTAAACAAAATAAGAATCATATTAATATACTTATCAGTTGATGACAGAACTATTATTACAGGCTTTGAACGAATTCAGATATGTTTCCTCACCAACACATCAACTTAATATTTCCAGTGTAAGATATGAGTCCATTACTTGGGTTTGAAAAGTGTAAATTTTTCTTCCAAGAACTGCACCCCTTTACTGAAACTGGTTTCTCTCCTAGGTAAGAGTCCTCTGTACCCATATTCTTGCTCTGAGTTTGACTGTGATGGTTCAGAGTAGAAAGAACCATATTACTACAGGTATCCAGGGTTCTGAAGTCAAATCCATCCCAGTGAAGCCCATGCTAAAATGGGGGGTTCGTCTGACACTGGTGGCAGGAGATGCCAACATACTTAGCAAGCATTAGACTCCAAGCCGATCATTTACATCAATCCTTCATTTTCTCTGTGTAAAACCATCCAGGCAACTAAATCCCACAATTGCTCTGCAGATATTTAGACCCAACCTTGCACAATTTCAATTTATTTATGGTATTAACAGTGGAAATCTTTCATTTCGTTAAGACTCTTTCGTGTTGCTTTAATGGCTGGAGAGCAGACCTGAGAAAAAGGACTTGGGAGTGCTCCTGGATGAGAAGCTCGACATGAGACAGCAGTGCGCTGGCAGCCCAGAAAGCTAACTTCATCCTGGGCTGCATCAAAAGAAGCCTGGCCAGCAGGTCCAGGGAGGTGATTCTGCCCCTCTACTCTGCTCTGGTGAGACCCTACATGGAGTACTGTGTCCAGATTTAGAGTCCTCAGCACAAGAAGGACAGGGACCTGTTGGAACGGGTCCAGCATAGGGCCACGAAATTGGTCAGAGGGCTGGAGCACCTCTCCTATGAGGACAGGCTGAGAGAGTTGGGGTTGTTCAGCCTGCAGAAGAGAAGGCTCCAGGGAGACCCTATAGCATCCTTCCAGTACCTAAAGGGGGCCTACAGGAGAGATGGGAAGGGACCCTTTATCAGGGAGTGTAGCGATAGGATGAGGGGTGACGGTTTTAAATTGAAAGAGGGGAGATTTAGATTAGATACTAGAAAGAAATTCTTTACTGTGAGGGTAGGGAGACACTGGAACAGGTTGCCCAGAGAAGCTGTGGATGTCCCATTCCTCTAAGTGTTCAAGCCCAGGCTGGATGGGGCTTTGAGCAACCTGGTCTTGTGGGAGGTGTCCCTGCCCATGGAAGGGGGATTGGAACTCGATGATCTTTAAGGTCCCTTCCAACTCAAACCACTCTATGATTCTATGGCTGTAACTATGACAGACAGGCTTAACACCAGCCCAGTACTATGTTTCAAAACCTGAAAGCAAAAATTGTGACCATTGAGGTCACAGGAATACTAATTCAGACAACTTGCAAGTCTGAAATAACAGCAGAGGATGAAAATAGTGTGGTATATACATGCACAAGTCTCAGGTGAAAACACTTCAGAGTGCTATTAGGCACATTTAGACTGCTGTGCCTGCTGGTTGCTATAGACAGTGATTGCACATTCCCTGATACTGAAACATAACAAATCCTACTTTCTAGTTTACGCTGCAGCTCAGGGAGTGACAGATGCTTCAGCAAGTGGAATAGATGGTGCATGTGGCTGTGTAAATACCTCAGGTTAATGAGAATAGCTGGGAGTCACACCAGAGGCTAGCATGTCATCAAGACAAAACATAGTAAAGCAGCATGTTCAATTTATTTATTTGTATCTGATTTTTGGCAATTTTAGCTAAAAATATTTAGCTCTTGGAAGTAAATATTACAGTAACACCTCTATTTTTCCTTCAAATAATAAAAATTACATTATTGTTAGATAAAATTACTCTTTCTTGTTTTATTATCTCTCTTGATGCTACCTCAACCCAGACAGTCCTATGCAATATGTAAGGATAAATTTCTCCTCTCAAAAAGTTTAGCAGTCATGTTACCAAACTATGTCCCTTGGAAAATAAATAAAATAATAAATTAAAAAAAAGTTTATTATCCAGGAAAGATTGCTGAAAATTGTACTCAGCATTTAAAATATTTGTGGAATGTTATTCTTGGAAGAGAAGCTGTGACATCGCGGAAAGACTTTCCTGTTTATATATAACTTTCCAATGTTGTGTGTACTTCTATTAATTAGTTGCTCGTAATTTCTATTAATATATGAAATACAGCAGCTGATGCAATTATAATTAAACTCCATCAAATGCAGCTGTGTTGTAAAACCTGCCATATTGTTATTAGGTCAAATTTATTAGCTTAAACCAATTAATTTGCTAAAGATTACCTAAATCTATCTAAATCTGGAAAAATCTTCAAAGTGGATTACATTGTCAGCACTATAGAATTCATCACAAGTTAAAAAAAAAAAAAGTAGAATGATAACAGAGATAGGAACCTGAAAAGCTAAGTTGTTTTGATCCACAGGCTCTTCTTTTTCTTATATACAAAGAATTACTTTATTTGAAGACAGCAGGAATGAGCGCAGTTCTCTAAACTCTGGTCTTGGGTAACAAGGGTTCTGGTGCCACTTTGAAAATATGTTTGCATGCACTTGAATATTTTGTCCAACAAATCCTCATTTCTTTCAATTCTTCCACGTAGAGGTAGAAAATCGTATCTGCCTCCATGGCGAATGTGTAATAATCACTCAAAGATTTTCTTGTTTTTAATACTTAACAAATTTAATTTGTTTGCTAAAAGATTCTCTCTAGCTGTAAAATTCCTAAGTAATGATATCTACATTTCAAGAGCTAAATGAATGAAGTTACTTCTCTCAGAGCTATTCTGTAAGGCTATTCGTAAGCTCACAAAGATTATATAGGTTTCATTCATAATTAAAGCATGATTTTTTTATGACTGGAAATACTGTAAGGTTTTTCTAGATATCTATTTCCTCCCTGTTAATTATGAGTCCATATGGAGCTAATGAATCCTCTTCCCCAAATAGGGCTTGGTTATTTATCTTGAGACAAAGGTTTATCAGTCTAACTTTGGTGGTCCGAAAAGAAACCTTAAGTGGTGTGTATATATTCCATCCTAACACCCAGGGTAATAACTCTTGCTATACTAATATATTCAAAAGTATCTACCTTATATTCACAAGAATCTACCTTAAGGAAATAAAATTCTTCTGATTTTACAATCTATTTCCATGTTCTGTTTCCTTCAGCTATTCAATACTAGACGGAAATCTGTTAAAACCCACTTTTTTCATTTTTTGTGAAAGGTTTCTACAAACTCTGTAACATACAATTGGAGAAAAATGATGCTGCAGCATACACTTCAGGAAGTTCAAGTCTATTACATATTGATAAAATGTTTGGATTTTCTCTTCATTTAATACTCATGCAGTTTTAATATACCCATAACGCCTCACCTCCACTAGCTTTGGACTTAACGGATGATACTTAAACCAGCAAATTCCGTCCAGAAAGCTGAGCAAGCTCTTTGAAACAAAATTATTTTCTGCTCATTCAGTGTCTCTCCTACCTTTGTACAACTAGTTTTCCCTAACCGTTCTTCAGGCAGTAATACCCTGTTGTCATCAACGTGGAACTTAATCACAGAATCACGGAATCATGGAATTGTCAGAGTTGGAAGGGACCTCTAGAGATCATCTAGTCCAACTACGCTGCTAAGCAGGATTGCCCAGAACACATTACTCAGGACTGCATCAAGGTGGGTCTTGAAAATCTCCAGAGAAGGGGAATCTGACATCTCAAGATCCAAACCCATGCAATTATGGCTTCAGCTAAAAGTTTTAAATTTTTTAGCTGAAAAGAGACAAGAGGGAAGTGCATTACACTCCTTAAAATCATAGCTGGATTTCCCCAGAGCATCAACAGCAATTATTTACTGAGGCATAGTTATGGATGAGCCTATGATCTAGGAGAAAACCCTTACAGCACATCAGAAGTATCAAATGCGTAAAATGTAATTGTACCATATCAGCTAGATAATATCCTCCTTAAGCTAGAAGTAGAAGATAAGACATGTCTTTTCTTTTGTTCCTAGTAAGTGTAAATCTTACTGAAAACAGACACATTTCCTCAGTAAATCTATTTAGAAAACAAGTACATTTTACCTTACAAAAACAAAATTTGTATCACAGCCCATCTAAATTCCCTTTTCTGGTTTGGAAATCTCTTTAAGTTCTCTAAGGTGCTGAGCAACTCAAAACAGAAATTATTTAAATCTCTCATTTCCATTCTGATATGTATATGAACTCTCAAATGTGTAGGACACAGGACAAAGGGGGAGAAGAGCTACATCAGCTGGATGCATTTTTCATCTAACTTTAGTAATCCAAAATAACTAACTAACACAACATAGCTATTTTGAGGATTATTGCACACTCTGTGCAACTAGTAGCAGGGAAAGCATTGTGTGGCTAGTTCTGATTGACTCATTAGGAATGAGCTACCCAAAGAAGAGACAAGATTTCAACTCACCACAAAATTTATCAGCCGTGTGCTCTACGAATCCATCTCCCTCAGTTACAACACACTAGGGAGCAGTTAAAATCCTGCTAGGGGCATAAATGCACGATCTACAAACCTACTCAATGTGTCAACATTGGAAAGAAAGACCATAGGCAAAACGGATTTTGAGGGGCATTTGTCATGGTCATGAAGCGGCATACAAACAAACCTACCCTTGGTACCAGCCTCGAGCTGGTCATGAACTGCTGTGCTTTAAACCGCAGTGGAGTCAAGTGCTCACCCCAGTGGAGCTGAAATTGTATTGCTATGTAATGGCACAAGGGGATGGTAAAATCAAGGGGACCTGACCCCTATGCCAGACGCATCTTTTCTGTCTAGAAATCTCTGGAGTGGAGCACTGTGAAAACCCAGCTGAAGCTGTTGTACCCTGCAGAGTAGGTGAATGTCAACACAGGTGGTGTAGCTCACAGGGAAATGCACATAGTTGAATTTAAGTTCCTCACTCAATGACTTCTTAATATAAAAGCGAACAATACTAACTGAAGTCTGTATTTTCTAGGTGCATGCATTTCAGCACAAAGGAAAGATAGTTTTTCTTCCAATTTTCAGTCCATATAGCCTACCTATTTAAATATATGACACATTTTTCCCTTAAGATGACATTAATTTGTCAAGAGAAATGACAACTTAATCATAAAAGATTTAGACACATAACAAGATAAAGCTAACTCTGAGGAATGATACCATTCCTATGAAATTATTAGCATTCAATCATGTAGGTTTTTGCCACTTGCAAAAAACATACTAGACATACATAAGCTGACTACGAAGATTTTAAGAAAGATTTTATTGCAAGCATCTTGAAACTTACATTTTTTCAATGACTTATAAACTGAATTACAGCACCAGAAAAAATTACATTGACTAACTTCTCATTTTAAAGCAGTACACAACATATAAAGAAGACAACAGGACTTATTCAAGAAAGCAAAATATTAGCACAAAGAGACTGAGAAATCTAACAGGGTGATGAGCCAGAGGGCCAGGATGCCCAATTGCACCCTTCGTGATGGTTCAGCTCAGATGAATAGATTAATTTCTATTATAATTCTCCACCTGCAGGAAAGGCCCTTAAGATTGTGTCACGCATTGGAAATGTATCAATAAATATATAAACTTACAGTGCATTTTAGGGTAAGATGGCATGGTATAGGTAAAAAAGAAATTAAATTTAAAAATAAAGAAGTCTAAACACAGAGGGGATTTCATTAAAATGAATGTCTAAGATGCTCAGCATGAAAAAAAAGACCAAATAAAAATATTTTTCAAGATTTCAAGAAAAGGGCTTATATTTGCTCATTGCATAATCTTGAAGGATTACACATTTAAACAAGGTGTGGGAAGGAGATACAGTACAGTCACTGCAATGCTAAAGCAAGAACAGCGTCCACAAGCATGCCAAGAACAGACACATATGGAGTTTACTAGGTCCTGGAACACAGGATGTAATGCTCTGCAGCAGCACGAAGAATGGCTAGAGCTTAAAAGGGTTGCTGTATTACTTACAATGCTCGTCAAGCAGTTGAAGTACTTATGATTTGCACCATTAATGAGCCAAAAGAAAAACATTCCCAAAGTGTAAATAATTTTCATATGTCAAGTTTTGCAAAAGACTGTATACAAATTGCTGGAGTTAAGAAAATCATAGCTCTTTTTGAAAAGGAAAAGTTAGTTATATTCTCCTGATAGTTTGCGATGGTTAACCTCTGAGCTTGCCATCAACTTTTACAACAAGAATTTGCCACAATACTTAATGATAGCAATAATCGCCCATGCAATTTATGAGACTGACCTCTCTTTGTCACTATATGAAACATCAGGTGGACAGAGAGAAGCTGTCCAAAATGGGATTTCCCATCCTTCCCTAGGTACATCTACTGAGTGTCAGTTTTTTTCTGTTTCCAGATAAATAAAACAGTCTAGTCCTTCATCCTATATTTCTTTCTAAGGGAAAAGACCCACTCAAATGCTGCCTTTCCTCTTATATTTGACTAGTTTGAAGTGGAGAAGAAGACAGAGAATCTGGGAGCTCAAAAATAT
This sequence comes from Limosa lapponica baueri, assembly GCA_002844005.1. Taxonomy (NCBI): domain Eukaryota; kingdom Metazoa; phylum Chordata; class Aves; order Charadriiformes; family Scolopacidae; genus Limosa; species Limosa lapponica. Next base: position 570,947 of record KZ505748.1, on the reverse strand, counting down.
ATTCTGGGGAAAGACAGTTCTGGTTCCTCTGTGTTTAACACAAACTGGCTCCATGTAAGTCACCACAGCATGAAAGTGTTTAATTTTTTCCTTTAATACAGTCAGTATATGTATAATTTCATGTAAAATTTTTTCCTTTAATACAGTCAGTATATGTATAATTTCATGTAAAATTTAGTTAGGGTCAGTATAGATCCATGAGGATAGACACATGTAAACAGTAATCTCTGGTCTGAGTAAGCATTTGTAGGGGCACTCACTATTAGGATGACAGAATACCCCTTGACTCAATTCATTTTGATTACAAAGTAGATGAAAGAGAAGAAAGTTTTGAGATGGTCAATAGATTTACTGTGGTAGCACTTCAACCCTGTGCAGAACTATCTTGTGAGGAATACATATACAGAAAATTATCCAGAATAAAACATTCTATAAAAAAGAGAAGTAGTACAATCTCTTTTTTGAATATTTCTTACTAAAATTGTTGAGGGGATGGGACATTACATTTTAGAAATACAACCACTTGACATCAGAGTGATCATATGGTGATAATACGGGAAGACTCAGGAAAGGCTAGAATCTTTAACCCAACTATTTTTATCCACAGAATGACAGCATTTGGCTCCAGCATACCTGGGATACCTTCACACAATGAAACATTTTCTACTATTTAAATCCTTGGTATTTAACTTAAATATAAACTCTCAGGCTGATGACATAGTAATATTATGATCAACTAAAGCAAGCAGAGATGTCAGGCTGAGTACATGCTGGGTGTTTCCACTGTCAACAATTAACGGGGCATGTATATACATCTCCCCTGCATGTCAGAAGTTCATGCATCAGGTTTGATTAAATGTGAAGCTGTACTCGAAACCAGTAAATCACTATCCCACTATCACTATGCCGAGTCATATTTACACCCACTGATCTTCTAACTAAATGACAATTAGAAGATTAGATAACTGAACTTTCAGTGCAAAATGATCTCCGTAAATTGGATTTCCTTAGGATGTGTGTTAAGTATATAAAACCATGTCAAACTATTACACAGGAAAAGAAATTGAGTCAACCTATGAATGGATAATTTGCCTACCAGGAAAGGTTGTTTTTGGGGGTAGGAGGGTTGTTTTTTCACTCACACTCATGTGTCTCATTTATGGACTGTAAGACTCTACATCCCTAAGGGCAGATAGCCATGGAATATATGTATACTGTCAAAATGTTCTACAAGAGATTAATTTAGAAATACATTACCAGAATGACTAAGACAGGAAATCCATCTAAAAGATGGTCTGTAGGAAAAATATTGCATCTACAGGAGCTATTGTTGAAAGTTTTCACCTGAAACTACTAAAAACCATTACTGTCGAAAGTACTCCCCCTAGTACTGGCAATTTGTGATTCAAAGCAGTACATTATAAGGATGTCAATATACAACAACAGCAATGAATGTAATGAAGGCACACGTCAGTTATATTAGTAGAATTCAAATGCTCCACATTAAAAATTTCTAGCAACTTACCAAAGAGACAAACACATTTACACTTTTCATAATGCAATCATTAGTTTCAAATTTCTATTGCAGAATTACTCAAAGACAAGAAATTTACATTTATGTTACACACTTTTTGAGCATGCATTTCACTTTCTTTGGAATGATATGAATTATGCGATTTGGAGTAAAAAGAGATTTTAAAATCAAAAATACTTAGAAAATCAGTATCTTCCTCCTTTGAAAATATTGAATCTTTACTTTCATTTTGCTTCGTATATAAAATCAATATTGATATCATGTTGCCGTTTTGTCTGACTTGAGCACTTCAATCAGATCATTATATCATGATCTTTGCTGAAGTGTAAGGAAAAATCAAACCGAAATGCTGGAAAGAAAAGTATGTGGACTATTACTCTAGGTAAGACAGAAAAACTGTACTCAAAACTATATTAAATAAATATACAGAGAAAACCTGTAAATATGTATTTTAAGCTTTAGAATCAACACTTTGGGAGTGGCCTACCAGTTACAGTAAAACAGAGGTAAAACAGGGTTTGCAAGGACATCAGTCCCCTGTCCAGTCTGCCTAAAAGTCCAACAATATATTGGATTGAGGAGCATGCCAGACACAATGTTAATGATATGACAGAACTTCAGCCAAAAATCTTAATACACTGTGCTTACTGTCACCCAGTTATATGCAGAAATACATGCGTCAATCATCTAAAAATTCATGTTCTTATTTACATAAAATTCTGATCAAAATAAAAAAATAGAAGATATCTCCCTGTAAATAGAATTGTTTCTTTTGGTTTTGTGCTATATTTGAAATAATTTATACTCCTGTAGCTCGTTATTTTCCTCATTTGCAATCTATAGGGATGTCCCCCAGAATAAAATAATTCAGGGTAGACTAACATACATAAATAGAAAATTTCTGATGAGGGTATAATTTGCTGGGGGAAGGGAGATGTCTGAATCTACATCAGAAAATCCAGCACAAAACATTTATAATACTGCTACCAGCTGCTATACAAACAGCTGTCATTCAGAAAATAAAACATACGAAAGTAATCATTACACTACACAACCAAAAAGATGAAAAAAAAAAACCCTAATAAATTCATTACCCCAGACACATTTTTCTTTCAGCACAGATGTGTTTCTTTCACTGCGCAAATCAAACTTTTTGTCTGGTTATCAGCATGTTACCAAGAATCTTACCTAATAAGACAACATCTCATTGTGAAGTTACTCTTTTAAAGATGAATCTTCCCAATTTCCCTAGAATAAGCCAATACAATAAGATTTTACTGTCAACAGGTAGGTCTTATCCTTCATAAGACCTCATTGCCTCTTTTGCAGAAAAAAAAATTGTGGCATAATAACACATAAATCATATTATAATAAAGCATGTTAACTTGGTTTGTCTTTCTCGCACAGACATCACTGTTTACGCTGAACTACACCAGGACTTCAAGAAACTCCAGTAAGAGTTTGGAAAAGACTTCCAGGTGTAGGCCTTCATTTTCAAGTCAGTTCATATGAAACTGGGATGCTAGCACTTTGCTTTGAAATTTTAACAGATTTTGTAAAAAAAAATTTAAAATTATGTTTTCTAATTCAGTGGAGAAAAAGGAGTAGAAAATAGAGGGACAATATATTCAAATGGTGTGGAATGCATATACTTTCCACATTTCAAATGCAATCACTAGTTTTTAAAACACTCAACTGACACAAAATTTCCAACATCCCAAGATATTTCAGTAGGTACCTATGGAAAATTTGTTTTTGAAACATTGTGGAAATACCATTATTTATCTGCATAGATGGATTGTGGAACTGATGAATCAGAACTATGCTTTTTATTATTCTTAAATAGAATAGATGTGTTTAAAAGGACAAGCACATCTAAACAGAATGTTAAGTATATCCACTACATGTTGAGACACATCCCTAGCTGTCTAAGGAGGAAGGGAAGAGAAGGAAAAATAGCATACGGGAAAAAAAAGCAAGATGGCTAAATGTTTGCATGTACATACTTGTGGAGGTTGCTTCTCAGACAACAGTAGGGAAGTAGGTGGGAAAAATGTCAATCAAAGGCCCAGGACAAAGTATTAAACAGCGTAATATAGAGAGAGCAAGGGTATTAGGAGCCTTTGACTTATAGCAGGAAGAGGCAGAGAGAAAAAAGATGAGTATTTAATCATGTTCATTAAAACTACATAAGACGTGTGGGTGAGGCACAAGCAAGTGCATCTGGTGAGCATCTTGCACGCCTACCTGACAGCTGACAAGCCTGAAAGACTGGCAGAATGGGAAGGCAGAGACACCATAAAGCTGGACGAAGAGAGTAGGTAGTAGTAAGGGGCAGGGCTTTAAATCTTAATTATTCCGAAAGCTCCTGACTCCAAGAGAGGTTGGTTGTGTGCAGGAGTGGGTGGGTAGAAGACCAGAAAGAGGTACAAGACAGAAACGAAAAGAAAAGGACAACAAAATGAAAATGAGACCCGAGAAGAACAAGGTGGGTTTTGATATGGAACAGGAGGTAAATTGCTCCAAATCCCATACACAAAGCCTCTCCCCAAAATTCTGCAAGAATTTGGGATTAGATCCATATCCTTTTGTCTTGTTCTAGGATGGGAGAATGTAGATACTTCAAAGGTTCACACAGGGCATCCTTGTAGCCCTTTCCTTTCTTCCGAATACATTCAAGCCTTCAACCCAAATATCATCTCCTTCCTCCACTGCAAAGCACAAGTATCTTGAAATACAGGATAAAGAAACTTGTTGTAATAACTTAAAAACATGCAAATAATTTTTGTGATATCAAGAAATATTAATCTATCAGGTATTACTGTTTGGGATTTTTCATAATTCAGCACTTCCACATAACTACTGTATTCCAATACCACACCCAAGAGGCCTTTGTCAAGGGAGAGCTCCTGTCCAGAGACAGCAGAATAGCAGCTTGACTCTGTGGAGTGTGTCAATCTCTATTTATAAAAGCTTTGGAGACTTGTTTTTTACTCACTTGCTGATTTCTACCATTGAAAACAATTGAACTTCATCCTGTTGTTCAAATCTGAATTTTATATCAATCTTGTTTGCTTTTTATGTGATAATTTATACCACACACAACAAGAGATTACATAGTGTACACACACTCACATATACCTCTGAACTACTTGAAAATTAGCTGATTTAAAAAAAAAAATCGTAATTACAGCCTCTTTTTGTATTTAATGTCAAGTGCCCAAGTTCATTAAGTTTGAACCTCAAACTAAAGGATTAGGATAGAAGGTTTCAAGATCCTATATATCCCAGCATTTGTCTATAAAACACAAAATTCAACATGATACCAAGACAGCCACCTTTCTGACAAATGAAAGACACAGACAACATTAAGACAAATTTGGTTGGTAAGGCTGGCTGGCTGGTTGATTGGTTCCTATTGGATCCAATTCCAGTCCTACAGGACTTAGAGTTCCCATTCAGCCAGGTACTCTACATGGGACATCTGTTGGAAGTTCACATCAGTCAATAGCACTTGCTGTTTTGCTCAGCAGTTGAGTCCATACCACAAAACAGTCTAAGGGAAGCAGATAAAACTGTGTTAGAGGTGACAAGCTGTAGAGCTAACAGTAGACAAGCGAGGTGCCAGCACACGGAGTTCATGACTTCTGACCTGGAACAGGAGGAAGAGGTCAAGTCAAGGAGGTCCATTGGTCTTACTTGAATGAAGTCTGCAGCATAGAAAGGCCCTCAAACATCCCTTTTCCTGCAGACATATTCTCCGAGTTTCAACCACTCTCACTTAAAGTTGTAGACATAACTACAACAGGTAAACGTCATCTCAAAAAAAAAAAGTGGAATCTAGAAATAGAACTGATAGAAATAGTTACTATATGATTATCCTACATTTCCAGAATACTAAGACAAGAAAGAAAGGCACGTCTTGAACAAAAAATCAACTGCATCCAGAGGAGAAAAATCCTATTTTACCCCAGAAAGATGATGTGAAACTTTAGCTGCAGCAATTGCTGCTAATAAAATAAGTTGATGGCAACTGTATTTAGAGTCCAAAAACATCCCAATTCAATTCTTCAGAAGATGTTTTATTGTATCTATCTATTTGACCAGACGAACTTCCAGAAGAGTCAGTCTCTCAGTAAGACTGACATTTAGATGAATAGACCGTAGTTGAAACCATTAACAGAATATGATAGACAAAATTCATCTCTTAATGTTAAACATTTAATCCTGATCAAGCATTTAATCATAAATTTACAAAAAAGTTAATAGTCTAGCTCTCATTTAGTCCAAACAAATTCTGTTAGAGCTATCAAACTATTAGTGCATACTTACATAAACAATCACTGCTTCAAGTCATTATAACACAGGCAAATACCAGCAGCAGGAGTTTCCTCTCTCTGGACAAGCCATAAGGCAATATAAGGAAAACTAGCATGACACAATATCAGTAATTCACTCTTGTCTTATATACATACAATACAAGAGCATACTGAAAGTAGCTCTAGAGCTAGAAATTGAACACATGCACACATACACGCACGCAAGCACACACATACGTGCCAGCTTCTCCAGCTGTGAGCTTTGACAAAGTTCTTTTGCAACTTTATATTAGATGACCGGATTTCACTTTCTTCTTCTGTTGAATTCAGACACAAATTCTAAAGTGCTGTTAAGATCCAAGCTCTTTCTTTTTCCTATATGCAAGACACAATTTTAGACAGCCTGAATTACTTAAATTACTTATTTATATGGCCTATGGAATGATACAATCTGTATTTCATATAGGTTTGAAGACACCGGCCACCCAGTCCCACCTCCTAATCAAAGCAAGGCTAGCTTTAAAGTTAGATCAGGTTGCCTGGAGACTTGCATAGTCAAGATTCTTCTACCTAGAAATCCACAAAATTATTGAGGAAGAATTAATTCCTTATATCACACCCATGATAAAAGACAGGAAAGGTATGCAAGCATGAGAACTGCAATGAAACAGCCAACACTTGTTTAAACCTTAAGAGGCATTCCTAAGACAAACACAAATGATGGTCTTGGGGGAGACCTGGGTGCTTCTTGCTAAGCAGTGCTGGTTACAGGCAGTGTCAGGCCATGGCACCTTTCAGAAGAACTGAGTGACAATCAGAAGACACCACTGCTGTAACTATGACCACCACTTTCATGCTTGTTTTCTGCAGGTTTACATTTTCTTTGGGAAGCCACATTTCCCCCTTTTCCTGCACAGGCCTTTAATTCCCCTGGCTTGCCACGATCATTTCCTGCTCATGCTGGTTCTTTATGACACATGCCAAGAAACAGAGATGAAATCCCAGGGCAGCACATCCTGCATCAGCCTTCCCACTCTATCAGCTCCTCTAAGAAAACTGGCAGGCAATTCAAGATATTCTGTCACTAAAAGTCTCGAACAATGATTACTTCATTACAAAAACTTCCTTTTGGCATCAGTAAGCATGTGCCACCTCACAGGCCTATTAGCCTCAATCAAATTTAAATATGCTTATAGGTGTTAAACAGTTCTTCCAAGTAAATTGCAAGCTTTAAAATAAAGCTGAACTCCTTGTTATGAGGAGGGTATACAAGTGATTAAACACAGATTTCTTAGTCCACAGACTAAGAAATGGCTTAGATGCCTTATGTCTTTGTGACATAAGGCATCTCCCAGAAAAATCTGTTTGAAGCTTTTTTTTTTAAATTTCTGATAAGAAAAATAATACAGTGAGTAAAACATTACTAACATTCCCCGTGAGCTCTTGTTTTTATCAAAATTCTTAAGAAGAAAAAAATATATATACTAGAACAGTATTTTCAGGATGCAAAATGTAGGGAAATACTGACACTATTTCTTCACAATACATCACTAACAGGTTTCCTGTTTTAATTTGTATCCTAAATTGACTATTTTTGCTCATTTTCCTTTTTAATGTGCTTTTTTTGTCTAAAATTCAATTGCTATACCCTCTTACTGTGATAAGCCCCCAGCGGGTTCTGTGCAGTATAAAATATGAGTAGACTGCTCATTTAAAATATTTTTCACAGATGTGAATCATTTCAAGCTTAGTATTTAAAAACAGTATTTATCTGTTCAAAAAATGCCTCATGCTTAACTTGCAGGAAGATCACAGAATCAGTGAGTGGTGTCATATTGCATTAGGGAAATCTTTTGGGGAAAAAAATGGCTGTGTAGAATACTGGAAAAGAGCTATGATTTTGAGGTTTAAATGTTACTGAAACACAGAGTGCATTTCACATAAACCTAACATAATTCCATACTAACATACCATATTATGAGAATATTTCCAGAAGTCCAATTCTACTTGCAATGTAGAAAAAGCGAAGATACTTCTAAGCCCTTGTAAATGACCTTTTAGTATGCTGTATACGATAGCTTTTAGTATACAACTATATTCAATGGTAGGCTCAGTGCCCTAAGAGCAGCTCTCACCTTCTGGACTTCCATCGTGCTGGTAAAGAAACAATGGCAGACATTCAGAGACCAAGCAAAGAGCATTTGGTTTTCTTTGTAAAACACAGATCTTCAAGTACAGATACTACGGGCACCGAATGACAGGGTTTAGTGAAGTTAGAGATTTCTTCCACTCTCCTGAGCAAGTACATGAATTGCTCTGCTACCTCAGACTTGCACTTACTGCGACAGCTGAAATAGCAGGTCAGTTTCCAGTTTTCATTTTAATTTCTTCAGGGCAATATGGGTCCTGATGAAATAGAAGGTATTTCTTCCAGGGAGATACCCACCCCTCACTGAGCTAATAATTTCATTCTTCTTTCAGGGTTTAAAAAAGAATAAATATAGAAGCACATGTGCTACAAAAGGAATATTTATCACCCAATCTCAGGTGGAGGTGGAACAAACCTTTGATAGTGGTTCTTAGTGAAAATATTGTTAACGACTTTCAGCTGGTCAGAATAGCTGACCAGAACAGAAATAAAACATTATTTTCTCACTATGAAAAACTGTAGTTTCCTCATTTCTTGAGTACTGCATGTAATTCCAGCCTTTGAATCTCAAGAAGAGTGACAGCAGTTAGAAAAGGTCCAGAAAAAAGGGACTGATCAAGGGGATAGAATTGCTGCCCTACTAGGAGACACTAAAGAGGGTAGAACTGCTCTGTTCAGAAAGGAGAAAGCTGAGAAGAGCATACACAGGGCTTACAAAATCGTGACATCTGTGGACACAAAAGATGCACTTGATGACACAGTTGTGGTTTCTCTCTAACCAGCCTTTTCTACTGCCACTGACAGAGAGAGACTACTGAGGCTCTGACCCATCAGCCTTTCTTATTATAGCAGAGATAGAAACTCACAAAAGAAACCAAATATTATGAGATTTCATTTTTACAATATATCTTTTAGAGGTGTGTGTAATTTTTTGTGTGTGTACATTTGTTTGTTCATGCGAAAGCAAATAAAATGGAGATACACAAATAAAGAAGACATCTGCTAACTGATGATTTTTCTGGGGAAAAAGAAAAAGCTTGTGATCAGCAATATATCAGGAAAAACTATGAGTGAGTATACAAAACGTCAGAGAAAGCCAAAGACATTCCCAAGATGCCAAGTACAGCACATTTTACCTATCTTTTGTCACAAGAAAAGCGATTATAAGGGAAGGAGGAAAAATACACATATGAATTCTCAGTGTTTAGGCTTTACTTATACCCAAGACTGTCATGGTCACAAGTCTTCTAAATTATTTTATTCACCGAAGAAACTAGGGGAAGAAAGGGAGGAAATGAAATTCCTATGACTTCAAAATCCAGCTTCATTGATACAGCTCCTTTGCCCTTTTCCCCTTGACCAAAACATTTCATCCAGCGACAAGAAAATCAGCCAAGCAGTGACACTTACAAACAGTAGGTTAAATACACATCAATGCCTAAGGGAGCACTTCCTAGCGTATTTCTTATGCTAGACATGACAAGCAAGTTCATAGAAATGAACTTTCACTCTGATCTTCATCTTACAATTAGCTGTCACATTAGCTTTCAAAAAGTTCATGACTTACTGAACATTCTCTTAATCTAGGAATATGCACATCACCTGAATGTCTTTATTAAAGTCACCACTGATTTTAACAAAGGTGTTGATAAGCAGTAAAAACACATTTCTTGATTGGAACTTCTCTGTTCATGTTTTAGAGGTAAAAGATCAAACCTAAAACTGTTTTTTCTTCCCATATTGGAAGAAGCTATTTGTTTTTTCCTGAACTACTGAACAGCATTCAGTCCTGTTCTGGTGATTGGATGGCACATTCTCAATTATGTCATAGCTTTGCAAAAACGTCACTGAAAACAGGTGCTTTTCTTTCACTGGCTTATTCATTTAGGCACATAGTTATCTGTATTAAAATTATCTTGGTTTTTTTTTTTTCCTGTGCATCATCTTTTTCCTCCCATATTTTTCCTACTGAGTTTTTGTTTCTTTCTTCTAATTATTATTACACTTATTGGGGGCTATTGAAGCATAGATGACTAAAAGCTAATAAGAGAGCAACAGAGGTTCTTTGTCTGCTCCTTTCATTAGATGTGGCAACTTGTGTTAAATGGGAATGAAAACTACTGTTGAGTTTCAAGATATTTAATAGATATTTTTTGCTCCCACTGTTTTTGAGTTGTGACTATTTCCTGTGCCAATATTTCCAATTGAAATGACATATCCCACAAGAATGAAAATTTATTATGGAATTCAGATACACTGTTCCTGCTAAATAGCAAAGGACATTAAAAGAAAAAGGTAAATTTGAAATTATATATAATGATATTTGAGAACTAACTAATTTTTAAAAACTCCAGAGTGTGGTCTTTGAAATATTAAATCTTCTTGTCTGTACCTAAAGTCCACTTGACCCTAGCTTTTCTGAGCCTGGCTCATCATCTGTAGAAGTTGACAACACACCTCATAAACCAAGGCCAGCATCTGCATTGTCTCTTGGTATTGAATCCTGTTGATCATATCCCAACATGCTGCATTGATGCAAGAACATAAGCTGCAGCCTCTAACAGAGCAGGGATTTCTTCTCCTACAAGGGAGTTCTTAACTTCTTTTAGTATTGCAAAAATACTGGAAGTTAATTAAAAATCCCCATCCTCAGTATTTTCTATTTTTTAATACCTAAATACCTTCCCCAAAATAGGGGACTAATTTGGGGACCCCCAAAATAGGAACTAATCTAGAAATCAGTAAAATATTCTACATATAGCATTTATATTAAAACATCTGCTCCTACATGTCCAAAATACAACAATTTGAAGGTGAACTCAGGAATGTTAAAAACAAAATTTATCCATTTCAGCTTTTTCGATTCAACAGTGATCTCTGTTACTCAGCTCTAACAATTCCATGGATTATTCTCATGGTTTCAATGAAAGTACTCAAGATTTTCAACCAGAATTATATGATGAGAAACTATCTTGGTCTGTAAAAGTATGATTTTAAACATACTACATGTATGTTGAAACACTTGTTTGAGGGCAGCATTGTTAACTTGGTGATTGTCAGTATTACATCCTGACTACATTACTTCTTTTTCTATGTGCCTCACGTCCCTGCATACTTCAGCACAAAATACAAAATGGATTTAACTAAACTGTCGGTGCTTGGCACCAGATTCCTCTCTTATGTGCAGGCACTGCCAAGCACATATTTATTTTTAAAACCCCAGAATACCAAATATTGTACAAATACTAGAGGGCTAATTTGTCCTTCCCCACAGAACATATGCTCAGAGAAAAATCCATGAAATGGTAGAATAAAAGAGCCACATTAATTAAATAAATAAAAGTAGGCCTTGGTCTCTCTATGTACATAATTTATAAAGATCCAGATGGAGAAAAAGCTACAGTTAATTCAGAAAACTTGAAGACTATCCAGCTAAACTAACTTAGGAAGAACATTCAACATATTGTACTTATAGACAGATGCAGTGAAACATTCTTGGGGGAAACAGAAACAGCTTGTCAAATCCTCATTAATGATGTAAAGAGGCCTGGGCAAGGAAGACAAAAAGTAAGCAGGTCAGACAGTAAGTTAGAAAAAATTGTGCATGACATTGAAGGTGCTTCATTTAATTAAAAAGGAATAGTGACAAATATTGTCAAACAAAACTATATAAGCAGTTAAATTACATTTGAAAAACAGGAATGATGTGCAGTCTGAGTCAGAAGGTGTCAGAATAGTGAAAGACAGAAGATGAACTGCTGAAAGCAACAAATAGGCAAAACGTGGTAATATTTCTCAGGAAAAGACCAGGATTAGCATGTGCAATAAGATAAACTCATGTTGCAGATTTGAGAAACCAACTGATGGCATCATGCATGAAGCCTCCCCAGACTGTGAAATTGCCACAGTAAAGAATTAACTTGTTATTTTAATCTAAGTAGACTGCATTGGGGCAAATAAATACGATGAACAGTTTTCACTAATGAGCAGTAGGAACATTTTTCCAGTTAAAAGTATTCTGAAATAAAATGCCAAATGCTGCTGAGAAGGAAACACTGTAATTACTACGTTTATAATTAAACTGAATATATATTTTCAGAAGAATGGGATGTTTTTCCCTGAAGATGTAAATAAAAAGAAAAAACTAGCTTAAGCAATTCAAATATGCAGGAAAGCGTGTGCTTTTAATAAATATATATTGTGTTTATGTATATTTTTATATAATTGCATTTTATTACACAAGCAATATTTATAAGAAAAATACTTAAATATATTCTGACTATACAATTAATGATGTCTTTTAATGGAAAATTTTCAGAGAGCAATTAGAACAATTTCCTGGTGCGGTTGCATAGAAGAGACACTCCTCCATGCATATATACTTACCAACAATCAATGAAGCAACTTGACTTGTCATCTGACATGAGAGTGCCTTGCATACATAGCATTTGTAGCAGCTGGAAAGCAATCACTAAGTAATTTTTCATATTTTACTTATACACTGTTCAGCTTTTAGTAGCTTTTAATTGTACTATAGTGTCTTGGTTTCAACTGGGATAGAGCTGAATTTCTTACTAGCAGCTGGTGTAGGGCTATGTTTTGGAATTGGGATGAAAATAGGGTTGATAAAACACTGATGGTTTTGGTTGTTGCTAAGCAGTCAAGACCTTTTCTGCTCATGTCACCACCCTGCCAGCAAGTAGGCTGGGGTTGCACAAAAAGTTGGAAGGAGAGACAGCCAGGACAGCTGACCTCAACTGACAAAGGGATATTCCATGCCATATGACATCATGCTGTGCATATAAAGCTGGGGGAAGAAGAAGGAAGGGAGGGAATGTTTGGAGTTATGGCATTTGTCTTCCCAAGTAACCATCAGAGGTGATGGAGCCCTGCTTTCCTGGACATGGCTGAACACCTGCCTGTCCATGGGAATACTGAATGAATTCCTTGTTTTGCTTTGCTTGTGTGCACGGCTTTTGCTTTACCTATTAAATGTCTTTATATCAACCCATGAGTTTTCTCACTTTCATTTTTCCGATTCTCTCCCTAATCCCAACCAGGGGAGACAGCGAGTGGCTGCGTGGACCTAGCTGCTAGCTGGGGTTAAACCATGACATATAGTCATTTAATCATATGTATTTCTGACTATATCATAATATCACACAAATTAATTTACAGAGTCATCACTACCTGAGCACACATTAACTGCACAGTCAATAAGCACTTTGGGGTCCCATGCCTCCCTCAAAAAACAAAGGAAATAAGCTGTTTTTTCACCTCCCCATCAAATTTCCAAGAGATTACGCTGTTTTCAAGCATTTCGATATTCACCTGAAGCCTTAAAGTGCAATCCAGTTTTACAAAATCTACTCAACAGGAGTTGAAGATGCTTAGCACTTCTGAGGAAGGTATTACTTCCATATTCCTCAGCCTGTGCGTGTTCAATGTGACTTATAAATGGTTTTACATAGGGGCTTCACACTGCAAAAATTATATATACATATGTATGAACACATATACACAACTTCACCTCTTACTGAAGCAAACATCAGGAGGTACTCAGCACTTAACAAGACTGAGTCATTTTCCTGCACTAATGCTATGTTTCTTCTGCAAAGTGAAAGAATTTATATTTTATAAGTGACCTCAACCATGTTGGTGTTCTCCTGAGAATATTAAATCATAACTGAGGGTTTGCTGGGGATTTTTTAATTACTAGTTTCACTGAATTTTGCTCAACCATAGATGACATCTGAACCTTTCTTCTCTGTATTAAACATATCAGTAATCAGTTTTATTTTCTGCTTCTCCATGTTTCAAATTAGAAGAGCAAATTTTTTCCCCATGTATTTAAACTGGAAGTGTTTTAACCCAATGCCTTAGTTAATTTCTACATCATTGCATAATACAATCTTTCAAGAATAACAGTGACATCTGAAGAAAAAATTACCTTTTGAGAAAGTGACAAATAAGTAAGAACCTGGTTTTAAATTAAATAGCTTTAGGTGCATTTAACTTTCATTTGGCACCTTACACCCAAATCAGCCTACACTACAGTGTCACCAAGCTATGCATAGTTGACCTGTGTTACTGGGACTTTTATGCTTCTATTAACAATGAACATGGGGGCTTTAAGCTATACTGCTCTATGCAATCATTAACATATACTCAGAAGACCAGATTAAGAACAGGGTACCCACACAGTATTCTAGGGGGAAAAAAAGATGCACTACTGTGTTTAGAAAGGTGATTAGCAACAACTACCTTCACATTAGCAGTCGGATACTAGTGTTTACAAAAATAAAAGCGTAATTGTGAGATCCCTGCTGCAACTTGCATAAGATACTCTGGCCTGTATCTAAGTGGCTTTCTGGTAACCAGCGTAGCACAGCAGTACCATATCACAGCAACATTGAAGACAGCAAGCAGACAATTGATTTTCTCTTCTAGATATTAATTTGAAATAGAAAACAAAAAAACCAAGCCCACACAAGCTTCTAGGAAGCCATGCTTTCTAGAAAAATAAATGCATCCATCTATTATTTTACTTTTGTACTAACTATTGGGTGCATTTCTCTGCAGCAGTTACACACAAACCAAAATAAATATTTTCTGCCAGTTACCATGTTCTACAGTTGCATTGTCCCCAGTCACTCTGTACCTCCTCTAAAAGCCAAGCACAGTAGCTTCCCCATCAAGACCCTAAGATCTGTCTCTCAAAACCACTGTGAGAAGTGAATATAGAATCATTAAATTCTAAGAGTGTGTTAACTTTAGAAAATGAAATTTAATTAAACAGTGAAGCCTGAAATAAGACTAGAAAATTACTAGTCTTCCGCTCTGGTTGTAAACAACTCAAGACTCAGAGCCTCATCCTCTACAGTCTTCCTTTGTTGTTTTGTTGTGTTTGTTTTGTTTTGTTTTATTTTCTAAGACCTTTTCTGCAAGCAGCAGGCCTGAATTACAGAAGTTACATGACCCTGTTACAAAAGGTTCAGAACTGGACTGTGAACACAAGCTCCCTCTCAGCTGTCAAAGAAACGAAGGAATGGAAGAAAGAGGAATAAATTGCTGCATTTAAACATGGATCAGGGTATGTTTTTTTTTTAAAGGAAAATGTGACATCTTTTCACTTGAACAAAGGAGCAAGGATACACTTGGGCAAATCCACAGCTGTCCAACGGCAGTGAAAATAGGACTTGCTGGAAATCACAAAACCTCCTCTTCCCACATGGCTTTCCACGTACCCAATTCTACACACTGACAGCTCTACAGAAAGGCTGCTTCTGGGAAAATGAGCCTAGACCTCTGCTCTGGCACCACAGTATTGATATAGCCCCAAAGAAAAAATTAAGAACACCAGACATTTAGTGTAAAATGTTAGATAACTTACAAAAGATCATTTTCTATGAAAAGAAGATGAACACTTCTAGCTACCTTGAGTCAGGGCTGCCAAATATTGAAAACCACCACTGAAAAAGCACCCAAAATGTCCCAGATAGAGCAAGTGCTACTGAGCTGAACAATGTCTTCTCTCCATGCTTTGTAGCTAATATGTATTTTATTTGGTTTTTTTGAAACGTCCAGAACTGCATTTAAGAACCCCATGTTTTTCAGCCTAGAATCCTAGGCACTCTGAATCTTCATGACCACCTCCAGAAGATGGCACCAGCCACCTTTATTATATTACAGATGAACACGTTTGCCACTTTTTGCTTTCTCCACTTCATTAGCGCACACAAAACCTGCCTATTTGCATAATTTTGAAGTAAAAATTGGTAGGTTACAAATGGTTGTCGCAATTTACATGCACTTTGTAGTGATTACATGTTCATTAATAAGTGTTAGGCTTATTTCATTAAAATTCATAACATCTTCATTGACACTGTAATTTTGTCTTGCAATAATGTCTTTATAAAAGCAGATTAAAACAGATACCCCTTAAAAGTAAGTATATCTGGTTTCCAGTGTATAAAAAAATTATCTTAAACACCATAATACAACGGCAGCAATATTAGAAAAGTATTTGGTTTTACCTTTATGAAAAATATGCTGCATAAAACAGCAATGGATTTGAAAGTTAGTATTTCTTCCTCACAGATTCCAGTGAATTGTTTGTAATACTGAGTACTGCTTCTAAAGCCAGAGATTTAATTTCATTACTAACTTCACGAGAATTATGTTCCTTTGTGGGATTATAATACAAATATCTTGACCCTTTTGCTAGATAGAAAGGGCACTGCAATGATTACTTTGGAATCACATCTGCAATACATGACCATGGAGTCTGTGCATATCTCAGATCTTCTCACTAAAATAATCTTTGCTACATCTGTGTATCACAAGAAGAAAAAAACATCTGCAAATGTAATTTTCAAATTTGAGAAACTTTCTTTCACCCACTAGTTGTTATCTGCAACTCCATAAAGCCACAATTTTATTTTTCCCAGTTCCTCCTCTCTGCTTTATAGTGTGGGGATACAGCTGGGTTACAAGTCCCTGCCAATTACAGTACGAACCTTCATCCTGCTTGCACTGCTGTATTCCTCCTCCCTTTATTCCAATATTCACAGCTGGGAGCTTTCATTATTTTTACCCTTCATATAGAATGGCTGTCAACAAAGCCAAACAACAATACTGGGCTAAATATTTGAAGTCACAAGTTGCCAAGACCTGCTGATACACAGAAAGTTTCAAGAAATACTTGCAGTTCAGTACTTTTTGTTTGGGTTCATTAAGACATTTTGTTTATTTTTTCATTTCTCTCTGGTATACATATTAGCATGACACATACTCTTTTCTCTCTAATTTTCTACGTATCAAGCTCCTTTTTTTAGACATTTTTTTCTTTCTTGATTAGCCATCAGTATACCCCTCTCATCATGGCCATTAGAAGTCCCTGATTGAACAGAAGTTTCTTTTCCCCTGAGTTTGTCCTCCAGACCTGCCAGTCAGCAGGTTTCAATACTTGATGTGAACAAAAACTTGGTTACATTTCTTGTTTGTGTGAAGGCTGAACATACCAGGCCCTTGAAGTAGCCGAAAGACACGTTGGCCCTTCACTATGACAAAATCATGCCCAGGGCTCAATTCTCAGACTGTAGATGCAAGTAGGCTCCAGATTTCCCAGGATTTGCGCAGGGAAGGTCCCTACAGGGCTGAGATGTTTTCTCAAAGATGTCCTAAGAGAAGGAGAACGCAGGGAGAGGGTGAAGGTTGCAGTGCTCCCTTGGGGGTTGGGGCGGGAGGGGGCGCTGTTATCTAGCAGTAGAGTCACAGTGACCTTAGCTGGTTTGGAAGTGGAACTTCAGTAACACCCTAACTGCAGCATGAAGTGACGGTCGGAGACCGGACTGGCCTCCTTTGTTGGAAAGCTAGTATCAGTTCTGCAATACTGGGTACATGTAAAATCCTACCTCATTTTATATTGAATTTGCAATGTGTCTGTTACCAAAATGCGATGCAGTAAAGCCAAGTAAACACTAATTATAAAAGTAGCTGGAGGTTCTCAGGCATTTACATTTAGCTTTGAAAGAATTCAGAAATCAAAGATCAACATGACAAAAGGGTAATTTAAATAGCATGATTTACTTAAAAATTGCCGAGACTAATTTCACATACACTTGTGTAAGTTAATGCTATTCAACCCAGTAAATTATTTTCTCTTCCTCACCAGGAATTAGAATCACCGAGTATTACAATCTCACTTTGATTTTTGAAGAATGAAAACTCATAATAAAATAGCTCTCATCTTGAAAAGAAAGGAAGGACGTAACCTAAAGACTTCCCTGAAGCACATCCCAAGCATTTGCAATAAGCATTTCACTGCAAGTTAGTTAAATTGGTAAAGAATGGCTTATTTGAAATGAAGAGGTGCAGAGTTTGACTTCTAAGGAGAAGCAGAAAATACGGCTACTAAGAAACATTTTATTAAAGACCTCTCAAACTGAATTCCAACATATTCTTCTAGTGTAAGTTGCTCTAAGAGATGTTTTCCTCATTTATTCTTGCACGAGCAATATAAAAAACCTGAATATCCTTCTTCCAAAACCACATATTTGAACACATTTAAAGATATATCACAAGCAAATATTCCCTCCCTTTCTTTTTTCATTTTATTGTGCATCTTGCAGATGATTACGGGTTGTTCCACTGTTTACTTTTAAAAAATAAAAGTGTTCAAATCACATTCATGTCAAATGTTTTCAATCCATATAATTATGAATAAAGACCTATTTCAAGGAAATAAATAAAAAAAAAGCTTACCTATTTCATACAGCTTGATACAGTTTATCAAGCAATCAAACCCCAGAAAGAAAGCAATGTACTGGCATGCTACTGACCACAGAGATCAGATCTCCTTCCTAGCCTGTAACCTATAGGCTCTGAGACTCAGTTATCAGGCATATCTGATATAAAGCACGTCTAATCAGATGATCAGTCTACTGGATCCCTGAATACTGTTAACCATTTCAGATGTTACTTGACTGTCTCGATTATATATTCAAAGATTTCTGAGCTGACAATATGTTATGATTTGAGCTGCATTGGCCATGGAATGATCAACAGATGCTCTTTTTAACTTTTCGTCCAAGGGAGAGAAGAGTGAGACAGAGTCTTATGGATTAAAAAAACCCCTAGACTACTTTAATGAAATGCCATTAATAAAGTAAAAATAAGAAAAGATAATAATATTGATAAGAAAATAATGAAATATATACAATATATACATAACCATTTCAAGCTCCCAGGATGATGATCACACCACCAGCAGGCACTCGGAAAGTCCCAGACTGTACTCACTGACAGACGGGAACTGGATTCCAGCTCTGGAGTCAGAAATGCACAGATTGGGATCAAAGGCAGACGAACAGACAGGGTCCTCCTCAGACGCCAGCGATTGAAGAAAGAGGCTGGTCCCTTTGATCTCACAACTTTTATACTGAGCACGGGGCAGATGGGATGGTCAGTTTGGGGTCAACTCTCCTGTCTGCTCCTCCCTGCAGGTGTGACCCCTCTACTCTCTCCCGTTTCTGACCCTCCAAAGTGGTATATAACAAAGTTATCTGACCTTGGTGGTTATAACAATAAGTTACAAGCAGGAGCCTGTCTGCATACCATTTCTTAACATTAACTATAAACATCGGACCTTATCTCCTAGAAGCAGACACTTCTGAAAAACATGCTTATAATTTCAGAGAATTAGTTAGTTAGAGGAGACTTAACTGAAAAGTAAAATTACTGAAAAGAAAATTGGTTCTGTTTCACCTCAAACCAGGACATAATGGAAGGAGGATTTGTCCTTCTCAGCATGGAATGCAATAGCATCCAACAGCCAGAGCTGAAGATACTGACAAAATCAATTCACAGAACCAGATAAGTAACATCATAAATACAAAAATTTTGAAGCATTTTGAGAAAGGAAATAAAGTCATCTTCATAGAGTAATTTCCAGCAAGAAAATTAGCCTTGTTCTGCACAGACCTATTTGTCATTAGATTTGCAGATGATACAACATGAAAGAAGTGGCTGGCAGACCAAATGGGCGTGCTGCCATTCAGAGGGACCTTGACAGGCTGGAGAAAGGGGCTGACAGGAACCTCATTTAGTTCAACAAGTTTCTTCCCTGTCCCTGGGGAGGAATAACTCCAGGATCCAGCACAGGCTGGGAGGTGAACAAATGGAATGCGTATCGTCAGAAAAACCCCTGGGGTCCTGGTGGACAACAAAGCTGACCAAGAGCCAGCAACATGCTGTTGAGCAAAGGCCAAGGGAAGCCATAAGACCCCCCCACTGCGTCCAGCTGTGGGGCCCCCAACACCAGAAGGACATGGACCTGTTGGAGTGAGTCCAGAGGAGAGCCATGAAGATGATCAGAGGGCTGGAGCACCTCTCTTATAAAGACAGGCTGAAAGAGCTGGGGTTGTTCAGCCTGGGGAAGGCTTGGGGGAGACCTTATAGCAGCCTTCCAGTACCTAAAGGGCACCTAAAGGAAAGATGGGGAGGGACTCTTTATCAGGGAGTGTAGTAGAAGGATGAGGGCTAATGTTTTTAAACTGAAAAAGGGTAGATTTAGATTAGATTACTTAAAAAGTATTTGCTCTGAGGGGGGTGATACACTGGAACAGGTTGCCCAGAGCAGCTGTGGAAGCCCCATCCCTTGGAGCATTCAAGGCCAGGTTGGATTGGGCTTTGAGCAACCTGGTCTGGTGGAAGGTTTCCCTGTCCATTGCAGGGGAGTTGGAACTAGATGATCTTTAAGGTCCCTTCCAACTCAAACCATTCTATGATTCTGTGAAACTAAGTCAGGGGCTGTATTTGATCAAAAAGGTCTAGAATAAGATGACACTTTGGTACAGGGAAATATTGACTTCTTATGACAGCAAGCTGGCCTGATAGTATTAATTTAAGAATGCTAAAATTCAAGAGCTATAATAAGCACAAGATGTGCCCATCCATTGTTTCCTGCTAGCGCCAATTTTTTAATTTATGTAAGGATAGTAAGAGATCACTTCATTTTACACCCATGTACATTGTAAGAAAGACTAACCTGGTATTAATTGATATAGCGTTTCCAGATAAAACTTTCGAGGGTCCTTTTGCAAACTCATAATTATGGAGTATATTAGAAGGAGAAGTTCCGTATTGTGAAAGATTACATCACAGTAAAGTCGACTGGAGCCTCAAGAGCAGCCCAATTTATGCAAGGAGTTTAGCTAGACCTCCAAAGATAAAAACTCTCTATTTAAAATGGCACAATTTCTCATTCTAAGTCTAGGGAATGCTTTCAAAATCTAATTCATATTATGTAGAAGTTATAGAAAACAGTAATTGAACAGAGATTATCTTTTTCCAGGCAAGAAAACAGCTCTAGCCTAGTTGTGCTAGCCTAAAACAATACCTGTCTTCCCTGCTCTTACTGCAGGTCCCGTGTTTTAAGGCATGACACAGCAGAAAAGACTAGGAACAGAATCTCATTATGCTGTAAGTAGAACGAGTTCATCAAAAATGCACCAAGGAGCCTATTGTCTCCCTTAATAGCTTCAGAGATGCCTGAGCTGTCAGCAAAGGAAGCCCATGTTCAAGCACACGTCACTGCAGGACAGCTCAGAGTAACCCTCCCACAAGCTCATCAATTTATGAAGAGGGGTTTGGTTTCTGGAGTGGCAGCTTGCAGAATGAAGTGCAGAAACTTTTTCAGGGGCCAAATCTGTTCACATGCCGTATGAATGACAAGACAGGACTGTCTAAACACAACTGAGATTGTGAGCTATAGTGCTGAAAATCATGCCGTCACTTCCTTCTTGCCACGTGCTGAGTGGAGGTCTAATGGTCCCAAGAACTCCAGCAGATCTGATTCCAACTGAGGAAATCATAACGAAGAATGCACAATTTAGAAAATACAAATAACTAAGCCTCTTCCTCTTGGTTTTTATATGGTTTGGTAATCCATATCGTAAATGCAAACTATTAATATATAGCTAAATTATATATTTTATTTTAATGAGTGAATACATGTGTGCATTATAATATCCCTTTATAAATATATATAAAGATTAAGCCCTGGGAAAAAAATCAAACTCACACACCTGTAAGACGTATGCGAAATCACCACTATTGTCAAACTGTAAAAGGTTTAAAAACAATATTGAACAACGTAGTCTACAGTTTTGTAGCAAAGAATTAATCAAAGCATCTGCTCCATGTCAGGATTCTCATCTTTTTCTGCAATGGTGCCAGCATTTTAAATCTTCTTTTGAATTTTTGCCCACTCTGTTACATAAATAATGCATACTCTCATACTCCAAAAAGCAAAAGTTGGTATTTAATAATTAGGGGTGAGACAAGAAGACACCACAAAACCCCACTTCCTCCCCCATATTCTTCAAAATACCTGCAATACTACTGCAACATTGTTATAACTACAGCACTCCACTGCTTGGAGAAATTGCCCACACAAGGTACTTCTTTCTATATAATAGCTTTAACTTTCAGCTACATTTTTTTCATTGTTTTGGTTTGGAATTTTTTTTCTGTAAAGACACATGTTCAACTAGTTTTCAGAGGTTATTTTCAAAGGATTGTGTAGTAGGAGTAACTGGATCATATTTAAAAAACAGTACTTGAATTGCCTTTGATATTTTTCAGTGTTGAAACATCAGCTTTATTTAGTAACAGGACTGAAAGAATGTTTTCACAGTCTTTGCTCTTCATTCCACATCCAGAGGAATATTTTGTCTTCCTGCTATCTGATTACTTTAAACTTTGCATCTTGGCAGCTGAGCTTCCTGAAATCGGCCGTAAAGTCAGATAAATATTATTTGTAGTGCCAAGGTAATACAGATGGTTAAATTAAAACACATAATGCACTGATAAGCTTTTTCCTTGTGATTAGCCCTCAGCAGGGACCTTCTGCTCTGGAGAACAGTCTTACCGTACTAATGTTTATAAGCAGTTTAGCAACACTGCTTCTAAACACTCCTGCAAAAAACACAGTGCAATAGATTTACTTTACAGCACATTGAAGGTAAGTATGCAACAATACTTAATTGTATAGCAATTTTTTATTGACTACATTTCATGACTGCAAGTAGATACAGAGAGGAAGCTTAGGAAACATTAGGAGTGCCCTAAATTTTGATATATTTACTCCAAATTATACAGTAGCTTGATGTGTATAACAAAACACAATGCGCATGCACCACAATTGAAATAGTAATAAAATTTTTTAAAAGCTCCTGTACAGTTAGTAGGCCTTTAGTAAGTATAGAATCTTTTGAAACAAGAATCTTAGGCTTTTCTCAGCTTGGTTAGATTACATGTTCATGCACTAATTCATACTGTTTCAGCCCTTTGCATTCCACCCATTAAATCAATTCAATTCAATTCAATATACTGTTTCATTAAAAGTATGAAATGCTCTTCAGAGGAGTGAGGTGACCATGAACAAAGCAAAAAAAACCAACCAAACAAACAAAAAACAAAATAAAAAGCAAAGATCTAGATTATATTCTACTTAGGGAACAGAACCTGGAAAAAAATTTGCTTTAACTTCAGCAAGCTCTCAATTGGGCAATTTCCTGAAATGGAGAGTCCTACCACCAGCCACAAGAGCCCCACAGGTATGTGCAATGTCCTGCCCAGTCAACAGTAGTGGTTCCTTTGCTTTCTCCTCTCTAGCAATTCAAGGTAGTTTTACTGAGGGCAAACGCTGCAAATTATACTCTTTGCCATGTATATACGGAGTACAAAAAAACTAATTCATTTTTATACTTGTCATTTGGACACTCCTTGCCTTTTTATGGGGACTATGAAACATTGCATAAAAATAAAATATAAGATACCTTCAAATAGTTATCACTCTTCAGTAATGAAGAGGCACTATGGCTAAACCAGTTGCATCTGGCTACACAAGTCTTGGAAGACTCCTCTGTTTACCTTGTGCATGTAGACCTCATTTGCCGCACGGAAGGTTCACCTCTTCCAATTTGGGTTCTTTCATCTGACTCCATTACAAACTTCCTTCTCTGTCTCCCTGACCAGAATGACACTCGTATCTTTGCAGGAGCCCTCACATACACAGAAAGGAGAATGAAAAACAAGGTGTCTCCAAAAGACAGGATGGAAGCCACCCTCTGTTAGAAAAATTTATCTGTCAAATGTATTCAGTACTTACTGTTTTTATTTCAGTATGAAAATTCAACTAAGTTGTCAAACTTGTATCACAAGCGACAATGTCTGCCTTTACAAAAGTCTGGCATTTTATGTAATAGCACTATTTATTCAAGCCAAATACATGCCAGGTTTCAAGACTATTTTTTAATTATAACTTGTTTCAGTGGAAGCTGAAGGCTTAAGAGAAAAGATACACATATGTGGGAGTCTGTAGACACTTTAATGCAAATGGCAATCAAAAGGCTGCTTAAACATAAATGCTATACCTCATTCTTGGTTTTGTCTTCCTGGTTCTTTTCTTTAGTAAAGTTAATACTTCTTATCCACTTAAGTGCAAGACTGAACTCTATTAGTAGTGTTGTTAGTGTATTAGTCCACATGTGTTTTCCTGAGCCTCCTAAGCACTCCTCCCCAAAAACAAGAAAAAAAAAAGCAAACCTGCCTTTTCCATACATTTGAGGAGAAAAACCAGCTAGTTGTTTCCATTATGCTTAGGGCTAAAAATCTGAGGAAATTTGGCAAAAACAAAGCATGTCAGATGGACCAAACAGCCTCCTTAGATAAAAAGAGACAGATTTCTGAACAAAGGGGAAGCGTAGTAAATTTTATGTCTTTTGACTGTAATAAAACATTTGATACACTGCCACATACCAAGAGATTAGATAAGCTACAAGAGAATGAAATTGTTACAGAAAGTCAAAGCAACCACATGAAAGGGTAGTTAGGAATCAAAATGCATCAGACAAGAGGGAGGTTACCAGCAGACTTCCTCATGTATCGTTCCAGAGGCCAGTCTTATTCCACAGCTTCATTAGTTGCCATAACATAAAAAAACTGTTCCAGTAACAGCAGCCACATTTGTCAATGACAGAATTTTGGAAAGCAGCAGTCACACACAGAAATACCTGCATGCCAACAGAAGCAAGATGATTTCATAGTACAAAAGACAAGATCAGACACTCAACAGTTGTTAAGTGACAAGGTGGGTTAAAGGACAAGACTGTATGGTACCAAGTCCTAGGATCTATCAGGAAATATACTTCCAAGAGAAAAAGTAATTTTGGAATTCTATAGCAGTAACCTATTATGTTTAAAACATTTATGTTTAAATTTATGTTTTTATGTTTAAAAAAAAGAAAAAAGGAAAAATATTTGCTTCTTTTAGTGTAAGCACAGACAAGGGCTGTTGAAAGAGAAAGATGTTCAAAAAGGAGAGATAAATTAGCTTCTAGCTGTCACTTACGTGTAACACCAACAGGATAAACCCTATCTCATCTAAGGGTTGACATCAAACCATGGACAAGTAGGTCAACAAGGCCAGGAATAAATTCAGATTAGAAATGAGGAGAATGATTGCTAACCACTTCATGCAAAATACGCAGATGCTTTTAAAGTGATTATCAGTACACTTAAGGACGGGTCATAATGTCATACTTAAAATTATGGAGGAAGTAGACAGAGCAATGCAGAAGACACCTTCCATGCTTTCAATGAACGCTAGTCCCCAGTTGGTTTCATGGCAGCCCACTGGGCCAACAAGCATAAGGGCATAAACAGCCTTCAGACTGAAAGCTGGTCCCCTTTGATTTCATATTCAAACTGTGGAACTTAAGTTTTTGACAAGGAAAGAGGCAATGTTAGTCTCAAATGTTAAAAAACAGAAAAAAAATGCTTAAAATTTTTGTTCTCACAGGAACTGAAATCAAGTCAGCAACATTCCTATTAACACTTTCATAAAACTACAGTTTTTGTCATGTACAAGTCAACACTGGAATTAGTTGAGGCTTTGCCCACATTAAACAAACTCTCAGCAGCTGATCTCCTCTAGCAGGCCTCTAAAGGACATCTCTAGTCGTAACAGGCATTCACTTAAATTAAACTTCCAAACAGGCCAAAACATGTTTGTGCAAGTGAGCTCTTGAGCATAAGCTGAGTCACAGGGTAGCTGTTAAAATGACAAACAGCTACGAATTTTCCAAAGCTTGATTGCACAGTTATATGTGAACTGGGAAATGATAAGAATTTTTCTTACTGACGAAGACCAAATGAGAAGCCTAGATTGCATTTCTCTCACACGCCTGAGCACCAGCCCTCATTCTCTTGGGACATCTAGAACAGCTCCAGGCATTCAAGGATACACATGCCTAACATGATGCCAGGATTAGTATAGATGACAAAGGCAAGTTTTGTACAATAGTATACATAGGATAACTATATCAGAACATAAAGTATAGCTGAAACTAGAAATGGCAAGTAATTTTTTGATTTCTGTCTGCTGAGTGTTTAGGTCCTGTTACAAATTACCTGGCCATCAACATACCAGGTTATGCTTCACTTCCATATACCATCTTAGTTGAGCAAAAGCAACCCAAATGAATTGTAGTATCACACTGATTATTCAACTAAAGAGGAATCGAAAATATTCAAATGTTGTGGCTTGAAGACTCTGTGGAGATGACAGCATGCAAACAAGGGCCCATGCTATTCAGGTCAAGAGTTGAAATGGTCATGCACAGAACTTTGTGAAATCAATCACTACTACCTGAGAAAAGAACCTTCAGTCCAGCAGAAAACGTATGAAGTTCTGTGGAACTCCAGCACCTGTAAAGCACTTTTAAGACCAAACGATTCAGAAGAAATTATAGGCAAAAGGCTTTGAAATCATAATTTGCAGAGAGTCCCATGGAAACCAGAAGACTAATACTTGTTCCTCTATGCAGCTTAGACAGGCTATCTTCAGCTTCTGCTTTCTTTCTGAGGACTCTGTTCAAGACTTATTTGTAAGGCAGGAGGTGTTCTCCAACAAGGCTGAAATAAAATGATTTACTGCGACAGGCTGTAATCTAACCTTGTATGTCTATGCTTGTTAATCAGTTCTCGTGTGATACTGTCAAGTGGAATTACATTTAAAAATTTCTATGTGATACACAAAAGTCATCAGATTTACGCTTTTGCACTGCACACACTCAAGAAAGATTCACTCTAACATAAAAAACTGATTCAGAATTGAAGAGTCTGAATATTTGATTTAATGCATTGGGTTGGTTTTTTTATTATATAATTTTTGTTTCTAAGTCCATTTGCTGCAATAGGTAGACCATAGCCTGTACACATTTATACATGTCTAAACTGTGTGTTTCTCTACAGTAGTAATAACAGTTTTCAACATTTTATTGCTAATGTTCTCCAGACACATCCCACAATAAGTCTGGTAAGTGGATGACTGTGTCAAACAAAAATTTCAGTCCTCTTTGTTCAGTGAAAAAGAATGGTGATGAGACCTGCCCTTCAAAAAGATTAATTTTTTATGTTTCTTTTCTCTCCCAAAAGCTATAGTACTTTTTTTTAAAGGGCAGACCTAACTATGTGTTGAGAACAGATTTATTGGATTTTTTTTTCCTTCTGTTGTTGGCATTTGCTGACAGGTTTCGAATTCGATAGAGAATTATGTAATAAATATTTCTAAGTCTACAAATTAAACACCAACAACAGTGTATACCAAGAGTTACTTTTTATTTAAGCACTTCTTTTTAATTGGGTCCTGTATACTTCTGTAACATCTATACACTTCAAATGTACTGTTTAAGAACCCCATAAAAATCCTCTTTGGATTTTTATGTTTTAAGATATATTCCGATGATTATTCCCGTTCCCAATTTCATCTTATCTCTGTGGGGGTAACAATTTAGCAATTCAGTTCTGACCTCTCTTTCACTGAAACAAAGCAAATGATTAGTCCAGAATTTCTGACCTCTCACATCGCTGGTATCATGCTGAAGCAGACAAAGAAAGAGCATACCATCATCTGCACACAAACATTTCTAAAAACAATTTGAAAATAGTGAATGGTGCTTGTTTTGATCTTTAAACTACCTGAGATTATGACCATAACCCTTAATTCTCAGAGAAAATCTTAAATCAAATAAGCAGGCTTAAGTTGCCTGCATTATTGCAACAGGGTCTCAAACCCCTCGTTTTTTTGGAAGAGACTTTTAAAATTCCTATTTCTTCCATATCACCCTCAGCCCTCCAGGAATTTTAAAGTTAGCAATAGGATATATTTTATAATATAACAAGTCACTACTTAAACCTTAAAAGGTTCCTTCTTCAGTGAGAACTATACCTTTCTAGATTTCAACTATGTTGATCCATAAATATATCAGTCATAAGAGAGGTTTCTTAGTGGCATACTTCTGATATAAACAAAGATGATATTCAATTTTGAAAGACTTTGTGTGGTGAAAGAATTTCTTACTACCAGGACACAATTTGACCTCCATATATTTCTTAATTATTTGCAAATTGCTGCTATGCCAGGTTACTTAGCATATAGTCTTAGAAGTGTTTCAAACACATACCTTTGTGACATTGCCATCTATCTGTATTTCAGGTATTTTGAATATTTCTCCAATATCCTGGGAAGTGTATGGACTTGTTTCTGTCTATGTAAGAAGATGGACAATATCAGTGTCTAAAAGTATGCTGATAACTGCACAAAGATTTTATTTAAATGTGAAAAGCAACTGTGGCCATCAGAGGTGAAAAATTCAAGCAGCAAACACAATCTAATTTTTTCAACAAAGTTTAGATTTTTCTTCATTTTTACTTTGAATTCCACATAAATACACTACTACCTTGTTCTGAGTATGCTTAGAAATTCACTAGGTCCCCTACTGCACCTGTGAAAACATGTTACTTCATTGCTTGCATGTATGAGAAGGTCATAAAAGCATTTTCTTCAACTGTGCATTACTCATGTTTTATCAGAGGTCTTATACAGTTAGCTAAAATAAAGTTTAAAAAAACCCCAAATTGTATTTTTACACAACAAGCTCATCTCAAAATGAAGTCTTGTTCTTTTGTCTCTGAAGTTTCCTTCTAAAAATCTGTAGTGACAAGTAACTCCGGAAAATCTGTAAGGATCATATTCCATTTCTTAAAGCAGTAAGGCTTTGCCAATGCCACACCTCAATAGAAGAGTCCACTTCAAAACCACAGTAATAAGGGGGACTGTGTTTAGGGCAAACTTTTCTATCTAGAATCTGGGAATCCTCTAGGTGGACTAGTTCATTAATGAATTCATTAATTCAGCTACAGCTTTTTGTGACAAAATCCTGTCCTGGGCTGTGAGTTTTCAAGAAGAAAACAGTTGATGTGCTATGGACCACATGTATGCAAGCCCAGAAGAGTCCAAGTGCATCAGATGCCAGATGTACCACACGTGCACAAGCCAGCTTTGCAAACTCTTGTTTTCTAGACATATAAGATCTACTGTGCATGTGCTAGATTTCTCACCTACACATGTGCACCAGACATACCTGGATTTCTGAACACTCAACAATACCTCTGGAACTATGGCTGTGGGATATATAGAAAATCAGAAAAATCAGCAAAGCCCATTGAACAAGGGCTGGTGGAGGCAAGTGGAGGACTTATTTACAATGCCAGATACATGTTAGCTATACTTTCCACAGCCTCTGCACTGTGTATCTATTTCTGCACTGTGTATCTATTACCAGCCCTTAATACCAATCTTGTGTTGTGTGCATGAATGCAAATCTATCACACCAGCAGTTCAACCATTGATTCCAGCAGAATCAACATTTTAACAGCTGATTTTCCCCATAAAATTCGATACTTATCACCACCTTCCCTATCTGACAGCAAAACAGTGTCTTCTTGTTAAGGGGAACATCAAGACCCAGAGGCCTGGAAATTACAGCAGCTAAAGTTCTGACATTAATAAATTGAATTAAGAAAACACTTATGGATTTTCATACAATGAATTTGAGACCCTATTCCCAGTGTACTAGATCTGATCATAAAGGTATTGGCATCTCATTTAGTCATATTACTGGAACAATGAAATATTCTCAACCTTCCTAATTTGACTTGAAGTGTTCCTTCCATTAGAACACATTCTGCAATGAGATATGCAGCTGTTAGTGGAACACACACCCCAGCCACTAGTAATAAACTGTCGTCTCCCTAGCTGCCGATGATGACAACGTCATACTCAGCAAGGTCATTAGCACAGGAGGCACAATTAACTATAGCTTATTCATGCCATATTGCTAAGTGAAGAAAAACACTCTTATAAGACTGTATGATTTCATTCTTTTAGACTTACCACCTCCAGAAAATTAAAAACATTATAACCTTTATACAAAAGGAATACACCTGATATTTTCAGCATGAGACTAAAGATTATCTTCAATATCATGACATTAAATAAAGTCAGCTATGAGACTAATTCTATCAGAGACTGTGTTGTCCAGGTATTAGAATCACTTCCTATTCTGTTATAATGCCAAGTGAGCAGCTGGAAAGGGTCTAAGAAACATCCTTATACAAGTTTGCCATGACATTCTTTTAACTTTTGCCAGAATTAAAAAAAGAAAAAACAACAAACCAACAACAACAAAAAAAACCCCCAACAAAACCAGACATATACAGAGATTTGGACAGGCACTTTTGTTAAGCCTTGTCTCTAGTTTCAATACTAAATGGTTTGTTTTATGTCACAAGAACCCTGACCATATAGAGGAGTACCAGAAATTCTCACTAGCCCTTTCAATTTTAGCAGGCTGGGTCTGAGACAACTATAACTCCACCCCATGGTCTAACTTGCCTGACTCAGAAAAAGCCACGTAACAGCCTGGGCATCATAATATTAACTACACTGTTGCTTCTAAGAAGATGAAACAAAGGAGGAAAGGCTGTGGGAATCAAAAGAAAAATAGTGGGTAGGAGATATGGAATCAGCCGTGGTGCAGAATCATTGCTTCAAGAGCCCTATACTCATCTATAGATATAAAGCCCAATGAAAAAGTGGTATGAGCCCATCAACATTTTTCAGTATAATAGTACTTCTGATCATTCTACAAAAATAGCACAATATAAACACATCCTTATGACTCAACTTTCAAGAAGACTTTACACATATATATATATACACACACACACATATATATATAAATTGGAGTGGGAAGAGGAAAATATGCAGAGATGGTAATCTCAGTGTTGCAGAAAGTCTCTGTTTGAGGGAAAGAATAGAACAGTTAACACACGCGAGTTCACAACACAGTCCATGGAAGACACACACAGATAAACCACAGACTTAAAAGAAAAATCTGACATCTTTAGATACGATTAGCTCCTAAAAAGGGATACTGGACTGGAGGAGGTTCAGACCATTCATCTCACAGCTAATGAAACAGGAAAAGAGGGACAAAGAGGTGCTGATGATGGGCAAGGAGAAGCATAAGGATATTTTAGTGAGTACAATCTACAGAAGCTGGGTGAACTGCATTTTTTCTTAAGTCACAGCACATAGGGATCTTTAAAGGGTTCTAAGTTTCTCTTCAAATGAGAAACCCCTCCAACAGTATGCACCAGTGAGGATGTTGGTTGTTGTTCTCTCCCCCTTTTAAAAAGCAGAAGAAATACCTATGGCAAACTTCTGCTTTAAAAGATATTTTTGTACAGTTGCCACTTTGCCATGGTTTTCCCATGGAGGTACCACAACCAAACTGCAACGCAGCAGTTGGTCGATTACAGAGACGCAAACAGCAACTCGCACTTACTTTATATCTCATAGCCATTGTTTATTTGGTCTGCAGTGATGACCTTGTGTCTGAACTGAAACAAAATCCAAAACAGCAGCTCTGAGCATCTTGTTCATAACAATGAGAAAAGCACTTGATGAACCAAAATCATGAGTGTGCTTCTTCGTTGACTCAAAATTCATCCCTTATTTGAGAATCTACTAATATCAACAGAGGGATATTCACTGATTAGGTTTTGAATAATATCCTTCTGTGAGTAATTTTGGTATTTTTGTAGTTGTACTCTCACTTAACTACTGCAGAAAAATCCTATGATCAACAACACTGTGTCTTAGTTAATGAAACCACTGCTTTCTACTGTGCCATCATTTAAGAAAGTTGTCCACTGCAATCCACCTATTGTATTCTGCACTTTCTTAACTACTGAGCTTCGATTTTCACAAACTCTGTAGTCTGAATAGTGCCAGTAGTACCTACTTGGCAACGTGACCTGGCTTCTATACAGTCACACTCCAGCGCTGACACAGGGACAAATCAATACTGCTCTGCTTGCATCATAACTCAGTTGATGCAACAGTGTGCAATAGAACATCCCTGAAGTCCTTTCAGTACCTCAGAAAAATAACCATTAGGGAGTTTTAGTAAGGTTGTCAAATCTACTGACAGAGAACAATCATAACTAAGGGGCTTGCCTTCTTAACAGCTTGTTCGAGTTAATTTTAAGACTGTGACCTTTTAAAAGCTTTCTAGTATCCCTAGACTTTTACATTCCTATATTTAAAGATTTTATATGTTCAGCATCAGGGCACATTCCACCAACTTCAAATGCATTGTGGCAGAAATGAGTGTGAGCCTTTGTAGTCCTGGTCCACACAGACTGAAAGCTTGAATTCTGATTAAATTGTATTTTCATACAACACAATATCTGTGTTCTTCTGTTGTTAATGTAAATGATTGTCACTTGCCTTTTAATATTTCTTTTTAAAATTACTCTAATACCTAAACACTAGGGGAATATTTTCTTCACACCAAAACGCATATCTAAAATCAAAAGGTCATCATCTCCAGAACAGTTATATTGAATCAAATCCAGCCCTGTCACAATTTTCATAATTGAATGGGAGAACAAATGTGCTCACCTCTGTAGGGTGGACCTCACTGCATCTACCTTCACTGCTGAGCTCTTTAAAATCTTTCTTGTCTGCCTTGTTGCCTCATTAGCTTTCCACTTGTCCCCAAGCTTCATTCACAATTTCTGGCATTTTTACAGCCTTACTTGTTTCCTATGACAACTTTTTGAGACCCAAAGCTTCCCACCAGCCCCTTCAGAAATTCTAAGTCAACCAGTCACATGCAGTGGCCACATTTCCTTTTCTGTTTCATTCCCTTTTTTTGTATCCCCTTCTCTTGAGGGACCACTAATGAAATTCCCTAGAGCACATCTGACCTTGAAACTTCTGGTGTGTGAGAAAAAAGAAGTAAAGCTACTGCAGATTTGGGTTCTCCATAACAACTGTCTTCAAACTAAAAGGAAAAAATGAGAGCAAATAGTGATACATACTATGGCCTGTTTCACCTTTTCCAACAAGAAATGAATTTCAACATTCCAGGCTAGACTCACCTTAGACTCTGACTCTTAAGACAGAGAGAAGAACCCATTAGCATCTTCAGCACACAAACTAGTCCAGTGAAGAAGCCATCAGGGTGGGTACAAGGACCCATCTTCATCTTCCTAAATAACCTTATTGACTCGAAAGAATAACAGGTCCTATGCCAGAATATCCTGTAGCTCGGCGTAAGGGCACATTCTGAAGGTGCAAGGAATACTAATGGAGGCCTGTGTTTGCAGTCAGAGAACAGAAATAATAGGCTATTAGGTCTGCAGAATTATTACAGTCACCTCTGCTTGTTCAAGAAAAAGGTCTGGGGTTCATGTTTAGTTTTGATAGCTTTGAAAGAAAATCTCCTCCCCAAAAGAACATGAAGTTCACAGACTTTATTATTCCATAGCTAAAATTTTCAAGGCATGTACATGAGACCTGTCAGTCAATGCAAACTGGGTCTTTAAAACATGCAGATGATGATAACTACAAAGAAGCGGCTTGTGTGATTCAACTCTTGGTTAAGGCTGCTAATGCTCCTTCTATGGGTAGAACAGTATTTCAACATTAAGGTAATGCCCAACTTGAAATAGTGTACCATTTATAAAGCTAAACATAAGCTTTTTCTCCTAGGAGCTTCCTCTGGCTTTCTCGGTCTTAGATTTGGAAATCAGTTTCCGGTAAGTTGAGAAACATGTATGCACATATAAATATATATATACATATTTCTCCATTTATTCTTGAAGTTAAATGTATAATAGCATTAAGCATATATACTCTGACATCTCTGAAGCTTCACCTATCTCCATAAAATCTACATTTTTCCTGAGCTCATCTGTAAACCAGCTCAGCCTAGCCACTAAAAATAAAGCTATCTATCTTACATGTGTTCATAAAAAGATAATTAAATATATGAGTAAAATGTTGAAAAAATAGTCACAGTAAATATCATGTTATTGCCATTCAGAGGAAATAATGAGAAATAAAGACAGAATAAATAGCTATAATAAATTAACACATTACCATTAGATACTTTTTCTCATCACACTTTATTTCTAGAGAGCAAACACTTAAAGTCTGGCAATAAGTAGCAGAAAGTTTTCATTTGGTTGCTTATTTAGACTTGATATTTTATTTTTCTCTCCTTGCACCTCTGCAGTCACTGTGATTCAAAGGGTTTTATAACAAGGCAGTTTCTCTGAAATTCATGAAAAACTTCAAAAAGTTGCAACCGGAGATCGCCTACTTGGCATATTCTTTACACAATACTTCCATTATGTCATTAAAGGAAATATGTTATCTAAAAGCAAAAAGAACATAAGAACAACAGAAAAAAACTACTCATATCAGAAAAGAATAAGGCTTTTTTTTTTTACATTTTCATTTTGAAATGTGACAGAATTGTTGAAGTGCTGCTTCAGCAGAAGTATTAAATATATGTCTTTAAAGAGTTGCTTTCAGCTACAAACACAGCAAATAGGTTATAATGGGATACTTGTATCACTTTCCAGACAGTGTTAGACTAAAAAGTGCAAGTTGTGTCTAAAAATGTGCTCCTGCTTTCTTAACTGATATTAACATCATGGATACTTTGAGAAGTACTTTTGTGTATTATGTTATGATGAATAAAAGAATACCCCATAACCTTCAGGTGAATTCCAAAAGCCTGCATGCATGCCTCACAGTAGTTGCTTTCTACAGTGAAAAGAAAAATAGTGAAAAAAATATACCACAGAAAAGGTATTACTCAAAAAACCCAGAGATCTCACTTGCAAAAGAGACTGTAGAAGGTGAAAGTGTCTCCTGATCTAAACACGTTTTTATGCTCCTAGTCACAGGTGTTCGGACTTCTCATCTCCCCACAACACTTGGTTTCCTTTTTTTCTCTTTTTAATGAAATCCAATATTATCAGGCAAGACCTGAACAAGCGAACAGAACAGACAATAGATAAAAGGTCCAACAGGAAAGAAGGGTGGTCGGGGACAACGGTAACTCTACATCACCAACTCACAGACTGCCAGTTCATCCACAGCATACAATTAGAAGTGGTCAAGAATTTAAAGCATGTCTGTTCATTCTAGATGTTCTGTTTGAAATCGATCTTTTATT
Source organism: Limosa lapponica baueri (assembly GCA_002844005.1). Lineage (NCBI taxonomy): Eukaryota > Metazoa > Chordata > Aves > Charadriiformes > Scolopacidae > Limosa > Limosa lapponica. The sequence goes on along the minus strand of KZ505748.1, from coordinate 535,991 downwards.
AAAAAGGAAGGCCAGCCATCACTTAAAAAGTGTCAGCACACAGAAACAAACTAAAACACCGCAAAACCCTCCAGTGTATACTACAGAATATTTTAAAACTCATTTTATAGATGTCAAAATGAGGAAAAAAGAGCAGTTACCTAAAATAAAAGTTAGACAAAATGTCCAATTTGTCATACATGACAAAGTATTTGTGCAAAGAACTAGTTATGCTTTCTTCAGCTACCAAGAACTTTCAAAAATTCATGATAAAAAATATTTCCTTCAAAGATGGTAAAACTAGATCAGAAGTAAAATTCATTGCAACTCATCTAATGATGTTAAGTCCTACAGTGGCAGCAATGTCTGACTTGAAACCTGCGCAAGCACCTCTCGTAGGCTTCATCTGCCCAAGCCCTCTTCTCACCTCCCAGTCACACCGCTGACAGAGATTTCTGGTTTCCATTTTTATTGGATTTTGTTATTGCTACGCTTTCTGGGCAATGAAACCATCAGAAAAGTATTACATTCAAATACAACGGACACCTGCTTTTAGCTAGCTCATGCGAGCTAAATCCTCTAGCCGCAGGAGGCAGCGAGGAGCCGTGGCCGGCCTGTGGGGGCTGCAGGAGACAGGGGCGCACCCTCCTGCTGGTGCAGGAGGGAGAACGGCCAGGCAAAGTGTTACTTTCCATTTTACAATATTATTAGATTATTTTACCCGTCCCTGCCCTGGGCTAGAGCTCCTCTTTCTGCTGTTCTTAAGAAGAGCATTTTCACTTCTGATAACCACTCTTGGTATGTTTGTAAGTTTTTCAAGCAGTTATTAAGATTATAGACAGGAGTTACTAGATGTGCTACTGTGCATCTTGTAAATTAATTCTCAAAGGACTTTTTACTGTTGATTTACACAATCCCAGGGTAACTCAGGCTGGCAGGGACCCCGGGGAAGTCTCCACTCCCAGCCCCTGCCCAGAACAGGCTCAGTCAAGGTGTCAGACCAGGCTGCCGAGGGATTCACCCAGTTGAGGCATGAAACCCCCAAACATGGAGGCTGTGCACCTTCCCCAGGTTCTGGCCCCACTGCTGGGCTGTCCCACTGGGGGAAAGGTTTCTCCTTATCTCCAGCCTGAGCCTCCCATGTTTCAGCTTCTGTTGCTGCCTCTTGTTCTCCTTCCGCTCACCACTGTGAAGACCCCAACTGCATCTCCTCCATCTGCTCCCATTCGTGCCAGGAATGCTGTTGTGTGCCAGCAAAGACGTCACTCCTCCTGGCTGAACAAGCCCTGGTCCTGCAATGTATCCTGGCAGGGCACAGGCTTCAGCCCCATCATCTCATTGGCCTACCCTCACCTCCCACCAGTTTGTCGGTGTTCCTGTGTTGGGGACCCAAACTGGAGGGAGCACCCAGACAGGGTCTGACGAGTCAAGCAGAGGGGACAGTGCCTGCCCTCCCCTGGCTCTCGGGCCATGTCCTGCTCACACCACCCCAGGCACTGCTGGCCCTCATTACTGCCTGGGCACATGGGTGGCTCCAGCTTGGCTTGCTGCCCACCAGCACACCAGTCAAGTGTGTCAGGCGTAATTTACCCTTGGTAACTCCTTGCCAACAGCCCCCTGTCACTGTCTTCTCCCTGTTATGCCCAGACATGGGCTACAGGAGGTATCACTCCTGGATTTTACCTGGGACTGACAGGAGGCTGGCCGGCCTGTAATTCCTCAGGGTGGCTTTTGCCCTTTTTTGAAGGCAAGTGTGACATTTGTCTTCCTCCAGTTGTTGGGCACCTCTCTGATCTCCACAACTTTTGAGAGGTGATGGAAGGCAGCTGCACAAAGACATCAACCACCTTCCTCAGCACTTTGGGGTGCAATCTGATGAGTCCCAGGGATGTGTGTGGGTCAAGTGCTCCTGAGCAATCCCAACTTGACCATCATCACTGGTTGGTAGCTCCTCTCCTCCTTGACCCCCATCACTAAGTGCAGAGGCCTGACAGACATTGTTGGTGACAACCAAGAAGGTGATGAGGACCTGCATTATCCCTGTCTGCTGTCACTGTACCACCTTCTCCACCTGTAGTGATCCTGACAGGGACACCATTGCATATCAAGGAGTCAGTGATCCACATACCAGTTAACCTGAGTAGACCCTTACCTATGCTGTGCTGCACTGCATATGTGATGGCCTTCAGGCTGTGTTGTGCTGCACAAAGTCCTTAGCCACAGGACAAACTCAGCCAGATAATTTTATGGAGCTTGCGGGCAGGTCCTACTCATCACTGGCAATTACACCACCTGCACTGCCTTGTGTTCATCTAAAAGTGCAGCAAGAACTTCTCATGAGAACATTGTTTCTGCTTGTCAGCAGAAAAGGCAGAGTTGTTTCCTTGGAAGAAAATCCTGAAATAGCTTGAATGAGCAAAATGAGCCAGCCTTCCTACGGACAGGGTTTTCATAGTGTGCTGCACAAGCACTGGAGAACCATTTGACAACAAGAAGTTGTACTTGACACCCTCCAGCAATCTCCTGGGTGGCTAGTGTCCTGATATGTTAAAGTTCCCAATGAGGATGGGGATCTGTGACACAGAGACTTCTTCAGGTTTTTCAGAGAAAGCTCCACCTAATTCCCTACCCTGGTCAGCGCTCTGTAACACATCCCACCAGTGTCACACTTAGTGACCTCTCCTCTGACCCTTACCCACAAGCTCTTAATTCAGACCTGAGGCCCACACATCTGAGCTGCTCCTTCACTCAGAGGGCAGCTCCCTTCCTCCTCTTCGCTGCCTGTCTCCCCTGAAGGTCTCATCTTTATCCATCACAGCACTTCAGCCACATGAGCTGTCCCACCATGTCACAGGTATTCCAGCGATGCTGCAGCTCTATGATCACACGCTGAGCTCTCATCCCTCCTGCTCAATGCCCAGGCTGTGTGTGGTTGTGCACACACCCTGGAGGTGGGTGTCCTTTTGTCCTGTTCTAAAATGCCCGAGCCCTGCCTTACTCCCTTTGTCCTGCACTTTTGCTTTCTGCCCTTGCCTCACCATTTTCTCACTTAACTCTGGGCTGTAATCTGTCTCCTGTGTCACTCCTAATTTTATAGTGTCCTTGCCAGTCTGGCCAGCCTCTTGGCAAAGATGATTTTGCCACAGTTAAGTGAGAAAGAGAAAAAGCTAATTTCCTAAATTCATAAATGTGGAACTCAGAGGGCAAGCTAAGTTTTGTTCGAGGCCCCCTAATCAGCTCCACAAGAAGTCACTCTGAAAACCACCTCTTCACTCACTGGGTGACAACTGCTGTACGTATACTATTCTCCAGCCATACAGACATGTAAGTATAGCTCAGCTCTGCCATAAAGTGGCTGATTTCTCCCTGCTAATCTTTTGTACTCAGCCCATCTGATTTTCAGTTTCCAGAACAGGACCAATGACCCAGTTCACACCTGCAACTTCATTGATGTCGCAGTGAAATAAAAAAGAAAAGTTATATTTCATATGTTCGTACATTTCTCAGTTATTTTTTTTTCTGAGCTACTGTAAATATCCTGTGGGAAAATTCAGCTCAAAAGCAATAAGAAAAACCTATTATCTTTGAACAATAAAGAAAATAAATTGCTGTAATCACAAACTGTACAGCAGAATAGCCATTTATCTTCTTTTTTACTAAACTAGAATGCTATACTGGGCAACCCTTGGTTAAAATGGGTTGAAAACCTAACATAATTCAGAGGCCATAAATACAAATGACACTCAAGGTTTTGGTATAAAGAAGCAAGACACTGGTCTTTACAGGCAGAAATTTAACATGATCCAAAATGTGATCTGTTGTTTTGAATGGCAAAACTTTCATCAGTTTGAGCAGGGGGGTTCTCACTCAGCTTTCTTTTACCAGAGTTACACAAGCAGATGATGGGGAGGAAAACAGCAGAACAGGCTTAATTTCTAAAGCAATAGCTGTTCTTTAGTCCCTCAATGTAAGCAAGGTCAGTATATTAGAAACAAAGATAAGAGCTTTAAAGTTAGAGATTGTTTAGAGGCAGCCACGTGTGATGTAGAAAAGGTTTGCAAGAGCTAACATTAGCTGTCTCAAATATCCTTCCCTTCCTCAGCTCCTGCCAATAAAACAACTCCTTCTCTATCATTCAAGGACTAATATCAAAACAAGCTAAATAAAAATAAAGAAACATGTTTTGGTAAAGAAATAAGACTACAAATTAGTCTTCAGGAATTAACAATTAAAGATATAAAACAAAAATTCAACTTTTAGGATTATTACATGTTACTTTTTCATTGAATAAGTGAGAAACATCAGGATCAGCAATTTCTATAATCATGTGAAGAAAAGGGAGGCTCAAAAATTCAGATATTGGTAAACTGTACCTGATAAGAAAGATGCAGAAAAAGAACATAGCTATTCGTACTACTAATTGTGATGTGCAATTACTAATTTTAAAATTCTGCATTTGGCAGAAGAACTAAAGCAAGCTTTAAAATGGAGGAAATTAGTTCTTCAAAATGCAGAATTTTCCTTTTCTTGCACAACAAGAACACATAGCTAAATGTCTTTGCAAGATCTTCAGATGAAACCCTTTATGCAAAACAAATACACCCTTGCCCCCTGAGTTACTCTGCATTTTCTTTTGAATAAATTTTAGTGTTAAAGAAGTAAGTTTGTCACATAGGTTAAACCCCAGAGATTACTCTAAGGAAGTGGTGACCAAAACTAGCTTTGCTTAATTAAAAAAGCACAGAAATGACCTGAGATCCTGCAACAATGTTATTAGGACCATGAGAAAAAAAAAATAAACATGCACAGTGTCACAGTGTCACCTCCTACTTCAGCACTGACTACCAAAAGTCCTCCTCAGACCAGTGACAACCTTTAAAAAGTTAACTGTGGTAGACAAACAGGAATTCCTGAAAGAAAAACACAATCAGGGAGGCAAAGCTGGAGGAAGGCCATAATCCTAATGATAAAAGGATTTAAATCTTACACCTTTTTTCATGGATTTTTTTGGGAGCAAGGGGGAAGGAAAAGGAAGCTGGTGGTGGGAAATGTCTTAAGGATTAGTATGTTCTGGCACTGCTTTGGAAAATGGTCCCAAGTGAGTTATTCTTAGTGAAATGTGATTTCAGAAATCCTATGCTCTCTTATAAAAAAAAAAAAAAGTGTATAAATGAAGAAAGCACAAACTAATGGCTATGTATTCACAAAAAAAAAACCGCCCAGTGTTTTGTTAAAAAACTAACACAAATTAAAAAACATTCAGAATCAACCATTCCCATCTGTCCTGCAATTTATGGAACTTAGCAGTTTAAGTGTAATGGAAATCCACTAGTATAAATACACCACTTTAGTACTTCTTTAGAGAAGATGACAGAAAGAAGTTGCTCATCTGTTCAGAAAGATTCTGAAAATGTACAGATTAATCCAAGATTCATGCTGACTTTCAATTCTGGCCAAACCTGAACCTCACTCAGACTTCTGCCTGGAGAAAGAATTCAACTCTGCTGTAAGCGATAAGAACCACTTTGTTTAGAACAACAGAAACTCCACAAGCCCTACAAAAAAAACCCCTAATCTCAACTGCATTGTGCATTTTTCTGATGAGTTCTGATGATAGAACCCTTACCTGGGAGTTCAATCTAAGGCACCTACTGCAAAGTAGTGTATTCTAAAAAGAATTCTGAAAAAAACCACCCTAGATTATAGTATTTTAATCTACAGCATGGCACAGATGAATGCAATGCTCCTCCTCTTCCCCGTCCATAAGAGAATACTGTTACTTTCTCTGATGCTTTCTTGTTGCCATGGCATCTTTTCTACCGTAGGTCTCTTCACCCTCATGTTATTTCGCCAACTGGCATTCAACCTGTGAGCATCTTCCCCCCAGCTCAAAAGCTCACAAATCTATGTTTCTTTTTAAAACAAGACATTTGATCTGTTGAATAAGGTATACATCACTCCAGACCTCAGAAAGTCAGCTTGAGGTACGAACACACAACATTGTTTCTAAGCACATGAAGACTGAGGTTATACTTGGACAGGGAGCAGTAAATCCAAAATCTTTTTATGTGTTTGTTCAGCACCTAGCACTAGGGTTCTGATCCCAATGAAAAAAACAATCAAGCACTCTAATAAATGTCACTCAGTTCTTCTACTTGAATACTCAATTTGCTCTCTCAATTTCCCTGTCTATCTTGCCGAGATGTTTGTTTTCCTGACATGTAACCTATGGTGTGGCATGCTTCATCAAGATGTCTGTCCGTCCAGCTCAGAAATTCCTGACAGATCCCACCGAGCTGGCTGAAGGCAGACACGCCACCAAGGAAGAAGACACCTTCCCAAGAAGAAAACCGCCGGTTCCCAAGCACATGTTTCTAGCCTGCCTGCCTGCCTTCCAGCCTTTGGCTTATGAGAGCTGCCACTTTTCGCTCTCAGCGGCACAACGCAAAGACAAGTCTCCAGCCGCTACCTGCCAGCTGCGCTGCCGGGCGGCTCCGACAGCCGCGACGGGGCTGCTCCCCCGGGGAATAAGCGGGTACCCTCAGGCACACACACAGGGAAAGCAAAACGGGAGACTCGCACCTGTTGTAACTACAACCAGCCCTCGGGTAGCGGGATTCTTTCTCCCAAAGTGCAACAGGTTGTCCTAACACCACCCCCACCCAGCGCCCGGACGGAGGATCCCGCTCCCGGTCGCGGCCGTGGGCACTCACCGGCGGCGCGGCCGCGGATGGGCGCCCGCCCTCCGCGGCCGCGGGACTGCCCGCGGGGAGCCCCAGTGCCGGGGTGATGGGCGGGCGGCGCTGGTTCCGCGGGAGCCGTGGGCCGGAGGCGGTATGGGGGTGGAGTAACCCGGGGAGCAGTTGCAGGAGGGATGAAAGGGGGACACCAGCCTGGGGGTGGTGATGGGGCAAGCGTGGCGTGCTTGGTGGCAACTAAAGTGCGCCATATTTCACGGCAAAATTAGAGTTCTGGTCCAGGGCATGAGACGAAAAAGGTGTCCGGCGTGAACTGGGACATAGGTAGAGGAAGTGAAAGGGGCAGGTAGCTGTAGTGTGCTTAACTGTGACAGATTACACCACCTGTTCACTTCAGTGTCTAGATCTTGCCAAAATCTTCCTAGGAGGCTTCTTATTAAACTACATTAGTAGTTCTATGGAACTAAGTTATTAGTTTCCTTATAATAAAACATGATCCTTCTTAAAGTCCAACAGCACTTACAGGTGCACAGCTTCCACACCAAGTCCAGTGTTTTTCCCCTCTGTTTACACTCAGGAGGATGGAAACACCAAATCAGAAGGAAAAGATGCCTTGGTGTCTGTTGGTAGGGTACACCCTTGGGAGGACCCTGCTTTTCTTTCTTAAATTTGCCGAGGAGTGTCTCTGGAATTAGCAGCCTCTCTACTAATACTGAAAGGGTCACCTGTGGTCCTGGTCAGGGTCCTGGATTCAAGATGCCCTACGAGGCACTTTAGGAACATGCATATCGGGTTCATCAGCTCTGCGTGCTGAGCACAGGGCACTGGTGCAGGGCTACACCAGTGAAAGCTGACTCTCCTCTGCCCTGCAAGCTTGCTGCTGATTTTTCTTCATGAGGTGAGAGGATGCTCAAGTCCACAGCCAAACTAAGTCAGCGTGTTAGTGTACAAGCTCAGGCAACAGCATTATGAGGTAAATATTTCATCTTGTTCTTCACAGCCATGTAAAAAAAAAATAAACTAAATCTAGGTAGATACTCGGTTTTTATGGGACCATTAAAAATACAGTAAGTGTTTTGCAGGCATTAAACCATTGACTTGTACTTACAATTTAACTATTCTTACAATTCTTACAATTTCTCAGAACACCATTTTACTGAAAAAGTCAGATGTATACTGCTCTCTGGAGTAGTTGAACTTTCTGTTTTAAAAAGATGATATGACATTATAATGAATGATATTATTCTAGTTATAGCCACAGTACTTAAAATGATTTATGAAAGGATATATTTTCCTCACAGTGTATCTAATTCCATAATAACAAGCAAGAAATAAGGGTCAGAGTTACCAAAGAACATTTTAAATTCCCTACTAAATATAGATTGGAAACTAATGATGAAGGATTTTATTATGGCATTAGGTAGTCTAATGTCCTCCACACCCCTAATCAGACTTCAGACTGATTAAGTACCTTCCATTCAGTGGAGATAGACATTATCTGGAGTGTCTTTTCCTTCCAACACCTGTCACTATAGCAAGTTACTTCATTTGGGTGAACTATTCTCTTGAGTGCTTTTAGCTTCATTTATTCCCCACTGAGGCACATCAGTATTTGGTCAGCTTTGCTGATTAAGTCAATTAGCTTTATAATTTTTAATGACATCTATAGATCAACTCCTCTGATGTCTCCTCTATCTGCTTGTCATAACTATCAAATTTCCCAGCTCCAGTGTTTTTATTTAATTATGCATTAGAGGAATCTAATGCTTTTCAAATCCCACAAAAATTTGTAAACAAGTTAGTTTTTAAAAACTCAAACTACATAAAACCCGGAAGACATGTTCTTAAGGAGTTGTGTTGGGAAGGTGGGGAATAAGAATCTCTAAATGAATTCATAGACAGGATGCAAAAATATTTGTGTTACTGATTTGTCAGTAGTCTTGTTCAATTCTTTGGCAGCTGGAATATGAAATTTGCTGCCTTTGCCTCTTTAGTTACACAGACAGTGCTATACTACATATTTGGCTCACAGTACCATGTAAGATACAACAGAAAAGCAATCAAATATTCTCATTTAAAATGCCAAAACCATTTTAAATAGGCTACAAACTTCAAACTAAAATAGGAAAAAGTCATAAGCAAGAGCAATTTAAACTTTGGTAAGTCTCGCAAATGACCACGCTATGCTGGTCATTTGAGTAACATCAGAAGGTCAAATTTTGTGAAAAGCAATTCAGATGTCAATAGACGTGAAAATATTGTTTCTTTTCAGATGTTAAGGTTGAAGTTTCAGCACAGAAAACAGCTTTCTTATTTCAGCCCATAATTCATCTATACCTGACAATCAAAGTGATGGTCACCTTTTGTATAAGCCATCATACTGCTATTTGTTACATGGCGTGATAGGATTTAATGCAACATGTATGTTTAATAACCACCTACACTGGAGATTGGTTTCTAACATTTATATTATACACAGCATATGTTTATTCCTCTTACACTTGTAAACATTGCTGTTATGGGTTTAATCAGGCATACCGTATGCCTGGCAAGAAAGTACTTGCATCCTGAGCAGAGAAGGACATGACTGCATGTTATGTATACAGTAGCCTGATAGACTTATTTCAGCCTTTCTCATTCCACCTACATGCTTGTTCTTCACAGTCTTTTATAAGCACATTCAAATATTTATCAAGAATTACAAGAAGGCATGTCAATAGGTGGTGACAGGGGCCCCTTTGCTTGGTTTTTGTCTTCTAGCCTAGCAGAGCCCAAGACCCACTGAACTCTTTGGGACTAGTTTGTACTACTCAGAGGCTTGGAAGCAGTTGTTCAGGGCCTATGAAATGTCTTTGTTTCACTTTGCAAGCCAGAAGTTACAGAGTAAGTTATGTTGGAAGTGGCTGGTAGAGGTCACCTCATCCAATCCTCTGTTTAAAGTAGGGCCAATTAGATCAGCTTGCCCAGGGCTTTGTCCAGTCATATCTCAAAAAAACCTCAGAACTGGAGATTTCATAGCTTCTCCAGACAATGTTTCAATGCTTAAGCATCATCTCAGTGAAAAAGCTTTTTCTTATAGCTGATTGGAATTTCTCATGTTCCTGTTTGTGCTTATTTCTGTTTCTCTCTTCTCCATACACCTTCAAGAACAGTCTGGCTCCAACTTCTCTACACCTTCCTATTCAGCACAGAGGCAACAATTAAGACTCCCTGTAGGCTCTGTTCTCAAGGTTGAACAAACCTATTCTGCCAGTCTTTTCTCATCAGTCATGTAGATGAGGCCTTCTACAGACAGCTAGAAGTAGCCTCTCATTTACAGGCCCTGCTCCTCACAGGGGGGCTTCAACCACCCCAGTATCTGCTGGAGGAACACCACAGCCAGGCATAAGCAGAGTTTAGCCTCTTCATGGATCTGCTTGAAAGAGTCCCATGGGATAAGGACCTGAACCAAAGATGGGTCCAAGACACCTGGTTGATATTCAAGGATTACCTCCTCCAAGCTCAAGAGTGGTCCATCCTGATGAGCAAGGAAATCAGGCAAAAAGACCAGGAGGCCTGAATTGACGAACAAGGAAATCTGGGCAAAACTCAAATGTAAAAGTAAGTGTACAGAAGGTGAAAGCAGGGACATGTAGCCTGGGAGGAATACAGAGATGTTGTCCTAACACACAGGGATGATATTAGGAAAGCCAATGCCCAACTGGCCTTGGATCTGGCAAGGATGTCATGATCAAAGGCCTGAGAATGAAGGCCCTGTGGTCATTTCATACTTGTGACATAAAAAATAAAAAAGAAAAGCAATCATAAACACTTTGTAAATATGTACTATTCCTTGCTGTATTTCTGAGAACAATTTTTGGCATCCCCTTCCTGCTAGTGAAGAAAGGATTTGGGTTTATTTGTATATCTATCTGCTTTAGGCAGAGCCAGATACCTATCACAGCAGCATGGTGATGCCAGAGGTATTGAGAGCCTTCCTGAGGACTATCATGTTTGCAAGTCAGTCGTTGCTAAAGATGTTGTAGGGTGAAGGCAACTGAATTTTGGCACAGGTGGCTTGAAAGTAATTCTGCTTTTGCCTCAAAGTCAGAAAAGAAAAGACCATGCTGTTACTTCTGGTGAATGCTTATAAGTCTGTTGGAGAGCAGAGGAGTGCAATTTGACTGGGTGTTATCCTGGGAGCTACACGTGTGGGAGTTTCTCAGCTGATCATGCCTACAGTGAGGCAGTCTTGCCTACCTCCTGGAAGCATGTGAGGAGCAAAAGGCCCTAAAGAGCAGGCTCTGCCCTCCATGTTCTTCTCTGGCAGAAAATGAAACCAAGAGGCAGCTGTGAGCAACACTAAGATAATGTAAATGTGGCCTAAATGCAGGCTATGGTGCCACTGCTGAAGTAGCATCCCAGATCCATGATGACGGATGTAGAAACTGGAAAGAGACTAAGATTGAGAGAGAAGAGAGGTAGGCTTTCCCAGTGGATGGGAAATACTTCGTCTGGTTTTGATGTTAATGGAAAAAAACCTGTGATGAGTTTGGTCCTTTCATCTGCCACTTTACTCTGCTCTGGTGAGACCTCACCTGGAGTACTGTGTGCAGGTCTGGAGCCCTCAATATAGAAAGGACATGGACCTGATGGAGCGGGTCCAGAGGAGGGCCACCAAAATGATCAGGGGGCTGGAGCACCTCTCCTATGAG
>KZ505748.1:409704-524370 GCA_002844005.1 Limosa lapponica baueri | reverse complement strand
TGACTGCGGGGAGGTCGGACTAGATGACCTTTGGAGGTCCCTTCCGGCCTGGACCAATCTATGAATCTATGAATCTATGAATCTATTTATCCTCAGCATCTATACATTGAAAACAGTTGAAACTAATTATTCTATTTATGTGTATGAATTATGAAAGCAACTGTGAAAAGACACTCATTTTTGAAGATAGGAGATTATTTTAATCTTTCAGTGGAGCGATATACCAAAGGATAGCATATGTATACTTTGTTACCTCTTAAAACCAACTCTTTATGACATACAGTCATCGGAAATAATTTGGGTATTGATTATGCTTATCGAAGTGTGTAATGTCTATTTTTCAGCTATTTCAGCAGCTTCACAAATAAGCTTGGAGGTTTCTGCTAGTCATCATCAGAAATAATGGCAGACAAAGCAAGCAGGAACATGAGCAGATCAAAGGTTAACACAGACGTAAACTACCAAAAACAAATGAAAAAGAGTGGAAAAATGAACTCTGTACAGAAAATAGTGCTGGGCAGTTTGGTATGGAAGTGTATAGAATGTCTAATTTTGTTCTTATGATATTAAGAAAGAACAAAGAGGAGCAAATTTGTTAGTATCTAATAAGTTATTCTATGTTCAGGTGAAGTAGCAAACCTCTTATTAGCTATTGTAATAATTCCCGTGGCAGGCTCCTTGGGCAATAAACAACACGTGTTTTAACTCACCTAAAGCTAGGTGAACTCTGATAGCTTGTCAGCACCCAGCTGGCCAGTATAAAACCTCTGATTTCTTATTGCTTATTTATATCTCTCTACTTAATACAAACACTTTTGTTTTGTAAGATTTATGGGAATTTAACTATCAGACTTTTGCCTTTTTTTTTTTGTTCCTATTGGGTAAAGCTGGTCAATAGGTTCAAAAGCTAGGTGATGAAACCAGAGGAGGACAGACAGCATGTTTTCTTTGGGTACTTTCCTAAAAACGAAGGAAGGACACCAGTTCAAGTGTCTAGTTGTACTTCATAGTCATTTCCTCAGCTGTGCTTTCCCTCTAAAAACTAACTATAAATAAGATTAATATTATAAATATTTAAATTAAAAGTTATTGTCAGAGACATTTGGGAAATAATTCAGCTGAAATAGTTTGTTGGAACTAAAAGTGCACTAAGGATTTGTAATTAAGAATGTGTGATGATATTAATATTTTTGGAAGTGAAGAAAACTCTTCACTTACTTGTTCTTGTTTTCTGTCTTTCATTGCAGAAATACAGAACTTAAGATGCATGTATAGCAGGGTCTATAAGAGTGAGATAGTGCCCACGGCAAAGTCATGCTTAACTCACTGGACACATACCAGTCCATGGGACCTCATGGGGTGCATCCAAGGGTCCTGGGAGAGCTGGCTGATGTCATTGTATGAGGTCACTCTCATTCACCTTTGAATTGTCATGTCAATCAGGGGAGGCTCTTGATGACTGGAAAGAAAAAAACCATCACACCCATATTCAAGAGAGCCAAAGAAGACCCAGGGTACTGCAGACTAGTCAATCTAACCTCAATCCCTGGGAAAGTATGGAGAAAATATTGCTGAAAGCCATTTCCAGGATCAAGAAGAACAAGATGATGATTAGGAATAACTAGCATACTTCTACCATAGAGGAATCAAGCCTCACTGACCTCATTGCCTTTTTTGATGGGATAACTGACGCTGGGGACAAGGGAAGAGCAGTGGATGTTGTATAGCTAGACTATAGCAAAGCCTTTTATATGGATTCCCGTAGTACCCTTCTAGCTAAACTACTAAGATATGGGCTGTATTAGTAGATAATAAGATGGATGGGAAACTGCTGAACCATTAGGCTCACAGGGTTGTGATGAACATAAAGTATAGTACAAAGTCTAACTGGTGGCTAGTTACTAGTAGCATCCTTCCAGGATCAATGCTATCAATACTGTTTAATTTCTTTGATGACATAGATGGAGTCTCCTCTCAGCAAGTTCATAAATGATACCACACTGGGGGAAAGCAGTAAATACTGAGGGGAAGACAGTGCTGCTATTCAGAGGGATCTGGACAGGTTGGAGAAACAAGCTGGTAGAAACATCATGAAGTTCAACAAAGGAAAATTCTTTTTTGTTTTACAGTATGAACATTTTGTAAGATCTTACATCACAAGTAGATAACAAGTATGAAATATCTGCATGGCTTTCATTCCTAGGCCTTTGATCATGCTTTCATGACTACCTCAAGCTCCATAAAATTATGCAACTATTTCATAAACTCTGCCAACTCCATGAAAAGACATAAACAGTGATAATATGTTTTCTTTGATTAGCTTTTTATGGAAGTAATTACTTCAAGGATATTACACAATTGGAGGGGCAGAAAGGTTGTCTGTGAATTCTCCTTTTCAAAGTGTGGCTCAGAGTATAAAGATACAGGTTTTCAAAGGCAAAATTCTCTGCCAAACTTTTTTTCCTTTTAGAAAAAATCAGTTCCTCACAAAGTTTCCTCCCTCTACAGAAAAAAAAAAAATAATAGTCTGAGAGCTGATGTAAATTATTCACTTAAAATGGAACAGCCTTATAGCTCCTTTCATGTATCTGCTGCTAGGAGTGGGTCATACACGTCTGCTTTTTATCACCTGCGTTATGGAAAATTTTTTCCGTTCTCCAGTTTATATACTTTTAATTAGAGAAAGTTAAATACAACAGAAACAAAGTCTTGCAGGACTCTTTTTCAGGAATTCTGTACTACAGTTGCAGTTCATTGTTTGTATTGCCTAGCACGTTTTTTTGGGTTTTTTTTATACCTTCCAATTCTGTAGAAAGACAGATAAATCAAAGCCAATACAAATATTCTTTGGTGGAAACTTACAAAATGCTTGTTTAGTTCAACCATAAGCCCTTTTGAGAGAGGTAGGACTCCAACACAACACGTTTTGATTTTGAAAGAAAAAGCATGACCAGTTTTAACTGCTTGCACAATGAATTAAGGTAATCATTCACTTTTCCATAACTCAGGCAACAAAACCAGCTCTGAAAGTCACTTAGAATTCATATTCTGACTGGGCCACCAAAATGTCTGAAATATTGGATTTTAGGTAATATCTCTGTTGGAATTCTTGGTAACTACCACAGTAAAATTTATTTTCTAAAGCACAAATCTACTGCAGTCTGTGGATTTTGGAGGTTATAGATGAAACCTTTGACATTAAATACTGCTAGTGTCATTGACAGAAAAAAAACCCTCTATAACCTAAATAGGAATTGGCTTCTTGTTTCAAAACAAACTATATATTGGGTTAAAACAGTTTGGTGGGTTTTTTTCTTCCATCTTATGAAAGATGTGAAGGTAGAACTTTGTTATATTGGCTCATTAGAAAATGAACTTTATATCCCTATGTTTACCTGAGTCATCATCGTAGGATAGTGGACTAAAGCGAAAAGCATTGTGGTAATTTATGTCTGAAAAACAGAGTTAAAGTGGCCTCCTGTGTGTCATGACAACTTTAAAACTGAACCAGGTGATGTTAACCTCTGTCCTCTTAATTCTCTTAATTCTATCTAATGCCCTAGCTACCTGATCATTCTTCCTTTGGAGTGTTTAGATGGGGGGACGCTAAAACCAGTTAGTTTCTTTTCTGGCTCACTACTGGAAGAAGCAGTATAGAAAAATACTGGCAATTAATAACATCTATTTCTAAAACATGCCTGGACACCTCATTAAAGTATGACAGGACAAACAAAGGCATGATTTTTACAGTTTCTTAGAAGCCCTTAGTGTAGCGTTTATTCAAGCTGAACTCCCACTACAGAGGGAAGTCATTCTGAGTGCAGACTGCAAGATGAAACTTTCAACATTTAAGTTTTAATTACACTCAGTTTTTCTTTCTCCTGTCTGTTTGCATCAAAAGGTCATGGTCTCCACTACAGTATTGTCAGAAACATTTGTAATACCTTAGAGAGCAGACAGCATGAACAAATACTGTACAGTATTTTTACTAAGGCTGTCGTTCTTATGCAAAAAAACACAAGCAGTAAATTCAGAAAAAGACAAAGAATTGCTCGACTTGGAATTTAGCCCATTTTTTACAGAAATGTTAAATTGAATATTCAAGACATATTTAGCACTTGGTAATATAGCATAAAGAGAACATTTGATGACACAACATATTTGTGCTTAGACCGTGCAACTTGCCTGTAATGGAAGAAGCGAACAATGTTTTCTAAAGTTACTCTACAGAGAAGGCCCAGATGCTCATTCTGTGTTCATGAGAGGGACCCTTACAGTTCAATATATATAAAGTCTTGGAAGCTACATTCCTCTTGGAACCCATGCTGTCAAAATATCAAGTGCCTAAGAAATACCATGGCATTCTCACAATATTTATGCTTTTGTTAAAAATATGTAACTGTCAATAAATGGAGGCAAATAAAGAAGTCAATGTAGCAAGTGATGAAACTAAGAAGACACCAATAAAAGCATTCCAATAGCAGCTATGAAGACCTGGTTACAAATATCTGCTACATACCCTGGTCTGCGATGCAGGTTGGGCCATATTGTTGGATACAACTGTCAGTGACTTTTCTTTACCCTCAAACAGAGGTAACTCAAAGGGAATGAAGGGAGTCATAGTTTCAAAACCTGCACTTTGAGACCTACAATTTATCTTTACAGAGTTATTCTATTAAGTCACATTTTCACAATCCAGCATGAATAGCAATCCTAGCCTTATATGACAATTTTGTGCTAATACAAGTATTAATACATAATATTTAATCTTTCAGTCATCAAGTAAGGCATGATGGTATAGTTAGATTAATCTCAGAACTGTTATGTGGCTTTAAAAATGTTGCTCAATATTTAAAAAGTGAATGTTTTTCCTCATCATATGAATTAATGACTCCTTATTTTTCACTAAAAAGCAGGTATACTAGTTTACCATATGTCCAACATGAAAGATGGAAAAAAATAGCTTCTGCATCTGTCAGGAGTAGGTTTCATCCTACTGCTACTTGTTATCTTACAATTAATTCCTGTCAGTTAAAAAAATTATGGCAAACTATGGTGTTCCTGTGCAGGTTTATGTCTTTTGCTTTTACATGCCACTATAGTAATCATATATTAGGAAATGTATGCAAAGTGGACTTAAACAAGTTGCAATACTGGACTCCATCCTGTGAGAGTTTTTGATTGCTGAAATATTTGTATCTCAAATTGTGAGTAAAGGATCTTCATTGGCTGTATGGATGGCTGTCAGGGATAAAACACTGAAGCACCAAGGGGAACAGACGGGATGCCAAGGTTAATCCATTCAGATCAGACAAAACTGAGTCCTTGCTCTGATTTTGCATCTCCATTTCCCTGTTAGACTATTAATGCCCAAAATCATAACTAATTCACTGGTCGGCTCTTGCTATAGGAATCTGTCAGCCAAATGCTTCAATAGCAGGGCATAAACCCCGCAGAACCCAGAAAACAGTTTGCAAGAAAGGAAGAAAGGCTTCCAGGGAAAGGGGGAGGGACAATATTTTTCAATTAATTTATCCAATTTTTCTGGATAGTGGACAGCAGTTCTGTGGCCCCTGCAATGCCCTTTTTATTTATTTAAGGAAAGAGTAGAGGCATTCAGTGCAAAAGTTCTGGAAAGCTTTGTAAACCTGAAAGACTTTTTTCCTTGCTTTTTCCTTTGATTTCTAAAAGACAATTTATCGTGAGTGGCACCATACTGCCCCTTTTCAGAGAAGACCTCCCAAGACTTGTGAGACGTCTCCAGCTTGAATAAGGTCTGTGTTTATCTGCTAGACAGAACTGGTCTGTCTCACCCACAAAAGGCGTTAATTCCCCTTTCTAGATAAAACCATCATGATCTTTATCTGTCACTCTAGGTTTGCCTTCGTTCTTCTAGGCCTTCTGCCAAACTCAAGGCCAAGCTGGAATTGCAGTGAGTCCAACACTGCTTCATCTGGTTACTGTGCCCTTATATCGCCCTTGCAGAAGAGAAGCCCTGAAGAGGATCAACATTGAAATGGTCCAGCCAGCCTTAGCAATTAAATTTATATAAGAGGAATTTTGTGATCTTTTAATCTAATTCTTACTTCTAACACCTGGCAGATGGGAGCTTGATAATTTATGTATTATTCACATACGTAAAGACTATGACTTTTATTGAGCTGAACATCATAACGTTTTGTTTCAAACAAAATTAAGATCTTAACCCAGCAAAGCACTTGGTCCCATATTGAACTTCACAGTCAATAGAACTGCAAGTGATTTTTATTGAAGCTACATGCCTGCTTCATGAAGTACTGATGAATACGTAAGTACTGCTACACAAAGTGCGAAAGTGCCAGCTATTAAAGGTTTGGTTTTCACATCACCAACATTTTAGATGAGAAAGCTGGTCCTATACATTGCATTCTGTAATAGTGTTATTAGATGCAATTCCAGAATACAAAAATTACTTGCTGGGTATGAATGAGTTTACCTCTGGAGTGATAAACATAAGTAAATAGATTAGCACTTGAACCTTTGCACACCTTTGCAAAACAGAACTACCAACATTACTCTATCGTATTCATTCCTTTGCTTATAGCACTTTGAGGGAAATTAATTAACGAGTAGAAGAAAACAGTATTTTATGCACATTTCAAAGTGGAGAAAGGACCTATAGGAGCTGTTTCCAATTAATGTTCTGTATGTAGGCCTTAAACTGTTAAGTCTTACACTGCAGTCGAAAGTTGTTAGTCTTTCAACACAGTTATAAGTAAAAAGATTTTTGTTGGTCTTAACCATATAGATAGAAGATTTTCTCAGGACTGGGATGAAAAATAAAACAATGGACTTATTGTGCTTTATCTCATTATCCTATACAAGTTATTTTCCACAAATAATGATAGACATCTTTTCAACTCCAACTTTAATTTGTGAATTCTGGAAATAATAGTTACCATGGTACCCCAAGTTCTCGTAGCAGATTAATTCTTTCCCAGATTTGGTACCGGTATGTCATTTAATGGGATCACACACTAAAAATGACTGATGATTTATATCAGCAAGAGAATAGTTGCTATCACCTAATGTTCTTCTTTTCTACTGAAGTGACAGTCACTTTGATTTTATAGCAGAGATACTTGTTACATTGAAATACAGATAAATGATTTTTTTTACTTATTTTTAAGACATACACTGTACAATAGAAAGACAGTTAAACAAAGTATTCCAGCGTGGTTTTTTTTTCAAATACTTCACCTTTTGATGCTATAGAGGGTTTTAACAGAAATATTTAAGTTGGTGTATGAATGCAGTAAGTTATGAATGGAAAGACCTGCATGTCCACTTGGACACATACGTGTTGATGTTTGTGAGTATGTGTACATGTGAGTGAACAAGCGAGTGCATGAAGACAATGAGAGAACAAGTGTGAATGCATAAAGCCAAAGTACTGTAAGATTTTATTAACAAGTATCACATTCGATTTCACACTGAGTTATATTGCACTACTTTTCCTGTAACATATGGATAATTCTTAAAGATCATTTGACAATGAGAAAGCAGAGCTCAGAGTCCAAAAGCCCCTGGAGCCAGCTGGAGACTTAGATTGGAAGCAAAAAGATAAAGGACACAGAATCTGTGCCTCTGCTTAAGAGGCTAAAAAAAGAGTCATCTTTATGCCAAAATTTACGTCACTCAGCCAAGAAATTTCAGTGTTTAAAATGAGCAGTTCATACCAGTGTAAGGATCTGGTTCAATATACATACAACGTAGCTGGAACAAGAGCTTCTAGTAGAGGGTGGAATTATGAGAACATGGCCACACTTCAGAGCAGTTCATTGGTTTTACTGTTATGGAGCTATAAATGTACAGAGTGAGGGTTTTCTTCCAGAGAGTATCAGAGTAAAAAATACAGCAAATAAAATTAATTACTTAGGTTATTCTTTTTCAAAAAAGACCTCAGAACCAGTAATGTCTCAGGAGAAGTTATTTTAAACATTCAGATGTTAAAAACAGGTATAAAAGCATTACAATGAAGCTGAGTTATTTTAGGTCTGATCTTTTATTAAATCTACTGTAAAAAGAAGAGGGGGAGTGTTCAGGAAGACAATACAATTTTAGCCTAGTTTTTTGAGAAAATAGTGATCTTGGAGGGTTGGGGGAGAAGATGGGAAAATAAAAAAAAGAAGGGACGATAAACTGAAGGAAAAAAGAAGACAACCCAAAAGGATCTTTCCTGAGACAAAGAGAAAAATGGTATGCCAGAGAAGAGTTGTCATAAAGCCATGGTGTGTAGGGGTGAGGAAAGTGTTCTTTTTTAGACTTTAAGAAGCCTTACATTCCCCAGAATTTCCAACATAAAAAAAGGGAAGTGAAATGGATATTTGTTCTGAAAGGGACACTAGAGGTTGAGTTTTTTTGCTCATGACCAAAAAGATTGTGTACATGTGTATCAATAGATACAAGTGAAAAATCTATTAGAGGTATTGCTGGTTAATACCACATTGCTGGCAGTGTTATAGTGCACATCCATTGCATAGCGGTGCCAGTGTACCAGTCCAGTGTAATTTTAGAGATTGTGGGGAAATATAAGGCATAATTCCTGCAATCTCTTGCCAAAATAAGGAGGAGAGGTTGTGGTTAGGCCATGCCAGCTTGCACTGATATTGGAATACACACAGAAGTTATTTTTGAAAATCCCTTATTCAAGGGTCATAAGTCTGCTTTTAGTTTTACTGTGTGATCCTGCTAAATACAAATAAAAATTTACCAATAAAGAGTATGCATTAATTTGGCACTACACACAAAAAAATAAATTTCAGATTCTTAATATTGCATTGATTTGCATAGTTGCCTAACACCTTCTACAGTATTTTTTTAATTATCCACCTGCTCTTGTTATGCATAACATCTATTTATGATTCTGCAGATGAGCAATTCTAGGAAGTAATGCTAGCATGAAAAGCAAATAGCTTAGTTTGACCTCTTCTAATCCCCAGTAGTCCCCATATAACAAATTATTATGATGATTTGAGAGCCTGCTGAAGCCCTCAAGAGGTTAAAAAAAAGAGTTATTTTCTGTGAACACATTTGTTCTATATATTTAAGAAAAAAGAAGTCATTCAAACACATTATTTTTCTGGATACTCATTGCGCTGCTGCATCAGCCAGAAGTGTTTGCCTATTTAAAAAGTATGCATAAACTAGGTTTTGCTTGTAACTTTCAGAAATAATAATTTAAAAATCTAACTCAGACATATTACAGTAATGAAAAATTTTGACATTCTTCTAGGCTAGATCTCAGGAGATATTTTCCTCCACATATTGCAGATCCTACTTCCTAAATTCTCTGTCAATGTGTCAAGCACTACATAATTCATTTACTGTAAAAACCACAACCTAACAATATTTTCTTAACTTAATGGCTCCCACTACATTTTGGAAGTTAAACTCTAAATTACTTACACCAAAATTCTCATTTATCTTGAGCATGATTCTGTTCCATTTTTGTTTTCAAGAAGGAAAGAGTTTTGAAGAGGTTTCCATAAATTTTTCCAAGCCAAGAAAGCTCTGAAGAGTTAAACTGAAAAAAGAAAACCAGAGGAGGGAGGGAGAGGGAGGAGAGAAGAAAAGAAGAAAAACAAAAAGAGTAGTACATTCTTAATCCCTAGATGTTTTAAATAGAAAGGAGCAAGTGAACTGAAGTAGGGGCAGTCACTGTCCCTGAGATGGGGAACAAAGAAGTTAGCATGAAGAACATTTGAACATCATCGCTCACTTTACTAAAAGTCCTGGCATAACCACAGGAACAAAAAATGTTTTTTCACTCCAGTAGAAGAAGGTGCCATACCACAGAGAAGCCTGGGATTTCAGGTAGAAAAACAAAAAAACAAACAAACAAAAAAAAAAAAACCAAAATAAAAATACTGAGAACAAGACTGCCATTTCACAAAAAGCAACGTGAACGATGTTGATACACTGGGCATATGGAAGATACTATTCATGCAGACCGCACTGATTCCTTGAGTCTGCTGAAGCAGTAATGCAAAAGACTCTGTACTCTACATATTTATTAGTATCAGTTGAGGGTGGCTTACTAATATGGGGCATTTTTGAAAAGTATGTAAACCTGGAATTGCCAGACATGCAAAAATATATAAGAAATTTACTGTTACGGGAGGTTTCTGTGTTATTGAAGGTACTGGAGATCTTGATATGTATCACACCATATCTGAGCCAATGTTTGTTGTGCAGGCAAAGATATTTGAAAATTGACAAATCTCCAGATGTTTTCTACAGCTGTTCAATGCACAGAAGGTAAGTACAGATGAAGTACCAGCCACTGTCAGGAGTTTTAAGATTGAATTTATGACCTTTCATAATTTCAAGACTGTTGCATTCATCCTTGTTCTGCAGCAAAATTTTTATTAGTTAATTGGGAAGAAAATTAACTTCACTAATGCAGTGTTCAGACAGTTTATTGATTTCAGTCTGAAAGGAAAAAAAATAATAAGATACACACACAAAAGGAAAATACGGAATGAGAGAGTACTCAAGAAGTTCTGTGTAAAATAACCACCAATGCAAAGACTCACACCAGCATTCTTCACAGCTAAGGCATTTTATACGGAATAAAGACACAAAAAGGAATTTATTGTTCCTTTGTGTTTGCACAGATTGATTCCTATCTTGACTGCTTGTCTTGCCTGCTTACTTTTACTGTGTCTAACTGAGATTATCCTTCCTGCAGCTGCAGAAAGATAAAAAAAAAGAATGATCAAAAGAGCTAAACTAGACAAAAATTGCACACATATTGGCATCTTTAGGCTCACAGCTGAAATAGAAATGGTGAAAAAATCCAGCCCTGATGACTAGTTCTCTGTTTCTTCTGCAGATCCTGTTCACTGGTGCAAAATGAAGCAGTGTAGCTGCTAAGATTAACAACTAGCTCTGGTAAATGTGAAAACTTCCCACAACTTTCCCAAAGCTACCTTAGTGGTCAAATCATAGAATCATGGAACGGTTTGGGTTGGAAGGGACCTTAAAAATCATCTAGTTCCAACCCCCCTGCCATGGGCAGGGACACCTCCCGCTAGACCAGGTTATTCAAAACCCCATCCAGCCTCGCCTTGAAAGCTCCAAAGGATGAAGCATCCATGGCTTCTATGAGCAACCTCTTCCAGTGTCTCACCACCCTCAGAGCAAATAATTTATTTCTCATATCTAATAAAAATCTACTCTTTTTTCAGTTTAAAACCATTAGCCCTCGTCCTATTGCCACACTCCCTGATAAAGAGGCCCTTCCTGCCTCCTGTAGGCCCCCTTTAGGTACTGGAAGGCTGCTATAAGGTCTGGCTGCAGATGCCTTCTCTTCTTCAAGTTGAACAATCCCAACACTCTCAGCCTGTCTTCATAAGAGAGGTTCTCCAGCTCTCTGATCATTGTCCGTGGCCCTCCGCTGGACTCACTCCAACAGGCCCGTATCCTTCCTGTGTTGAGGACTCCAAAATGGGACGCAGTACTCCATGTGGGGTCCTATAAGAGCGGAGTAGAGGGGCAGAATCACCTCCCTCAACCTGTAGACCATACTTCTTTTGATGCAGCCCAGGGTACGGTCGGCTTTCTGGGCTCCAAGTGCACATTGCTTGCTGATGATGAGCTTCTCATCAACCAACACCCCTAAGTCCCTCTCCTTGGGGCTGCTCTCAACCCAGTCTCTACCCAGTCTGTATTTGTGCCTGGGATTGCTAGGACCCAGATGCAGGGCCTTGCACTTGCCCTAGTTGAACTTCATAAGATTTGCACAGGTCCACCTCTCAAGCCTGTCCAGGTCCCTCTGTATGCATCCCTTTCCTCCAGCATGTTGACCGCTCCACACAGCTTAGTGTCATTGACAGGCTTGCTGAGGGTGCACTCCATCCTACTGTCCATGTTGCCAACAAAGACGTTGAACAGCAACAGTCCCAATACCAATCCCTGAAGAACATGACTGGTCACTGCTCACTACTTGGACATCAAGCCATTGAATGTAACTCTTTGAGTGCTGCCATCCAATCAATTCCTTATCCACCAAAGTGGTCCATTGTCAAATCCATGTCTCTCCAAGTTAGAACAAGGCTGTTGTGCAGGACGGTGGCAAATGCTATGCTCAAGTCCAGGTAGATAATGTCAGTTGCTCTTCCCTTATCCACCAACGCTGTAATGCCCTCATAGAAGGCCACCAAATTTGTCAGGCATGACTTGCCCTTTAGTGAAGCTATGTTGGCTGTCACCAGTCACCTCCTTACTTTCAGCATAATTTCCAGGAGGATCTGTTCCATAGAACGACATAGAGCATGAATGACATATGACATGAATGACAAAGAACATGCTGCCTACAAGAACAAATTTGGAGATTTTATGGGCCAGATCTCTTCTAGTCTCACATTCTTGTAACTACAGGAAGTTTCTATGATGCAGCACCTTCATTTCTACATCAGGGGCTGGTTGAAGTTAAGGCCTCCAGTGGGAGCGCAGAGTCTGACTGACATCAGCAAGGAGCACTCAATAAGACGGTAAGAACGGGCCTCAAAAAGACAACTTTTCAGGCCAGGTTTAAATAGTACTCAACATGGGAAGTGTTTTGCAATGACTGAGCTATTCTGATTTAGGACCTGTAGTTAATCCTTCTCATTTGGAAGCCTTCAGCACAGCTCGAATAGTTTTTTTTTTGTTCATTACTCAAATATTTTTTAGACACATATAACACAAAATCTAAATTTCATATTTAAATCCCCTAAGTTTTTACCTACTTAATGCTTTGCTCTCGTAAGACATCTGTCCTCGTTTGCAAGGATTTAAACAAGAAAGGGGGTGAAATAAATCCTGTCTATTCTTGATTTAAAGCAGAAATTAACATATATGTCATTGGTGCCCTCCGTACCTGTCATACAGGGTTAGAAGCTGGAGGACAGCAATCCTGCTTGGAAGGAATTAAGAGCTTTTACCCACTGAGAAACATAAAGGCAAGAGGGAATCTTAGTATGACTTATTTCTTATTACCTAAGAAACTCCCTTAGTATCCTTTAGGAAACCACAGTATGAGAGTGCCAGTTGCCACAAAGCTGACCACCACATTTAAGGAAAAAATCCACTGTATCCACTTAGATATCTCCTTCTTGAGAGAAAAGTTTCTCACAGGTTTGCCTTGAGTGTTGCCTGCCTTCCTTGGGTCACCTCCTGTAGGGGGCATTTACACCTGGATCAGACTCCAGGGGAATGTCGCCATTTCAGTCTGGTCTCATTCCAAACTGGTTGCTTTTAAAGATTATATTTCCATATCGCACATCTTGAAAATTTAATGACCTTCTAGTGAACTCTTTTCCTTATGTTGGTGCATAAGATGTGAAAAGCTACATCCCATGTCTCTTGCCACTGGGTACTTTTCAGCAAAAAAAAAGGCTGAAAAAGATGTGTCTAGGAAAATTCAGCAGCAGCTGTACAGAGTTTACTTCAACAGTTCTCCCTCCATTGGCATGAAAACAAGGATGTTGACAAATGTAGGTAGCGTATATAGGTAGCGTATATACACTAGCATTAAATACACATATTCACCTGTCCCACAATATTTAAAAACAGTCTGGATAATTCAAATCGTTGAATAAATCCTAACCTGAAGAATCCATTCATCCCAAAAGATGAACTCTGGAAAAAATGACAGTTGTTATAACCCCTTCCCCCAAACTTTTCATTAATATGAGCTTTACCATAGCAACTACATACAATTATATTTTCTAGACTTGCAGCATAGATTATTCTCATGCATGCAGTCAGACAGGCCCAATTTCACAACTGTTGAAAGACTAAAAGGCAAATTATGTGGCTGATTGAATAACCTTGCATGCAAATTAAATGTGGATATTACGGTAATTAGAGCAGGAGCAAAAGAATGAAGCAAAGGGTTGCATTGTAACAGGGTAACCTTGCAGTTTTAGGTGGAGACAACCATATGTAATAGTTAGCATAAAAGAGTATTCAGAACTCATGAGAATTAAATGATAGCAAAGGTAACTGTCTTGTACATCATGACATACACATTGCAGAACTGTGATTTCTTTGCATTCGGAACACAGAGAGAAAGGATATGGTCAACTGGCAAATTAACAGTGATACACTACAATATACTACATAGAAAAGGGAAATCATGGCTAGTGCCTTTGGACAAAAAGGCAAAATAATTATTTTAATATCCCTTCCATAGAATGTCAGTTAGTGCTCTGCTGCCCAGTTTGAATAGAAGTACAAAATGGCTTAATGTTAGATTTGAACAAGGGAGCTCAGAGTTCCAGAACTTAGAAGAGATACTGGCTACGTCAGAGAACAATATACACATTATTTGTAAGGCCGTTCCAGTAGGAGAGTGGAAGGATGCAATACATCAATGACTTTACATGGCAAAACTTTCCTGCTTGTTTTAAGCAAGGTTTCAGTAATTCCTTAAAGTCAGTAAAAAAACCCCAACAACTGCAGCAGAAAAAAAATGCCAGAATTCACTGTGGAATGAAATCAAGAAACTAAGTATCAGTTTACCTCCGTGGGGCAGGTTCACACGATTTTCAGCATGTGATCTATTTGCCATGGTTAATGAAGCTGGCTTGTAGTAAATGCCTGTAGGCCCAGCTACAGACTCCAGTAAATACAAGGCAATTTGATTCATCTTTAACCTCTCTTGCTCTGGCCAGACTAAGCTCACAAAGAGACTAGGACACATCAAATTGCCTGTAAGAACACACTTGCTGACAGTAACCACAACTCAAATGCCTGACAGTGGCTATGGAGACACAAATGCCAGGGTCAACTCTTTGATTTAAAGCACTGGGGACTGTGAGGTATGGCACGCGTAGATATTTTGAGCTTCAGTGCTGTTTTACAGTGACAACCAGGGCAGGTTTTTTTAGAGGGCTACACCAGCATTTCTGGGCTCAGCCAGGCCATTTATGTTACAGCAGTGATTTTTCTCTGTCTCTCTGATTTCTAATGTGACAGTAAATGGAAATTGCTGTCAACCACAGATCTGCTGTCCTGTCACAGAGGTGAGATGTTCTTCCTTTAGATGCCAGAGGACGCTACTTCCCCCTCCCCTCCCCTCTCCTGGGAAAAGTAGAGGGAATTCTGATTATTCACTATTTTGACGAAGAAATTAAACTCTGTGCTAAGCAAGAGGTTAACAGAAACGCTGGGTCTAAGAAAGACTAGAGCACATCACAGAATCACAGAATCACAGAATTGTAGGCATGGGAAGGGACCTTCATCTAGTCTAACACCCCAGCCAAAGCAGGTTCACCACAGAATTCTGAGCAGGTTGGATAGGAACAAATCCAGGCAGTTTTTGAATATCTCCAGAGAACGAGACTCCACAACCTCTCTGAGCAGCCTGTTCCAGTGCTCTGTCACCCCCAAAGTAAAGAGTTTTTCCTCGTGTTCAGACAGAACTTCCTGTGTTCCAGCTTGTGTTTGTTGCCCCTTGCCCTGTCACCAGGCACCACTGGAAGAGTCTGGCCCTATCCTCTTGACACCTGTCCTTTAGATATTTATAAGCATTGATGAAACCCCCTCTCAGTCTTCTCTTCTCGAGGCTAAAGAGACCCAGGTCTCTCAGCCTTTCCTCATAAGAGGCATGCTCCTTTCCTCATAAGAGGCATGCTCCTTTCCCTTGACCATCTTCATAGCCTTCCAATGAACTCATTCCAGTATTTCCCTGTCCTTCGTGAACTGGGGGGCCCAGAACTGGACACAGTACTCCAGATGTGGCCTCACCAGGGCAGAGTACAGGGGGAGGATGACCTGCTGGCCACAGTCTTTTTAGGGCACCCCAGAGACCATTGGCTTTCTTGGCCACAAGGGCACATTGCTGCCTCATGGTCAACTTGTTGTCCACCAGGATTCCAAGGTCTCTCTCTACAGAGCTGCTTTCCAGCAGATCAGCCCCTAACCTGTAGCAGTGAACCTGAACACACTGAACCAGAACACACCGAACCTGAACACACCCACAAGGTTTCTTCCTAAACAAGGGTATCTGGAAAGTAAATAATGACTTGGGTCATTAAATAAGAAATAGACCTGCTGCTAGCAAGAATAACGCTTCAGGAAATGTGTATCAGTGGAAAATGCAAATCTCCAATCAGCAGCAAATGGACAGCATTCAGACAAAGAGAATAGAAGCAGGAAAGGAAAGATACATTAATGACATACCATCCTAACAAGTCCAGGAGTGAGAAGTCTACGTACCGTAAGTATCTATGGTATAAATGGGAGACAAGACATGTATTTGGCAAAAGGGTCTTTACCTACTGGACACTTTTTACAATTTTTTATTTTTTTTACTTTTTAAGAATATATGTAGCTTGAGTTTGGACAGAAAATCACAGAGAGGCCAAACCCTTTCCTGTGATAGAACCTTGCCTACATGAACCTCTGATTATAACCAACTCATTTTATATAGATTTCTCTTTAGCAAGAGGTCCCTGGGCAGTACACAGAGTAAGAGTTTACTAAAAGGTACCTGACAACTATTTCATCAACTGCTTGCTGTTCCCAACTTACTTCCTTACTTGATCTTTGTGTAGAAAGATTGTGCTCTAAAGAGAGAAGTGAGTTGGGGGAAGGAGTGCAGGGGGGCACGCAGCACCCCCACAGCCTTTTTCCTTCTCAATTCTAATTCTGAGTGTATGAAATTACAGCAAGGCAGAGCCAAGCTGCACCCATTTGTAGGTTCCCCAAAGCTTCATGTCCTCCAGGGAGAAAGGGAAAAAGTCAGCTCTACCATCTGGATGTCCAATTGTCTGTTAACGGCTTCTCTGCTGAGCTCTGTTGCCTGCTCTCCACCAAGGTGGAGGGTGACCAGGTAATGGTCTGCTACCTCAGTGCTCCTTCGTGGTAGATGAGGCAGGTCTCTCTCAGGGTGGGGAATGAGCACTTCCAGCCTGAAAAAGCTCTCAATAACAGCATGCAGCTCTGTTAGGAAAGTACACTTCAATTTCATTTTTATCTCTGCCTCGGTGCTAGCATTGGTATAGAGTAATCTAGAAAATAAAACAATATATACTTTTGTTTGTTTCTGTAAGGCAACTGTATGAAGTTCAGTGCTATGAGAAGTGACCTGAGAGACTCTAAGCATTCAGGGATACACAGGAAAGCAAGGACAGAAGTTGATGGAGGATGAAGAGCTGGTGAAAGGCTCCAGTTATAACTTTCCTTCCCACATTGGCAGAATAACTTTGTAACAAAGTAGGAGAAAACTGAGAATAAAGTAATCCTATCTGTTAGGGAAAATGATATTTTTGTGGTATGTTCTTTCTGGATTTTGCATGTATGTGGTATTCATATTCTAGAAGGCAATTCTTTTTTTTTTAGTGGTATACTTAACAGTCATTACAGATGATATATAGTGATTTAACACTCCTTTGATCATTTCAAAATAAGCTGCACCTGTGTAACATAAAATTGGAACTCATAATCTCAATGGTTAATGAAAAAGATGCCTCTATATAAACCCTTACCTGCATTAAGAACTGTAGATGGATACACTTGTAGATGGATGCGCTGGTGCTCTGTCCTCCCTCCCATCCTTGGACAATTGTTGTTTCCATGACACCCACATTGACTCCTAGGAATCACTCAACAAGCCAGCCATGTTAATGCCTTAATCCTGACCCAGTAACTCATGTAAAACACTGCAGGCTTTGGAGTGTGAGCTGGGCATGAGAGAGAGAAGACCTTTCCCCTTAACACCTTCTCTACTGTTTCAAATCACAAAATTGAGGCAGACCTTTGCATCTTTTTTTCTCCATTTCTAATGTGAAAGAATCACCTGCAGTTCCCTTCTGCCAGTAGGATGTCAGAAGGAGGAAAATTAGACTCCTAGAGCATACTGCAAGGTTGTTGGTCTCACCTGGCCTCTGCAAAAGCAGCAGCAACATTGCTCTATTAAACACCATTGACAAACTTCCTGCTCCTTGTTGGGAGACAAAAAGGAGAAAAGGGAGGAAAAAAACCCAACCCACTCAAACCCACAAGTTCCAGATAAGTTTAACAGATAGCAGTAAGGTATGCAAATATTTTCCAAAGCGACATTTGTTTTAAAGTGAAAAGAAACAAAATTGCTCAGCTATGTTATCTTTGTGATTCATCAGCAGGACAGCAGAAAATCTGTAATACACGTTACATACCCAGTGTCAATTTACAAGGAAATTCTTTATCCCAAAATTCTCAGCTTTGAAAATGTTTAAATTTCTAGTTTGGAAAAATAAGCCACACCAGAAAACATGTAAGTGCTTTTTCAGTGCATTATACAATGTAAATTGAGCTTAGGTCCAAACTCTTTTAACCAATCTTCTTTTGGTAACACAACTTGGAAAACAATCTGCCTGCAAAAGGGTTCTTCAGTAGGAAGACTGAGAAGCCTTGACTAAAATTTTAAAAACCTTGTCCAAATGCTACAGCAAATTATATAAGGGACCAAAGTCTCTTCCTCTTAAGCTTAAAGCACAGCGTTAAATAAGCTCTCTTGCTAGTCTTTACTATTGCACTCACTGTAGAAGTTAGGAGAGAAAATCCCAATCTATACAGGAAAAAGTTTCTCTTATCACTGTGTTGTGCCTTACTTAACTACAGGTAATTGAATACTTACAGTTTAGATCACAGAGCCTGTTACCATAGAGATTGGGAAATTTAATATGGTTAGGTTTATTATTATGATGATGTAGGTTTATGACACTGCAGCTGAAACTTTCCACTTTGAATAGTTAGCTCTAATTAAAGCATAGTGTAGCAGATAATGCGCTGTGTAGATATATGCTGATTTTTTATCTTCTGTTTTGCTTACTAAATTTCAGTCCATTCCAAAGGGAATTTACGTGTTATTCTGTCATTTACATTGTAAACACACAACAGCTACGCTCACAACATAACACGTTAATACCATCTCAAAATTCAATGTAGTTCACAGAATCCCTAACATTAACAAAGACAATTGTCTCTTCCCCAAATTCACAAACGCAAAAATGTATGATTTTTAGATCTTTATTTTACCTGAAGCTGAAATAGCTTAGATTTGTTTAAAGTTACTCTGTTGCATCTGGGATTTGTCTAACAGGTTAACGAGTCACAAAAGGCTCTAATGCTCTAAAATCCATTTAAGTGTCTAATTCAGAATGTATGCCAGAGCCTCTGTGACAAGGATTTTATGAAGCTAATAGCAGTATTGTGCCTGCTAGGTTTTTTAGGTTATTACAAGTAAGATGAAGACATTGCATAGCACATGCATTTGAAAGACCCAGCTTTGTTTTATCGAACACATTCTGCTTGGAGACAGAGTCTGTTCCCTGATCATAAAAGAACTTTGTACCAGGATATTAAAGAGAAAACATACCAAAAAAAAGTGTGCAGTTCTATATGGAGGCAAAGAACTGTGGAATTGAAGACAAAACATCATCCAGAAGAGCACAGGGATCTCTAAGGTAAGGCACTCAGGTAGAAGAGAATACACACCTGAGGACATCCTGCATTCTGTGAACCTTCACTCCGCACAAGGGCACAGCTCAAAAGAAGGTACAGGGCTTGTCCCTGCTCAAACCTACTTCCATGTCATTGAGTGGGTATCTCTTAGGGGTTACAGGAGGTGCTTGAGCCACGCCAGCCTGGGCAGAGCAAATAGTCCAGACACAACTGGTGGTCCTGAGCAGAACAACTTATTTGGTGATCAGATTTCATAAGAAATGTTGTTGAAGAACAATATATTTTGGCAAGGCTGTAATTATACAAGTCTCTGTGAGAACTACTATGAGGACTAATTGAATGAGATCTGTATTGTCCTTGGACATCTGGAACAGAAATCTTCATCAGTTTTGGCCGGAAAGATGGCTTGGGGAGAGACAACTCTGCACACCCAGGAATAATTTGGCGATGTAGCCAAACCAACCAGATGTTCAGACACCTCTAGGGCTAGTTATCCACTCCTTGTCCACTCCATGTGATTATTTTGAATTAGTAAAGTCTTTGATTAGCAGAAGTATTCCTCAAGTCAAAGATTCAGAGTAGTACAAAACACTGACAATACTCAATAGACTAGATTTTTTTATACCGTATATTGCAAATAGGGTATAAATGGCTAAGCTGCAGAAAATAAGAATTGTATCACGACAAAAATATTTACAAATATTGGGATACTTAAGAAGCCCGATAACACTTTAAATCAGATTCTCCAAGAAGGATTTAATGGTCAGATTGCCATTATGCACTACATAAATGCCAACCCATAATCTAATTACAACTGTTTGTGATAAAAGAGCTGAGCCATAAGATGCTTCTCAAATCTTCAGCAAGTGTATGCCAATAGTAAGGAACTGTGACTGTATTATCTTCTTAACTTGGTAAAATACGCTGGATGTTGATTGAAACTATAATGTGGAAATGACCACTAAGCTTAAGTGACTCTGCTATGGAATTTATTGTTCCTGTTCTATTTTGTACAGCAACCAGCTTCCAGTGGGAAGAAGTAGAAGGCTAAAGAAAAAGGTAAGGGATTTTACAGCCAGATAGAAGGTGCAGGCATTTTCAACAGAAGGGAGAGAATAACTTGGCCTTCCAACCCAAATCACAACTACCTAAGTGTTTACACAAGCTGTTGGTACCTAAACAGTTCAGAAGGCTGCCTTGTGTCGCTTTGTCTGGGTCTTGCAGGCACCCCTGTCAGTCTCCATTTTCTCTCCTTCTCACCATCTTGCCCACACCTATCAAGTGCCTGTCAAAGCCATTTTCCTTACTTAAAATTTTCACCATATTTTAACTCTCAAACCTCTCCAACAGCTCAGGCATCAAAATGTGAACATCTTATGACCAGCTTCCAGTTCAATTCTTTATTCTAGCTTTCCTTATTTTCTACTTATTCTATTTGATCTCATTTACCTATTTGCCAGCTTTTTCACAAATGTTTCTATGTGTTTTTAGGTGCTGTACACTAGCCATGGAAAGTCACCTACTTAAAAACTGAAGTGATAGAGAAGAGCAATTAGAAACAGCTTATTTTTTTATTTTAAACTGAATTGCACAAACACTGGCTGACACTAGTGCTCCATGTAGTACAGAATATGTGATATTTTTACCACCCAGCTTAATAAATCCAGGCTTAATGTCTGCTTTATAAGCCTAGATTCATGCAGTTATTGATCATCTTTATATTCCCTTATCCTTTGAAGGAGAAAAATACCCGTATAGAAACACAAAAGTTTAAGGAAGAGAAAAAGAATGAGAAATGCATTGCTTATTTACCTTCAACAACTGGGAAAAGCATGTTTTTAAAGTAAGTAGCATCTAGAATTTAATTGACTGAAAAAAAATAAAGGCTATGTTTTGAATAGACTATTTAAAGAAGTCATTCACCTTTTTGTCTGGCATTTTAATTTAATAACCCTGAAAACTTTAAGATTTTAAAATGTGTAAACAATTTTTGCCTAAAACATGGATGATTATTGACATAGCAGCTCTCATGATATGGGTTATTTCTCTAGTAGTTATTTATTTCAGGGCATTACAGGTCTGGTTATGTTAAGAAAAAAACCTATTTACTAAAATAGAATGACAAAAATTTTAATCACAGAATCATTGAATGATAACCCTCCTGCCAAAGCAGGTCCACCTAGAGCAGGTTGCACAGGAACATGTCCAGGGGGGTTTTGAATGTCTCCAGAGATGAAAACTTCACCATCCCTCTGGGCAGCCTGTTCCAGTGCTCTGCCACCCTCAAAGTAAAGAAGTTCCTCCTCATGTTTAGATGGAACTTCTTATGTTCAAGCTTGTGCCTGTTACGTCTTGTCCTGTCACTGGGCAGCATGAAAAAAAGACTGGCCCCATCCTTTCGATACCTACCCTTTAAGTATTTAGAGGTGTTGATCAGATCCCCCCTCAGTCTTCTTTTCTCAAGACTAAAAAGACTCAAATCGTTCAGCCTTTCCTTGTAAGAGAGATGCTCCAGTCCCCTTGTCATCTTTGTAGCCCTAAGTCATCTTTGTAGCCCTAATGTTGGAATCAGAAACAATAGCAATGTGGATCCTGGGATTACACTGGGATAGAAGATAAGGACTTTCCCTTTTGTTTCAAAAGAGGAAACTAGCAAAATCGAAGCTGAGTACAAGAAAGATCTTACTTGACTTAAAAATATTCACAAATGTGTATATTTCAGTTTTTAATTTTTTCCTTCCCCTACCATCGTACAAAATGTTTCTAAGATCCTGCTACAATGGAATGGACATTAGGGACATTGGGGACAATGGAATCATTTTGGGGACACAAAAACCTGCCATCTCTGGTGTAAACACAACAAGCAGCTGATCTGTGCGAGAGTTAATGTTTTCCAGAGCATTATTTTATTAGTGCTTTGGTATCTTTCTCAGGACAGCATTTTCTGAGTGTGGGGATGCTTGGAGCAGTTTCAGGTGATGTGATACCGACAGACTAACAAAACTATACTGTTCATTTCCACAGAGAACAGCGCCTTGCTAGGCTTAAATAACTGAAGTCAGGATCCGGAACATAGGAGAAAAAAAAAATGCTTGCAAGAAGGGAGGTTTATGTGGTTTATGTGGTCATATGGATGGTAGAAAGGATTATTTTATTGCTCTTTTATTCAAAAGAAATATTTAACAACTACCCAAACTGAGAGATCAGCTAGACATGCTACAGACTGATAGCTTGGACATGATAACTGCAATGTCCAAGCATGACAAGACTAAGACCCGTGGTCTGCCTCCTATACCCAGACTATTTCAGAAAGTGATGTAAAATTATTCTACTGGGTTACATGGCCAAACACGTATTCTTGTGCGATGCCTCAGACTTTATTTAGTCATTTGTGAGTAGCTATTTCCCTTTGTGATCTTTCCACAAAGAATTATTGCACAGATTACCCCTACGTTTGCATATTCCCTGTAAGTACATTGATTTTCATTTAACTGGCAGCTCTCTGCTTGTGAATACTAAAAGAAGTAAAAAGGGAGGATCTTGTCTGCCTTTTTATATGGCTAGTTATAACAATAACTTTTCTGAACCCTTTTCCTCCAAACTAAAAAACCTTTTATTAATGAGAAAAAAACAGAACCTGTTCTTTCTCTGAGGAGCATTCATCTCTTCACTTCCTAGTTTAAAGTAGCATGAACAGCAGCAAAAACATTAAATAAAGCTACATCTAGACTTTCAAACTGTGGACTTTTTTAATATTACCTGTAACAGTTATTCTCCTCAAACTGCAACACACCATTCTTTATTCTAATTGCTGCGTGGCACCTGATTTACATCTGAAATATGTTCTCAGATAGGAATTTATTTCCCTTCTAGGCTATAAATAGATGCTAGTTCCTCTTTCAAGAGTAGAAACAGAAGTTTTATTCCCTGACATGTAGGACTGCCAGCACATAAACTGCCCAGGCGGTAAAAATCAAACAGTCGCCTCCCCTCAAAATGCATCTGCCTGGTAAATGAAAGGCTAGCCGCATTTCATGAAAGCCCCTTAGTGCTACTGACAGCTTTCTGAAGGCCAGTGAGAGGATGCCTCTGATTAAAGTTCCCAATTCCCAAAAGTTCCTGCTATTACTGAGACACAAGAGAGTCTCCTTGGGGTATGTCCTCATAACCAGGTAAGGAGTTGAGCTTTAATAAAACAGTATTTGGTTTTTTCAGTTGTAAGCATTTGTCATGTCAAAGCATTGCTCAGAGCAGCAAGGAACCACATGTTAGCAAAACTCCTTCTCATTAAGCTTGCCTGAATAGAGGAGCACTGAATCTTCCTGTCTCAAGCTCTTCCTCAGCATCGTCCCTGGCCTCTGCAGTCTTGATGTCTGCAAGACCTCCCCTGCTTTTAATCCTTACTATTACATTTATCGCGCAAGTCTGCTATTTCCTCAGCTCTTTTCAGCCTCTGAAGCCTTTTCCTCTCTCGAGCCCCGGGAATTTTTCGAGAGGGGGCCACCAGAGGGCAAAGCCAGATCACGAACATTTGAGCTCGCTGTGTCTCTGTCCTACAGTCCAGAGTGTGGTGGGGTTTCAGGACAAGCCTGGCAGGTCCCTGGATCTTCTCAGGTCACACAGTATATGTCACGATTGTTAGTATTTGTAAGAACCACCCAAAAAACCCAATCTTCAGGAAAGCCTCAGCATCTCTGGGATCAAGAATTGAAGGCCTGACAGTGTAATTAGACAACAGCCTCATTAACCTAATAACCTTTTTCAGTGCTTGTGGGAATCTTAAACATTATGCTGTAAGAAATTAAGGAGAACAACAGGAAAAAAAAGGAAAGGAATTATTTCCATGTTAGGCACTGCAGTTCTTAATTTGAACTCATTAAGAAATACTGCACTGTAGAAGTCTCACTTATTTAGAAAGGGAAAAGCTTTGCAACTTCATCTCTAGAACCATTTGTTCTGAGTGACCCTCATCACCATGTTCATATAGCACATCTGAAACCACAGTACAGTAACCAGCTGTCACAAGAGAACCCATCCTATGTAAGACGGTAGCTAGAGGATGCTTTTTATTTGAAGTTTGTCAGAAAAATTTAGCAAATATGCCTTTCTTCCATAGAAAGTATCCAGTCCCCAAAACATATTTCAAACCATTCATGCACATGACCTTCTAAGAGAAGGTCTCATTTAAGGCAAACCAAAATACACCTGCATCTGCCTGAACTTCAGATAAAACACCTGTCCCTATCCCTCCATAAAGGCTGCTTCCCTTCTCTCTTTCAGATCAGTGTCTTCCAAAGTATTTATGTTCTCCCCACTCTGTGTGCTATTCATACTGAAGATAATTAATGATCATACAAAAGCAAATTCACGACCAGTCCTTTTGAACGAATTTTGTGAGCACAGTTTTTCTCAAGCAGCAGTGCCATCAGCAGCCAGCCATTCGTGGCAGAAGTGAGGAGAGGTTGTTGCATGCCATGAACACTTCACATCTGCTTCTAAAGACAACAAACCAACCCCATGCCACATGCACATACCCACCACCACAGCTGGTTTTCAGTTTTAATAAACTTGTGCTGACCCAGACACTGGCATATTACCCCTCCAGCCTAAGCAGTGAGCCTCTCAGTAGAACATTTATTTTCCAGTGAGATATGATATGGTATGCACTGAAGATCCATGCAGCACACCTCATCAGCAACAGCACTGACCTCTGGAGAACTCCAAAAGCAGGGAGGCAATCACTCAACCAGTACAGCTCAGTGTCAGAAAGTGGAGCACATTGAGACCCAGATGGATGCAAAATGGCGGTGTTAACAATTGCTGCAAGCAAGTGGGCTACGCTGCCCACAGTCTAGAAAATGATCCATCTGGTACTGATTCAGGAAGGCATCTACCCGTTTAAAACCTGTGAATGGAAAGTGTTGTGTTGCCTAATTCACACGCTCATTTTGGCCTGACTGTACTGAAAACTTAAGATGGGAGCATGCCATTGCACAGCTGAACTACCAATTCCAGTGTGTAGAAGCAAAACATGCAAACAATCCTTTAATCTTTATCTTTATTACAAATGGAATCTTCAAAATTACATTCCTATCCATTTTAAAATGTACTGATGCCTTTCTGAAAGGAACCTCACCCTTCAGAAGAATTCCTGCTATTGGACAACATTTTTTTAAATTTTGTCCTCCTTTTTTAATATTATTTTGTTCTCATGTGAACTTATGTTTATTGTTTTAATGATACTCTCCTGTTGATTATCACCCCCTTCCCCATTTGTGACATAACAGTTAGTATTGCTGTGGAGAGCAATGTGACACTGAGATCAGTAGGAATAGGACCTTAAAAATCACCAAATACCTTGGGTTTGTACAATTCTTTACATTAAAAAAGGAAAGTACAACAATATACAAAAAGCATGTCAGAAAGTCTCCATGAGACAACTTGATGAAAAGCCAACAACTTTCAAAGGGTATTTGTATGTTTATAGTTGCATGGAGGGAACGGTATCAGAAAAATAGTTCTCTAACATTGAACTATAAAATATGAGATCTTTAAAGTAAATTTTATATATAATTTTAAGCTACCGTAAAAGTATGTTTGGGATCCAGAGACTACAAACCATTTCAATGTCCAATTCTGTCCTGCCCCCAAGCCCTCCTCCCCATATACGTTTCAAAGAGACTTATAGCAGTATAGCTAACAACATAAACAAGACATATTTTTAAGAATCCTTCAGAAGCAGTAACTAAGCTCTTATGCTTTTCACTTGTTGGAGAAATACTCCTGGATGTCTTCAGCTCCCTTGGTAGCTTTACAATGTGAGAGCTTCTACATCTCTGTCTCCTAAGCTGCACAGAAGACAGACCTGGTACTCCCTCCACTTGCATCTCAAAACAGTTGTACCCTAAAAGCTGAGACAGAAGTGGGAAAGACCCAGAGCGTCCATTTTTCATTTCATCTGTCCTTCTCCCAATAAGGAGAATGTTATAATTTCCAGCCATCAGGGCTTAACGTTGTCAATAAAACAGCAAACCACAAACCTAAAATGCATGTCCTTGCTCTCCTGCACCAGAGGGCTGTGGCAACACTTCCACATAATGTCTATTATTTTCTTGTCTGGCCCCTACTTTGTTCAAAGATGGCTCCTTCAGTCCCCACCAATACTGCCACTGTCAGGCAACAGCTCTCAGAACTTACCTCACTTAGCGGTGCCTCTAAACCAAGAGTTCTGATAAAGTCATAGTATGGAAAGCACATGAAGCAGGACAAATCACATCACAGTTTGTTTTTTAAGAGGTAGTAAGATCTCTTACCGTGGTTGGAAACCCTTTCCATATTAGTCTTCTGTGGGAAAATTCCTTTTACTTGTATAGTTTTAGTCATACACAAATATGTTCCATTTAAAATACATTTCACAGAGCAAGAATATTTCTATGATTTTATCACCTAAATTACACTAAAATAATTATTGCAAATAAATAAATTAGTCCCTTTAGATTATAAAACTGTGAAGTCCAAAGCAATAACAAAACAAAATCCCAGTTGAAAACATCTCCCTCGTATCCAAACCCAACATCCCTTGTTTAAAGTTCTCAACAGTTAAGTGTCAAACCTTGAAAAGCATTCACATATCGCTTACAGAACAGGGTGCAGAAGCAAGCTGTCACTTTGTCTAGTGGATACTTCCTATCCCATACAACAAACATTACTGAAAAAGTATGAAAATTCTACAAGTAACAAAGACCAAAACAGCATGCACTCTGTGCATACACTCTGTGTACATGAATTAAACATTAAACAATCAGAATAGAGAATAAGAGACACTAGTATTCTTTCGTAGCTTTAAAAATATCTTTTGTTTATTTTGCATTTATTATTTAAGCATTATAAATTAATTAACAAAATTATATTATATTAAGCTGTGTGGTAGTTTTGAACTTCATCTTTTTGCTTCCATGGACTGTGTCAATTTATTTGAGAGATTTGAAACCTTTATGTATTTATTATTTTGTTTGCTTTTCCTGGAACATCAAATCTAAAACCAACCTATCACTGTATGATACAACATCTCCAGTACCCTGACACTGCATCAGCCAAGGAGATTGATATTTTCAGACATTTGTGGCTTCACAGTCATTCTACTTCACAGTGCACCTGATCTCAGAAGGAACAATTAAAGTAAATTTCCTTTCCAGAGTTTCCCAGCCATGACAGTGTCAAGAGACTTAGGAAAGAGCAATCCCAATATCTGAAGTTAACTTTTAAAAAAAATCACCAACAACAATACTTTTACTTTGTTTCAATACCTTTAAATATAAGGGGTAACTCACCAAATTTGCCTGTTTATTCTTCATTTGGGCAGCCAACTCTCCGCACACGAACTGCTATGAATCCAGCTGCCTTTCCCTCATTCTGGGAGATGTAGGAGATGCGACAGGTTCAAGTCTATCAGCAGAGTGCAACACTGGTGCATTTCTACAGCAGGGGGGCGGAAAAAGCAGGGGTGGAGGCAGAAGAGTCAGCCCTCACAGCAGTTTAAGAGTTCTTGCATGTTGTTACTGCTGCAGGTTCCCGTGACTGGCTTTAGCTGATCTCCTCTCCTCTGACATTGCTGCCTGTTGAGCTGGGGATTGCAAAGGAGGACTAATCACTGTACACCTCGAGCTGTCTCCTGCAGGAAGCCCTGGTGTTTTATCAGCTGTGGAGACAATTGATACCTGGGGAGGAAAGAAGTTTTGCCACCTGTCACCTGAGAGAAAATGATCAATTTCCTAATTCTAGTACTGATGCTGGATTCAAAGATGAGTGATTATTATCCCAGTTGGTTCTTAAAAGAATCTATGAATGACACTGATCGTGACTATTAAAACTGGTATTAAAGGCATTGTGGCACATGAGTTCATTGGATCTATTTATAGATTAATTTTCCTCTGTTTATGGAGTCATGTTGAATACAGGAAGGGATAGGAATTTTCCCTTGTGAGAAGAGTTTCTCCTTTTCCTAGTAGGTATCATTACTTGCTAGATGCATAAATTGGCAAACCTTTCACACTAATGGCAAACTACAATAAAACAGTTGGTGGTTACTTAACAATTCACTTTATTTATTTATGGCTGAATAAATAAAGCTGTAGTGAATCAGCTTTGCCAGTGTTACATGGGGACTGAGAAGATGCTGTTTTCTAATATCTTCAGGGTTATGGGCTACCAGACAAAGCACCGCTACAGCCTGAGCTCTGCTTTCAAACATGGCTTATAGCCCTTAAAAGCAACATGCTCATCAAATCATTTCACCTCTTTGTAAGGAGGCGAAGGAGATTTAAGAAATTTCAAGTCACTGCTAGCAGAAGAACAAAATCATATTGTGCTACTAAAGCTTGCCTTAGTATGACTTCAGACAAGTCTCAGAATATTGAACAACTTACTGGTGAAGTAAAAAAGAGTACTTTGAGCAGAAATAATAATAAGAATGAGAATTCTTTTTTCCCCATGAATTATATGTGACTTTATTTAATTTTATTTTATCAAATATGAAAAAGTTCAGTGACTCAGTAAAATTAAACCCTTTTCTCTACCACTTTCTAAAACTTGACAAAATTTTATTTAGCCTTAAAGCCTTCTAGCTACTAGGAAGCTACAAGAACCTCAGCTACATTTTTCATACATAGGCCTGACTGTGACATTCAGCCAGAAGCATTCCTGCCTCAGCTTCCTTAACAGTGCCCTCTGTTAGCCAAGCTGTACCTCAGACTGTATATAAATACAGTGTCTCAGCAAGACATCTCTCTGTTCAGAACACACT
The DNA here is from genome assembly GCA_002844005.1 of Limosa lapponica baueri. Lineage (NCBI taxonomy): Eukaryota > Metazoa > Chordata > Aves > Charadriiformes > Scolopacidae > Limosa > Limosa lapponica. The sequence goes on along the minus strand of KZ505748.1, from coordinate 495,092 downwards.
GGCAAACACTGCTCTCAGGAAAGGAAAACAGTTCCTTCAGTTAGCAGGGTCACCTGTTACATGGCAAAGCCAAATTCGGTTCCTTTCTCTGCTCCAGAGGAACTAAAACTTCTCTCCCACCTCACAGCAGTCACCCTACCCACTTCACTGCAACACATGAGTCAAGATTCATGTGGGACTGCAAGAAACCAAGGATGGTACCCCCGTGCAGCTCAGGAGTCCTGGAGCGGGTACAGGATCTGATTCCCATGTGAAGGCTTGTTATACAAGCTAGAACATGCATTTGTTGTCCAATAGCTACTTAATGTTAGGAATCCCAGAAACAGGATGCAGAATTCCCTCCTTGCAGGACACAGCCTTTATGCCTGTTCCCAGCATAATGGTTGTTCTTGCAAACCATCCCAGCAGACCTTGAACGTTTCCTGAGGCTGTTCCCAGTGCAATGTAAGGCTCCTGGCTCCTCTTGCCTGTCCCTGTGTTCCCGCAGGTGCCTATGACTGGTCTGCACCTCCCAGCAGGCAGACCCCATTCATACACATGTGGATTTCACAGCAAAGAAAGCAGCCGAACCAGTGCTTTCTCTTTTTAAGGAAATTCTAGATGCTATTACGTACTATGAGACCCAACACTATTTTCTGCATCTGTAAGTTAGTCTTTCTTTTTTTTTTTTCCCCTTGAAAAACAGGATACCAGGACCAGATCCATTTAAGAATTTCTCCTGGAGTATGTATAGACACCACTCTGAAGCCTGGAGTGTAACATTTGGAAGCTCTAATGAAAGTCCCAGTTCATATTAGTATTTTCTCACTGACTAGCTTTAGGAGATACTGTTTTGGGGTAGTTTGCTTTTCAATGTGTACAGGGCTTTGAACTGAGGTCTGAGGTGCACCATACATAGAGAGTTTTCACATCAAATTGTATTCCAGGTACAAAAAAAATTTATTCCAAGTATCAAATGTCCAGGCCATTTCTGCATTTCAACTACATTTCCATCTTTTCTTTTTTTTTTTTTTGTCAAATGTTTAAGAAAGTTGAATCCTTCATTTTTTGTCCATTTGCAGAGATTTTTACTTTTTTAGAGTATAAAGTAAAAATTTCTAAATAAGACTATTGTTGAACAAAAAAGAAAGGAAAGACAGACATTCTCTGGGAGAGATACATAGTCTTCATCTCACTCATATTATTTGCTTCCAAGAAGGTTTTGACAGCTAAGATAACATGTGGACAAAACAGCAGGTGTGAGGCAGACCTTTCTCCAGATTTCATCCTGGAGTGTAGAACAACTAAGGTCCAGTTTATTTTAAAACAAAAGATAGGAGGATTGGTAAGAAAAGCTAAATAATAAAGACTTTTCATTAATATGTAAAGCACAGTATAAGCCTAAAAACTTATGATGTAAAAAATTAGATTTTCCCTACCACCTTAAATATTTCTAAAATCAATGAATGCTAGGAATTTAATTGTTCTGTCAAAAATACACACTCTTTACAGCTTGCAGTCTTCTTTGTTGTGGCAATGGAAGAAAAGTAATTTTATTATTTATTATGTTGTTCTCTTTCAGTAATGCAGCAATGTCTGGGTTTCAAACATTTTGTGAACATGTTTCTATTTAAGAAATAGTTTTCACTCGTATGTATGTATGTAGTGCAGTGAAAAATTTTAAAAATATTTTAGGGTTTTTAAAAGGTTGGGTTGACATTTCAATTTTTTGGTGGGCTGACTTTTAAATTGTTTGTTTTGGAGTATAAAGCACAAAATAATAATAAGAATGGCCACACCATAAAGCAGCTATGCTGAAATTTAATGTGAAAGTAAGTGAAATGGTAAACTCCAGAAACAAAGCATTGACTGCCATTAGCTGTCCTCTGGATTTAAATTGTAACAACACAATGCAATAAATAGTTACTCTGGTGTAGAAGTCAAAGTTATTTTTGCTTTTAATGAGGGTGGCTCTTTCCTTGCAAGCAGCAGGATAACCTCACCAGAACTTCATAATCCTTGTTAAAACCTTTCGCTGCTGCTGTCTTAAGAGTGACATGCAATTCCAGCATAATACAGCAGTGGTAACATATGACAAGGAGATGGTATACAACATATCTTCCTCCATATTTCTTTTTAATTACACTAAGATTTGTGACCCTTTTCAAGCAGCACAGTAGTTCTCTGTGGACTTTGCTACTATTCCCAAGCTTGCCAAGATGATCATTGACAGCCTGGGCATATAGGAGTAAGTTACAAGCTTCTTGACACTACCATCTTTACAAAGATGCTTTTCTTGTGTTGCACAATACTGCTCTTTTAAAACTCTGCTTGGTATGTAAATGTGCATGCATGCATTCAAGTCTACTACAACATTTTCTTTTGAGACCTTCATCAGCCAAAAATTCTTGGAGCCTCCACTGTAATGAGTGCAAAACTTTGAAATAATCTCATTAGATACTCAACTACATCTAGAAGCATTCAATTTACAATAAGCACATTAAGAAAGCTTTTTTCCCAAAATCATGTATTAGACTTGGATCTAGAAACACATGGTTTTGCTTAATCCTCATGTGTTCAAAAAATCAGTCTTTGTAATCACATAACCAAATATCTGCAAGATTAGGCTGAGTAGCTGACTTGGAATCAAAAAAACCTGAATTCATAAACTTGAGTCTTCCTTGTCAGAGCTTGTACAGTTATTACCAATGAAAAATAACTTTGAAAAGGTTTCCTAGATTTCATTTCATTTTCAAACACTGAAAAGGGAAGTGGAACATCTCACCTGAAGTAAGAGTCTGACAGTAAAAGACCTGCGTTCTTTTTTATTGTTTATTTATATATTCATCTTATTATTTGTTACCAGGTCCCCAAGGACTTTATTGATTCTCTAATTCTGAACTTTTTTTCTTTTTTTTGCAGAACCAAAACTGGCAATGATATCAAATGGAAAAGATTAATACATCCAGAAGAAAACCTTTTATATAGTATTGAACGTTTTTTTCTGAAACAATAGATCTGAGAGATATCTGAGAGCAGTTGCTATAGTAATATAGTTTGAGAGAGCCCCGTGTTGATGTTGTGCATATGGGGTAGAAATGCAGAGAGGAAATGAGCCAGTTTGTTTTTCCACGCACAGCAGGGCCAGCCTGCACAACTGTAACAAATGAGCAAAAAATGTCACAGATTGGTAGCCAGTTGGAGGTGGGTGGAGGGGGAGGTGAGTGGAGAAGAAACAGGTCAGATCTGCACCACAAAGTTGGGGGAAGGTGTAAGTAATGGCTATATATATTCTAATTATCTTGTCAGCTAACAGGGAAGATACCAAGAAAAGAAGGGCATTATAGAAATGAGTTTCAGCTCTCTAATTGGACCAATGCCTCTTACTTGCTCCTATCACCTCCTCAAACCTGCTTTGGCAGCCACCTGACAACCTGGTTCAAAGCCTTTGCAGCCAAACTTCACTAAATTCAGAGGGTTTTTGCTTGAGACTAGAAGGCAGCAAGCAGGCCAAGTTTTCTTGGTGAGCATGAGCCATTGTCTCCCTTCTCTCCATTTCCCCCCTTACCTTTGAAAATGGGGGAAATGCCTTTGAATACTTTCAAAAGGGTATTCATTGGCCTTACCGGCCAACAAATGGTGCCACTGTCATCCTTCTGATTGTGAGAGAATAAAGTGTGCATTGGCATTAGGGGTGTCTTACTGGACTGCTAAGAACTTTTACTGGATGCACTAGGCCCTTAATTTTGTTTTGGTCAGAATGCAAACTTTTAATCTTTAACTTCTCCCACACTATGGCATCCACACAAACTGTGACTACGCAGACTCACGCATTTGAACAGCTCCCACCGAGGTGAAGCTCAGGAAAAAAGACAGGTGGAGCTTCAATGAAAACTGGTGTCCAAAATAATGATTTTTTTTAAGTTAGGCAAAGCTTGAGATATTAGTATCAGTCTAATGAGCTGGGAAGTGATAATGAAGTGAGGAAGAAACGTGTTTTCCTAGACAGAGCTCTTGTTTATTGTGTGACTAATTGCAAAAGGAAAATTATGGGAAAGTGGAGGGGCCAAAGAGGGAAACACAGATTCTGCACCTTGGTGAAGAAACCTCTTGTAGGACTGGGGATCCTGGACTCCATAGAAAACTGACCCATGTCCAAGAGTGGTGGAGAAACTCAGATAAACAAACTGTTTGTAGGGACATACCTGGTTTTGCCAAGTTTTTATAATTTTGTTATCAGCTGCTAAGCATGTTTACTGTTTATGTTTCAGTCTAGCCACAGTCTATGCGTCTTCATGTGCCTGAAAAATTTACTATAAAACAACAGCATTTGCAAGCTTTTGGCTTACAAAAGGAATACAAGATACAAAAGGAATGGGATCAGAACTGGTGCCTCTACTCTGCTCTCAGGAGATCCCACCTGGAGTACTGCGTCCAGCTGTGGGGTCCCCAACACCAGAAGGACATGGACCTGTTGGAGGGAGTCCAAAGGAGGGCTACGAAGATGATAAGAGGTCTGGAGCAGCTCTCCTGTGAAGACAGACTGAGAGAGTTGGGGTTGTTGACCCTGGAGAAGAGAAGGCTCTGGGGAGACCTTATAGCAGCCTTCCAGTACCTGAAATGAGCCTACAGAAAAGATGGGGAGGGACTTTTTACAAGGTATGTAGTGACAGGACAAAGGCTAATGGTTTTAAATTGAAAGAGGATACGATTAGATTAGACATAAGGAAGAAATTTTTCACTAAGAGGGTGGTGGGGTTGCCCACTGGAACAGGTTGCTGAGGGAAGTTGTGGATGCCCTATCCCTGGAAGGGTTCAAGACTAGGTTGGATGGGGCTTTGAGTAACCTGGTCTAGTGGAAGGTGTCTCTGCCCATGGCAGGGGGCTTGGAACTAGATAACCTTCAAAGTCCTGTCCAACATAAACCATTCTACGATTCTATGGACTTAACTCTTGTGCAATTCATTCCTCATTGGCTGTAGTTTATGCTGTGATGGATTAAAGCAGAAGCAGTGAAACTACTGCTGGTTTGCCTTTATACACTGTACTGTGAACTTCAGAGGATCAGGAACAACTTCTCAAACAGTTAGGTCTTTCCAGGTAGAGGTTAGAGGGTTTTTAAGCTTGTCAGCCTTTCTAACTTAACCTGCTCATGCCTGAGCCAAAAGGCACTGAAATCCCTCTGGTCCCAGCTACGGGGACAGCCTAGAGCATGTTGAGCTGGGAAAGGTCAACCATGGCGATGACAGGTATAGGGAGAGGGTGAAGTCCCAGAAGATCATACACTGACAGCTGGGACGATCACAGAAGGGCCTCCTGGTTAAAATGGACAGACAAAGTTCTTACCTTAGATTAGCTGTTTTTGTCTGTGAGGTGTATCAGAAATAACCCCCTAGACTGCAAAGAATGCAATGGTTGGTTATCCTGCTCTGTTTCCAGCCATGGCTGGGAGATCACTGCTTTGTTTTACTCAGCTAGTCAGCTCTGAGTACTAAGCTGCCTGCTGGCCAGGACCATTTCTCTCTCTCTCTGTTTTCTTCTCCTGTACGACGCTTGGCTACCTAAGTGATGTTAATCTGGACTTTTCTGTCATGGGGCCACTTTCGTGCTCACCCATTAGAAAAGAGGCTGACAAAAAGGCCAAGTATCTGGGACCTTGCTTCGTCAGTTCAGAGGCACCAGTGTGAACTGTAATAAGAAGCAGCTCTGAAGCAGGCTGCAGTATTCAGAGTGTAAAAGCAGAGAAGATCAAACAAGTAAAAGAGCTTCATGGATTATCTTTTTTAAAACTTATAAAGCAATTGCTTCTTTTCCCCCCTTAGTTTGACTCACTTGTTCCAGTTCCACCACAGTTTAACAAGTGTCTTGAATGAGCTTCTGGCTACCAACTGCACATCCACACAAGTCACTGAGAAGATGTAAATCAATTGTGCAAGTCAGTGTTCAAGGCTAAAGCTGTGATGTGTAAGTAATGTTAGCTGCTTGCACTACTCTCATCTCTGAGTGCAACATGATTTTAGCAATATAAATAATTGTAAATGAGAATTATTTTAAGCCTGTTTTACTGTCTGCTAGTTAGTTGAATGCTGCTCAGCTCAATCTGTTTTCATCAGATAATGTCAATGATAAGTTAAGGAACACAAAGAACATGAAGAATTAATTGCCAACACTTCATGGAGTCAGTTTTGTAAGGGTTTCCAAGTGATAATGAAATGCAGGTAAACGCATCTTTTTATGCAAAATTATGGACAGTCATTTCTTTGCCAAAGAAGCATTTGAGAGAGGATCAGATACAGACTGCACTTATTCAGGCTATGGAGGAGCAATCTAGAGCTAGATCCAGGCTAGCCTTAGTGAAAATTCTGGGTAAATGAGTCTAGCTGTGTTTGGTGTCTCACAGGAATCAGGCTGACTAGAAAACTTGTTTTTATTTCTGCACGTTCAAATAACTTTAGAATGATTTAAAGAAAAGATAACATTCTAGAGGAAGTTGTGAGCTTGATACATACAAAATAAACTAAACATGAGTGAATTTATCTAAACAAATTTTTTTGGGCTGTTTAAGGTTTGTTCCGTATCATGGAATCACGGAGTCACAGAATGGTCCAGGCTGGAAGGCACCTTGAAAGATCATCTGGTTCACCTTTGTTGGAAAGGGGGCCTAGATGAGATTATCGAGCACCCCGTCCAATTGCATCTTGAAAACCTCCAGCAATGGGGACTCCACCATGTTTCTGGGGATGTTGCTCTACTGATTGATTGTTCTCATTGTGAAGAATTTCTTTCTTAGTTCAAGATGCAACCTCTCCCAGTGCAACTTGCACCCATTGCCCCTTGCCTTCTCCATGTGGTTCCTTGTAAAGAGACAGCCTCCATCCTCTTTGTATCCATCCTTTAAGTACTAGAATACTGTGATGTGGATGCCCTGAGCCTTTTCTTCCCCATGGAAAAGAGACGTAATTCTTTCAGTTTTTCTCCAAAGGCTAGGTTCTCCAGCCCTTTGATCATCTTCATAGCTTTCCTTCAACCCTCTCCAAATGGTTTGCATCTTTCTTGAACTGTGGGGCCCAGAGCTGAACACTGAACACCAGGTGTGGCCTGAGAAGTGCTGAGTAGAGTGATGACGTCTCTATCTCTGCTAGTAATGATCCTGCAGATGCAGCCTAGATGTGCCTTGGTTGCTGAAGCAGCAATCTTCTAACTCCTGCCATCCAACTCCTAGGCACAAATAGGGCAAGACTTGAAGCCAGTACACTGTAGAATAACCCATATATCCCAGTGGATCTGATTAGATACAAAAATAAATAATCACATTTCCACTTACATAATGTGCACATGTTAGTGATCAGTATAATACAGGAGAAGAGACGTTTTAACATTCCAAATCCCACCAGTAAGTAGTTCATCTAATTCTGTATTTTAACCCTCCAGGGAAAAAAAAAAGATGTCAGAAAAGAAGGACCAATGACATGTATTTGTCCTTGAAACGAAGTTCTTTATAGCAGGAAGACTTTTTTTTTTTAACCTCAAGTAAATAAAAATGTATGCTACTAATTATTATATGTAGGCAAGAAATGATCTTCCTGTCTGTTGTGAACTGTCAAGCCTTTCAGGTCCCAAATTCAGACAAGACTTTGGTTTGTAGTTGTTAATGGATTGGCTAAATAATTGCCCTGAGTGTTTTGGATATATTTCAACTCATTTTATATAATTAGTTGATATTTTCAAGATGAAAACTTCTCTCAGTTCTTGCCAGTGGGATTGTGCTGGCTTCAGAACTCTTTTCCTAAGGATTCTTTCAATGCCAAGGAATTTCTTTAAGCCAACTTATTAAAAAATATTTTAGCTTTGACCACTGGTATTTCCCCATAAACTGTTGATAAACTTTCATATATCTCCATATCACAGCCTGAAGAACACAAAGTGTGAATTTAACTTGTAAGCATTCCAAAGATATAAGGGTATGAAATAAACATTGAAAATCAGATCAAGAAAACCTTTGAATATTTCACAGCATTATTGATTCACTAGGACAATGTAGGAAGTCTGGATTGTTGTTACATTTTTAAGGGGTATCAGTACTGCTAACCCATCTGATTTCTCTACCTGTAGATAAAGAAGTACGTAGTGCAAGGAGAGCTGTAATAACAATGAAATTATTTTGTTGACAGCTGTTTCTGTGGCACTTTGCTTCTTTTAAATTATTTTATTGGTTTAATTGTTTAGCTTAGCTTAAAAAAAATAATTTTATCTTCCTTCAGGTTTCTCTGCTTGCCTGAAAGAACATAGCATCTTAACCACTTCCCTGCTCCTCTTATTTCTTTATTTACACAAAATTAAAACAGAAACCGTTTTATGGTATTGGAAAGATACACACCGCTGTGACTCCCACTTTCACTCGTTGTTTGCCAGGTTTCTTTTTGTTCAGCTTAGTCTGGGGTTTGAGTCTTTGAATACGGAATATCTTATGATGGTAGTGAAGTTTATTTTTGTATCATACCTCTTGTTTCTAAAGCACTTTGCAGTCTGTCTGTCTCATTGCATGTGCCCACACACAAACACAGAGCATCAGCCATCTCTAGTGGGAGGGTGACAGCCACACAAGCCGACTGGTAGCCAGCCAATGTGCTGCACAGCAGTGGGAAAAGGGAATATTGGCCAAGGATATCACATCAACCTGCCTCTCAAGAGTGTGCCATGGGATTTTCAATATCCACAAGGAGCAGATGTCTTTAATTTCTCATCATTAAAGAAGACAATGCCAACAACGTGGGTTAGCGGAGGGAGGGGCAATGCCAGCTTGTCAGTGATCTAACAGTCTCCCAAAAGAGAAGGCAAATAATCAGACCATAAGAGTCTTCATTTTTGTTCTTGATGAACAAGCTAAGAGGAACCAAAGATATGAGGAATCCATCATCATAATGTACAGTGGGAGACAGGCAGCTTTGCAACCTATCTGAGGGTGCTTAAGTAGCAGGTTCCATAAGCCCCAGAATTCAAAAGCTACCTCAAAAATCTAACTTTGACACAGCCATAGAAAGGACAGATATATGCAACCAACGCTAATGTGCGTCAGGATTGGATTTCATGCTTCTGCACGACTGACATTAAGCAGCTGGCCTATACTGTACACTAGCCTGCTGTGAGTGTTCTCAGCAGAGGGTCCGATCCTCCATGGTAACGCTCTTCAGGGAGCTCTGGAAATGCTTTAATTATTAAAATGAATAATTCCTACCAACACATTTAATTGGAAAATATTACATGTTTAAATGTGCACTAATGGAAGGGCTCTGAAAATCTAACAATATAATAGAGTATGCTGTTTGAAGTGAATTCTAGCAATATTTTTTCAGCCAATAACACCATGCATTATTTATCATATCTCTTTTTAATCCTATCTGATAGTTCATATGAAGGAGGAATCACTGGAACCTCAGAGATAAAATGCAAATCTGTGAATCACCCCCCGCAAGCTTAACCTGCCACCACAACCTCACCTGCCTTCCTTACTTCCTGCCCCCAAGTTTCCAAGGAAATAGCTCAACGAACTTATCGCTGCAGTATAAACTCAACCCCCTTGTTTCTTCCTCAGCACTGGGAGGACTGTGCAGACCAACAAATTACAGGAACATTTGTTACCCAGATTTTTTACCACAGCCCAACAAAGACCGGGCACATCCAAAGGCAAGAGAAGGCCAATTTGAGTGCAGACTAGTGGGACCCAAGGGGGAATAGGGCAGAAAGTAAGACGTCAGGGCATAGGTGTCACCTAGCCAGAGGAAGCAAGGGTAGGTGTGAACAGGGATAACCAAAACGGTCAGAAAACACATCAGCAAAGAAGCAGCGGTGCAAAACACGTGTTAAGCGGCACAGAAGGATGCTACCTGAAGCTGCTGAGATCTTTTTAGGTTAAGTAGCAAATAGTTTTACAGTTGGAGGTATCTGAACTAGTGAAATTGAATAGTGTCTTGGGGAAGGGGCATTTGGAGAAGGATTTGTGCCTCCGGGTTATGTTCTGACAAGCCCAGAGCCCACAATGAACATTTTCAAAGGGAGAGACTCAATATGAATTGCAGCCTTGTAAAGTGATTGTACTGGCAGGCTTTGTCTGATCTAATCTAAAAAGATTATGCTAATATTCATCTTCGTATTTCTTTGCATACTTTTTTCCTCTTCAGAGGGAAAATGTGTTATGTTCTGGATATATGAATAGTGAAAAAAAAAAAGAAGTCACTTTCATCTTTAAGTCATACTCTCTCCCTCAAAGTCTATCAGGAACACAGGGATGCAGGAAAGGAGCATTCAAGACAGTTTTTGCAAGAAGGAAGGTCAACAGAAGAGGAAAAAGAGCATATTTTGAAAAAAAATATTTTTGCATTGAAAATGACATCTATTATTTTAACTGATGCTGAGCAGGACCGTAGGTAACAGTGTAAACCCATTTTGTTCTAACTAGTTTCTGAAGTCAGCAAACGCAATCCTTTTTGAGCTCTTTCTCCTCATCTCAAACCGGACCTGTCATTTGCCATGTTTTTCTGCACGTGGTGACACTATAACAAATTTGTGGAGATTTTCTTATTTACTACAAATACGACACTTGTCAGGTCTGCCTCTTTTCTGTCCTTTTTTTTTTTTTTTTTTTTTTCCTCTGTGCATATTCATTAGCTGCAGGAACGCCTTGGGAGTAACAAGTTTTCCTGTGTAGCCGCTGAAGTTTTCACACTCCTGGATTCTAAAAAGAGAGGTTTTGTAGCTATCTTCTCTGCCCAAAAGATCAAACACAGCATAGCATAGCAAGCTTGGGAGAAGAGCCAGCAACCCTTGATGTACCGCAGACATGCTCAGCCTGTTTGGGATCACACTATTCATTGGTATCACATGATTGGCAATAATTACCAAACAGCCCCACTGCAGTGCACAGATGAAATGCAAGCATACCCAGAACTCTGGCATTTGGACAAGCCCTCCTGTTCCCTCAGATTTGATTCTGCTGTAATACTGTATCTTGTCTGCAGTTTCGTTATTCTTATTAACAGCTCCTGTTTGATTATGCATTTTTTGCCTAACTTCTTTATTTAATATTTAACGTGCTGTGCTTCCTTCAGTGAATCTCTTGTGACTGTTTCTGCTGCGTCGGACATCAAAATTCAGCTCCCTGTAAGGAGTCTCTGATATTTACGCAAAGCTATATTTAACACTTCCAACCCGTAGGTGTGATTTGCAGCTCTTACAATTTAAAACAATTTATAAATTACAGCCGATCACATCAACTCTCAACACATTTGAGAACAAAAAAAAAAAAAGGAAAAAAAATAAGGCAAGAATCTTTTCTAGTTAAGAAGATAGATGACAGGGAAAAAATGGCTCCAATTTGAAAAAAGCAAAGTTTGCAGATGCTTCAGTGTCTGCAGGCTGCTAGACTGTAGTGGAGCAGGAGCTGGAAACACAGCTATACGTCACGGGGAGAGTTTCTGCAGGATCCTTATTGCTTGCTGGAAGACACCATGTGGGTAAAGAGAGGCAAATAAAAGCTGTTGTATCCTGTTTGCTCACATCACAGATTCCTGCCCACACGGTGAACTGTCTTGATGATTCAGAAAGCCAGCTTTTCCTTCAGGCCTCCAGAGATACAGAAGACAAGGGCTTTTGGCTTTGTGTGTTGCTCTTGGGAAGTTTTAATATATAAATTTCACTTTCTCCACCATCCAGTGAGGTTCTGAAGTTCATCAGACATAGTGCATGACTGAAAATCATACACTGCAACCCTATTATGATTGAGTTAGGTTGAAACTACTTTCTTTAGCAAGCCTAAAATTCAGCAGTACTTTTCACAGGACAGAGACTGTTCTAGGAACACTCATAAATGTTAAAAAAGACAAAAGAAGCATGATTAACATAATGCAGGCAAAAGTCATTTGATGCTGTATAAAATATGGTTGCACATGGAAAGATGTTTTTATGAGTTAAATGTTACAGGGATAGTTGGCAATTTCAACTACTACTGAAAATAATGAAGAAAAGTTTTAATACTATAGTTTAAGCAGAATAAATATCTTTCCTTTAAGACAGTTTTAAGATGTGATGTAGGCTCTTCTATGGAACCAGAAAGCTGAAACACAACGAGTTTCTGTCAAGAAACATCTAGTTTCCTATCAAACCTCTATTTCTAAAGACACACCCAGCTAAAAATGTGCGGCTGGCATGTAGCTTATATCTATAAAGAAAAACAAAATGCAAAACCCCTGTAGCAGGAGAGCAGAACATTTAAATTACACATCACAAAGCAGAAATTAATTTAGATGTGATGAACACCTTGCTCTCTTCTTTTATCTTTGCTGTTCTAAAAGCAGATAAGTCTTGAAGGCAAGGCCTGGCCAGGCTCTGAGCCAAAAGATACTATCTTTTGACATCTAAAGCTTGGTGAAAAAGGTGACTATAAAATAGTCAAGACAAAATCCATTTTATTTCCAAAGTTAAAAATATTACATTATTACCAGCTGCCTGCTCAACGTAACTGCACAGAGAAAAAATGGAGCTTAGTGTCCAGATGAGGTAGCGTAGTCGCACACTCAAGACATGGCAAATACTGAGTCTTCCCTAGTTTAAAAGAAAGGGAAGTGCCAGCTGGAAAGGCATTTGTGCAGAAAAGGCTGAGCAGAGATCTGAGACCTAGAATTGCAACTATGTTTTGGAGACATTCAAAATTAAACAGGAAATATTCTAATGTTTAATCTTGAATGAATGCAAGCAACAATTTTGCTGGTATTTTTTTTTATTTACAGTAATACAATTTTAGATAAGGTATAACCCACCAGTCTTCCTGGGGGTTGCAAAGGTGTTAGTGATGTTGTTGACAGAAAAGTGAGAAGGAATTTTGAGAGTTTTTCACAATTAGATTGCATCCCAGCTTGACAGTTTAATTTCTCAAGTTCAAAGAAAATCATATCTATATTCAGATATGCCTTTTCCCATCCCTGTATCTTTGGCTTGAGGCTGTCAAGTCACTTCAGCATGCCATCTTGCAACCTCTGCCTAATCTTAACTCTTCACCAGGAGGGAGATAGCTCTCTATCCTACTCTGAACACTTTGAGATGACTCGGAGAAAATGCATAACAGATGTACCGAAATATCAAGGCTTTATTATGGTTTTAAAAACCAGTATTGAATTCCTGACATTCAGTTGTTTCACCTGCCCTGTTGGCTGACAGCTGGGGAATGATGATAATTTTGGATCATCTTTAAGCTTTGCCAATTTTCATAGCTATTTAAACAACAAAACCTTAGCATTTGTTCTAGCCTGCAAGTTCTTATAAAAAAAAAATACAGAAGCATGGCATTTTTAAGTCTTTTTTCTGACCTCCATGGGAGAAACTTATAGACTCATTAAATGCAGGGTGCTGCTTCTGCACATGGCCTTAAACTGCCTTTCCCTCAACACATGCTTGCACCTGTGTTAGTTTCAGTGAAAACTCCAGGCTGCCACCCTGTCCCTCCTTTCTTTAAGGTTAGTGAAAATATTCCAGCTGAGATTTACTTTAAAGGTGTGTCCTTTTTCATAAAAAGTTGTAGCAATCTTAGGCAAACAGAAGAACAGCAGGCAGGAGGAATTCTTTAGCTAGCCAATGTTCCACATTTTATTTTCCAACAGAGAATCTTAACAATCACCCATCGTGTTCGAAAGCCACATGATGATAATATAAATTCACTGATGCAAGCCAAAGAGCTACAAACCTTTCTAAATCAACATAAACATATCCCAAAATCTGTGTGTAGACCAGCCGACATGAGTTCCCTCTGTTTTCCTAGGAACCTTGCCCAAGGCTGGTTGTGCTCAGAGCCACGGGTGAGTGTGAAAGATCAGAGAAGAGCTGGGGTTCACTGCTGCAAGGCACCAACCACCCTCCACAGCCAGAGGGCCTGGCTTCTTCCTTAGTCAACGTCAGCTGAACCGTTTGTCCAACTGTACATTTGTACTGCCATATGGGAAGGGAATGCCATCCGTGTGTGTTGTGTCACCTACAGAGCTTATGGCAGACATTTCAGAAACTGCTGGCCCTGTTCTCAGAACATTATTCTGGTCTATGAGTTTCTATCATTGTAGAAGAACTTTTCTGGAAACAGGGGACAGAGTGTGCTGCTGAAGAGCACCCTGGGGTTTGGGATTCAGAAGTCCCATCTTCAGTCTTTGACAAACCTACATTTGTGTTTTATGGAGAAAATCATTACACACTTCTCTGCTTCCAGTTCTACACCAGTTAAGTGAAGGGGAATAATAATTACACTTTTTTAAAGGGTGGATTAAGAGTTAGTTATCTAGGTACAGAGCTGTAAATAAGATACTTAATTTATATCTCCTAAAGATTATTACATTTGGTATATTTGTAAACATGCAGAACAGAATACCTGTGTTGTAGAAACCAAACCACTCAGTGTACTTCAACTGCATTTCATGTACTTAAGTATTAAAGAGAACTTATTGCACAACCTGTTCCCCATAGAAACAGGAGAGTTGAATTAATTATTTATATAACATACATAGCCATCATTTGTACTCTGTATCCCAGCATCATATATAAACTCTCCTTCCCTAGCACCAAGGGTTGTCTGAAAAATAGTTGATTTTGATATTGTCAGAGTAAGTAAACAAAACAATCAAAGTAATAAATTAGGTAATAAAAAGGATCAACATGGTAGTCCTGTGGATGATCCATAATGCAAAACACTTTCAAGAAGGGAGTTAAAATATTTGGTGTCTTGAGCCGTTTCACTATTGAGAGAAACTGTTTCACTTTGAACTGGATTTTATCTTGTATAAAGGGAACTAAGGAATTGTAATTTTTTTAATAATTTAAAAGATATATAGAATTTCTTGAGGCAGTTCTGAATTTTGCTTACACTAATATTTTTCTATAAGACAGGACTTCCTTAAATTCTCAGTGCTTTCAACTGGAGAAGAGATGCACGATACCTAACTACACGAAGGACTCCACTGCTAATGCATTTTTTGACTACAGGAATGATATTTTTTTCCCCAGCACTAGCATGGGAGTAGTATTTCTTTATAAAAAGTAATTTAAAATTCTTCAGACAAAACACATATATTAAAAGACTAAAAACAAAATAGCTAGTGTTGGCCAAGAAAACCTATCTGGGGTGCTCTCTCCTTTGACTCTTGAAAGTTAACATCTGTTGTCACTTCTGAACAGTACCAGACCTTTGTGTGGCTGACATCCTTCATTTTGCCAACTATATAATTGGTAAGAAGTACAATCCCTTGGATAGGCAACGTGAGTCACTCATGACCTTACACATTTTTCCATTCCTTTAAAATCAGAAATTCATTTGCAAAGTGCTTCTCAACTTGTTTTGATAACACATTTAAAATTTATCCTTCAAGCAGAGAGGAGTTTGGACAAAGATTTAAGGTCCCAACTAGGTGGCATATTGTTTTTTAATGGCACTGATGCACAGACTCTTACATCAGACCTCCAGAAAGATACCACAGCATTTTCAGACTCTACAGGTTGCTATTCAGTGGTAGAAGGAGGATACTGTCCATGGCTGAGACAAGTAGAGCAACTGTCCTAACCCACCACCAGTCTGCAGGATGGTGAAAGATTCTACAGGGACTGGCATTGGAAGTGGACATCCCTCAAGAAATCCTTGATTGCAGATGACTTATTGGTCATCTGTTCTCAGGGCAATGTTTCTCATTCTCAGAAATGAGAGGACACTTACAACAAAAATGTTAACGCAGTTTTTTCATTTAAGCTTCAAAATAATATTTGGAGATAGATGGAACAACCTAGTTGATAATGGATTCATTAACAAATTAAGCTGCTACTCAGACTGTCTAAGCAAACTTTTAACAAGAGAATGAATCCTTTATAACTATTTAATAACACCTTGAACATAATTCTGTACACTAATGCAGGTACTCACCTGCATTACTTCTTTACAGAGTCAATCAAATTTGTATATTTTTAAGAATCTTCCTTCCCACTGCAGAAATATTTTATAGCTTGGAAGAGACAGTTTGTGATTGAGCAGAAGGTATCAGATTCACTCTGCATATATGCTAGTAAAGGTTATGAAGATCACTGTCGTTTATTTAACAGCATGCCAGAATTTGTGGCCTCTGTGAGTTCCATGCTGCATTTCTCTCATGTTTGTACGCTCTAGTATTAAAAATATGAAAATAAACTAGCACGATGAGAGATGACTATGTCATGATGTGTCATGGTTATGTTATGGATGTAAATATTTAAACCATTTCTGTAACATTTGTGGGTTCTTCTGATTAAATGATTAAAGAGGAGCAAGGTCTAATTACAATTTGGAAACACTTCAGTCTTCTCCAGAATCTAGTCACAGGCTAGAGGATGCTCCTGGCACTGTAGCTGATGTATGAATAAAACCACAAAAGAGAAAACTAGATGATGCTGATGAAAATACAGGTATTTTGCATCAAAAATCAGTGGACAGAAGAAGACAAACAGCTGGCGCAACAGGGACCCACCATATTTTCTGTGTAAAAATCCTGTAAATCTGGAAAAGTTTTACTGCATAGAGAACTGTATCAGATGTTTCTCTTAGAATGTTTCTATTTTATACTCCATTTATTTTCAAACTGCCACTTTTTTTTTTTCCCCACAACAATCATAGGTCCTTTCTCCTGCCATCCATAAAATGACTTAAGATGGCTAACATCAGATGGTAACATCAAAGCAGAGCTAAGAAATCAAAATAAGAAAACTCACTAAACATGCCCGGTGCAAAGTCCCAACTAGGAAGCCAGACCAAACCTCTGGAGCTGTAAAAAAAGCAAACTGTCATTAGAGGGTGCCAGCAAAGTGATGGGAGGGAGGCGCTGCAGTGTGAAGAGGTGCAGACTGCACCATAGGGCCTCCCACCCGCACTGGAGGAGACAGGCAGTAGCCAGGAGGGCCTGGGATGATGGCGCCAGGCAGGTGCAGGAGCAGGGTCCAGCTCAGCGGGGAAGAGACACAGACTGGGATGAGAAGTTAGGGGGACCACTGGGGGCTGCTGCCATAGACTGGAGAAGCACTGCAGGAGCTGGACCAAATGAAGCAAGGGAAAAATGAGGAATCAGGTGGGGACAGAGACATGAGCAGCTAGGAAAGTTCCCCCTTGAGGTGTCAAATAGGTAAGACCACCTGCTTCAGACCTAAAATGAGCTAACTCATATCTTGAGACAAAGGGAAAGCACCATGTTTAACATTAAAAGTTAAATTAAATTAATTTAAAAATAAAATAAAGTAAAAAATTAAATTAAATTAAATTGATAAAATAATGAAATAATAAATAAAATAAAATAAAATAAAATAAAATAAAATAAAATAATACAGAGCAGCCTAGAAGAACATTGTATTTAAAATCCTCATAGCCTAGACATAATATCCTTGGTAGCAAAACGCATGGAACATGGTTTCATAAAGAAATACAAATGAAAATACATGCTTTCCTATTCAAAGAGTACCTCTGGAGGAAGAGAACTTTCACTCTCCAGGTAATAAAAGCTTTCCTGAAAGAGAACAAACACCTCTTCACTCTCACATTGACTCCAAATAGGGCTATGTCCCTGGGAGTTCATGTTCTCCCTCTCCCAAAACTATACACTAGTCTCCACCAGCTTTGCCTCATTCACATACCTAGACTACCATGGCTGCACCATTTCTGCTATTTACTTTCTTATAGGTTTCTTCAGGAAGCCAAATCTCTTTTTTGTGCATAAGATGCAGCTGTGATTATCAGTATATTACAGAAAAAATAAAATAAGGCAGTGGACGTCAACTGTCAAATATTGCATGCAGTTTTCCAGACGTTAAATTTCTTTCAAAGAGAGAGAACATATGCCAAAACAAATAAAGTTTATCTATAGAGGAATTAGACTGCTAATGTAACTCTGATTTCATGTTTATTCTTCAAACTTATACCACGTACTCAGGGTTTGGGTCCACATAAGAGTTAATAACACCTACAAAGCTCATTTGATGACTTTCATTCAATGAAATGTTCTGAAAGTCATGTGCAAGGTAGCAATTCTTGCTATTTAAAAACCATTAGAAAAAATCATTTGCAAAATTTTGACTTATACTTCCATTTCCTATAGCGCTCCTACTGTTTCTGCTGAGGTAAAGTTCTAAGTACAGTTTAAGATCTGGCCAAATGGAGACACTCGTGCATATGCTACAATGCTATCTTTACAGAAGATCTCCAATTATATTATGAGCTCCTAAAATAGATATGACTGAGCCAGAAGACTATGTTACGCTGTATAGTTTAAGTATTCTGCAATGTAAACATGTTCAGATTATCTAGAATGATAGTTCAATAATTTCAGCACAAGGTGCCAAGTTTTCAAAGGGTTTCCATAGCTGCACCTGCAATATTTTTAAGGCATATGTTTGTACTTGAAGGAAAAAGACTGAAGTCAGACATATATGTGTGTCTGTGTATCTTTTCATTTAAATAAAATCAGGTTGTTATACTGCAAACAAGAAAAATTAAGATATAGCCTTCCAAAATTCAAGCCACAATTACTCAGCAAAGGGTTTCACTGGTACAAATAAAAGCAGTGCGTATTTTGCATTCTGGGAGATGCCTAAGTGGTATTGAGATTAATAGGTTCAGTGTAGGCCAAGCACATACTGGGCAGCATTAGCGGAAGCACAGGTATCAGGCTGAGGGAAGGGAGCCTGAGGGTCCCCAGCACCAGAGAGAAGTCCATAAACGAGCGGTGGAGGTCACTGATGTGGTTACAGGGCAGGAGCACCTGGCGCACACAGGGAGGGGCTGAGGGGGGAGCGTTGTTCAGCCTGGTGAAGAGAAGAGGAAACAGAGCACTGATACAACTACAGGACAAAAGATGGGAGGCCGGAGGGGCCCCAGGAGATCTCTAGTCCAATCCTCTGCTCAGTCACGGCTGGCTTGAGCAGCTGGCTCAGGGCTTGTCACACCTGTAACAGTTTCAAGGGTGGAGTTTCCATGGACTGTCCATGCAGCTTGACCACAGACAGCCCTTACAGAGACAAGATTTTTTCCTAATATCTAATGGGAATTTCCCCAACTGGGCCATTAAGTGGTTGTAGGCAGCACTAAGAAGTTTCCTTGCCCTTTTCTTCTTAAAGCCAAGACAACTTCAGTGGGACTTAATAGTATATTCAAGGATTGGAGGTCCTTCTTACCCTGAACTTTTTTTTGTCTTTCTAACATGTCTACATAACCTTGGAGTGAGCAAAAAAGCCCTAGTCAGGCATGAACTTTCACTGTGAAAATAGTGAAACTTTTGTATCAGTTGGCAAACGTGGTAGGTGCTGCATCAAAACTACAAGTGCAATTTTTTTCATTTGGCCCATGTGAGCATGGCCTTTATCAATCAAAACATTTCACTTTTGTAGAGGTCTTCACAAACTGATGAAGTCATGAAAGAACCACATCTCCACCAGTATTTTTGCATTTGACATCAAATGTTTTTCTTACAAGAGTCTGGCATGCACCATTACAGAACATCTTGAAGTTCATTAGTTTGTGTTTTTTTAAAGCTGATTTATGAATGTGTGATATGCCAACTCACAGGAAAACGATTATGCCAAAACAGGCTTCAGACTGGAGCAAAAGGCTTACAGGGAGTACAGTTTTCTTTCTTGAATGTAGTCAGTGAGGAGAGGGAAGAGCAGACTATGATCAGAGAAAAACATATTGGCATCTTCAGTGGAAGGCATATATCTCTATTTTTCAGTCAGGCTGTTAATGAAATGTCGTATAATCTCTTTGCTCCTTCATTATGGAAGCACTCCAAGAAGTAGACAGTAACATGAAGGAGTGGATAAGATAGCTGTTCCTGTGGTCCCTGATAGGACAGAGAGAAAAAGCATTACTACTAGGCTAACCAGTTAAAACTAGCCATTGGTGGCAGCAGCCCAGCATGTAATTTAATTAGATAACAAGTTTTAATGTGACAGCTTTTTGATGGATGCAGCTTATTTTGCTTCAAAAATCTTTATTTCTTTTCCAAACTCAGGGCTGCTAGTCATACTGTACAAATATAGCATATATATAAATTCTCACAAAGTTTAAGAAGGCCTCAAAAAAACGCTCTTCACAAGAATTCACAGCAGGGGGATAAAGTTGCTGCACAGAATGTGTTGAGACAATTCCCATGCACAAAGATGTGTTGGCAGGGTCCGTTGCTGGTTATCATCTCTAATGGTCAAAGTTACTTACAGAGAAAATATATGCAAAAAAAAAATAGTGGGGGGGAGGGAGAGGGGAGGAGGGGGAGAGAAAGAGAAGAAAGTGCTGGTCTGTTTTCAGAGGAACATCCTCCCAGGTGTAGGTGTCCTCTCTCACGCAGCAGATGATACACCTCAAAACACCTTCCCGTATTAACGCCACAGGTTTTCATCAGGACCTGCCTGAAGTCCTTCCTGCTGGCTGCTCGTGGTTGTGCTGCCATTGCTGCTGGCAGGAGCATGCTCTGGGGTGGGCAGGTGCTGCACGGCTGGCTGGATGTTGACATTTGTGCAGGTGCTTTCCTGGGTCTCCAAGTGGAAGGCAGAGCTGCAAGGGGGAAGGAATCTCATGCCATCAGCAACCACTTTCCATGACAACCTGTCATAACAACAGCACAGGGCTGGGCATGTGCAGAGCCGTGAGACCGACAGCGTATGGGAACAATATGGAAAAATACTGCACTGGTGGCTCTGGGAAGCACTGTCCCTGTAGCCTGGGTGGAAGGGTATGGAGCTGTGAGCAGAAAGCAGCTGTGGGGCTGCAGGTGAGAGCACCCAAGGTGCTGAGCAGTAAAGCAGCATCTGCATCGGGAGGAAAAGGGGATGGTTATGGTGTTGCTGCCATTAGAACCCACATGGCCGGCTGCCTGTGACATCTGTGGAAATCAGTGAGGAATTAAAGGTACTCAGTCTATGAACTGCTTCTGGCTTGAGCCTCATAATTTTCCTTTTCTTATTCACATGTCAAAGCAGTGGCTTTCGTCAGTTCTGCAGCTGATAAGATTAGATTAGCTGATTAGCAGAATGCTAGTACTCAAGGGCTACTGATACCACTTCTTTGCAGTACTTATCTGTTGCAAGTACCTGCACAATCTGCAATCCAACAGTTTTGTCTGTAGGTCAGCTTTTAGGCATACAATTCACTCTTCTGTAGAAGTCTATTTTGTGCTAGGTCTTTTACAAAACAAGGAGAAAGGAGCAACAACAACAGTAAAAGATAAATTTTACAGAGAATCAAAACAAAGGAGGAAAAGAGGAAAATTATTTGTTCTGTAAGTTCCCTAGAATTAAATAGAGATAAGAAAAAATTCAATTACTTATGAAGTCCAACATAAACAGGGAAACTTGAATAGTGACATGCATGGTTAACTTGAATAGCTTGAAGGTATTTGATGAAAAAATAAATCTTGCTGCAAAAGATTTTTTCCCCAAAATCTCCATTCAAGATTTATTTACTTGTTGCAGAGCTATGTGACAGAAGTTTATTTTCAGGAAAGGACGTTTCCTCATCAATATGATGTGTGATAACTGAGGATTGAGCAAAACACAGAAAAGCATTCTGCAGCAACAAGGGGATGAAAGCAGAGTTTGGATACAAAAGCTTTCAGGTAATTATCTCCCATGTAAGGGAGATAATTTCATGAATCTGATGATACTTCAGCTTGAGCACGTGAGACCCCAAAAGAGCAGCTGTAGTGCATGCTGCATATGAGCACTGAGAGCCAAAGTTACCACCAGGATGCTGCAAGTATTTGTATCTTTAAAGATATATCTAATTGCATCCATTTTTACTCTGTCTTGTGGACAGTATCTGAACAGTACCTCGTGCCTGCAGAAAATAACATATTTAAAAATATTTGTATTGTAATAACTACCTGTCTAACAGTTCTCTCCTGTAAAAGCAACATCAAAACTCTTGCCATATATGAAACCAGCAATTATGAAGCAGGAACACCTAATTGAGAAATAGAGTTGCTATACATGCCAAAATAGATGCCTTTCCCACAGTAAAGCTTTTTCAAAATGTCATCACTTCATCAGATCCTGCTAATACTAAACAGGGTAACTGGAACAGGCTCCCCAGTTCCCACTCCCCAGGGGAGTGGTCGTGGCACTAAGCCTGTCATAGTCCAAGGAGCATCTGGATGACACTTTTAGTCATATGGTTAGACTCAATGATCCTTATGGGTCCTTCCAACTTGAGATGTTCTATGAGTCTATGATGCTATATGACTACGCCTGGAGATCTTCATGGCATTAGCATTGCAGGGTAACGAAGCTAGATCTTGAGGTAAACATAGTCTGCTGCTCTTGGCTCTAAACTGTGTTTGAGAACGTTTATAATACAGTGTTGCCTGCTGGGTTAAACATGTGCTTAGATTGTAAACTAGTGGGTTTGAAGGACATACTTTTGTAAGCAGTTGCTTTTGGGCTGACTCAAGATTTTACTCTCCTTACCATGCCACTCTTTTCAGGTCAAAGTTTCCAAGCCTCAGCACAGCGAAGACTCTTCTCTTTAACCAGTGTCCATATTGAACAAATTTTCATAAAGCCTTGGTTGCCTTGTACCCCGCTTAGAATAAGAGAAACAAACCTCTGCTTGGAGAATGAAGTCACATTAAATCACAACATCCAGGACCTGCAAATATTTGCTGGCCTCTCAGCATTCAGAAGACAGGTATGCAATTTTCAGCTGACTACCTTTATATTACACAATCAAATGTATGTTTTGTCATCCAGAGAGTTTCTAATAGCTAGACTCAATGTGTGTACACAGCAGCAGATGTTACAAAAATCTGTTATGAAAAGTACTGCTGAGAGGTCTAACCAAAAATCTGCAAAACTGCATTAAAGATTGGGAGAAGGAGAAGGGGAGACCAGAAAGAAATCAGCAAGAATTGGTGGATTTGCACACAAATTTTAATGAGAAACCACAGCCAATGTTAGGTGTGAGGGGCAATTGCTTTCACAGCTATCAGATCTAAATTAGGCAAAAGTGATTACAGTATAAATAATCCAAATTTAATAACACCCTTGTAACATTTTTAAATGAAAACCTAGCTACCATCACAGAGTCTGCAATATTTGTAAAGGGAAGAACATTAAGCCCTGAAGGAGCAATTTAAACAGTTTGCAAGGAAAGAATCAAATAGGATTGATGGTTTAAATGAATTTGTGTATTCAGAGTCATCAGCATAATTAGTGTAATTGATATGGACATTGGGAGAGATTGTGCCTCTGCAGGAGGTGTGTAAGGAAATGAAGAGAGGGGGCAGAGGAAAGGAACTGATGGGGAACAAACAATGAACCTGATCATCTTTCTGCTTCCTGACATCCCCACCATAGTCTCCTCATCCACTCTTCTGCCTTGTGGAAGCATGCAACTCTGTCTGCCAGTGGCCATGGCAGAAACGTGCCACAAGCCTGCAGCTGAGGGGAGGTCTCACGGGTATCTGCTTGGACACTGAGTGCTCTCGCCCCAAGGGCACCTGGACACCCTTCTCTGGCCCCTGGAGAACCAGCTCCACCACCAGCCCTGGTTGCCCACGGCCCCTGTGAGCAATGCTGCACTGACCCCAGCTCCTGCTTGTTGCTCCCTGACTACCCCTGCAGCCAATGGGGCCACCCAACCTCATGCATGTGTTTCCCGTATCCCCAGCACCTGCTCTGCACCACAGCTGCTCATCTTCACTGTTGTCCGCCCCTCAGGCCACCTCTTCCTTTCAGACCCACCTCCGTGAAATGCCATTACAGGAACCTCAGTGTTTTCTGCAGTCTGCTGAAGCCTGGCAGGGCACGGCTGTGCTTTCATGGGTGCAATTTGCAATTTAATCCACAAGAAATGCAATCTTATGTGACCAAAATGCTATTTACACTGGCAGAATGGACTTCTAACTCATTTCTGTTGCAATGGATTTGCTACAAAATATTAGGACTCAATTGAAAAATATATTTTTTTGAGAAATCTATAGATATAAATGACAACTAGGCTACATAAACTCCATCTTCAGATGAAGGAAAGGTTTTATACCAGTCATGACAGGATTTGTTATCATCACCGTGGACATCACCTGTTCCTTTTCAAGCCAGTACAGGTGCACAGTGTGTCTTTTTTCCTCCTCCTTCTCCTTACCATAATGTTAAATCATTTAAAACTTAAGAAGTTGAACATCTCACCTTATTTTCCATACCTCACATTTTATACAGGCCTGGGGGTGACAAGTTAAAAGGCAGTGTAGTAGGTAGGATTTCTTTGTACATTTCACAAGACACACACACACACACACACAAAAAACAATTAAAAGAGTAATTGGCAGCTATATTCTAAGTGTTCAGTGTACAGAGGCAAGACTGCTTTCCTAGGAACCTACAGACTACCTACAGACTCACAATAAAATGCAACAGAGAGGCTTTTGAACATGATGGTAATTGCATCATTTAGAATCAGGAACCAATGCTGGGGTCAGTATGGACTTGAAGTTGCTTGATTTTGCCATCCTGGCCATAGAGGTTACTGCTGAGGGGCAGTGGGGGGTGGTACCAGGCAAATGGAGCAACCCAGTGAAACCCATCAATCTCATGAAAACAGCAAGGGTGGTAACATGTCAAATGAAAAACAGAAGTAAAAAACAAGACATTGTTCTCACATTGTCACAGAGCATCCCTGTCAGCTTCAGCTGTCATGTTTACCCCCAAATCAAAGCCATCGAAAAGGTCAGAGGAATTGAACTGCTTCAACTCTTCCTGTGGGTGCAGTGGGTAGAATAGGAACAACACTTAGCTAGAGGTCACTGTTGTGTGGCATATGGCTTTTATGTGCAGGTAGGTCTGTTATTTGGTTTGTTTTGAAGAAAAAGTTGTCTCATTAGAAGGATCCTGCTGACAGCTTCTAGTAGGACAGCCTGTCAACAGGGTGGTGGGCAATTTTGCCACAAACTTTTGGCTACAAACAATGCATAACTACTGTGCTTGCCGGTTATGTTGAGTGCCCGTGGGACTAGAAATAGCTCTCAGGACATTTGACTCCAGCATGGTAGGACTCTACCCTGTTGCCCACAGGAAAGTCCCCTTTTTTGTATTACCTTTTTACAGAATAGGCATTAGACACCTGTAAAGCACAAGGAGCCTCACATTGCCAGAGGTGTTTTGGCACAAGCTGTGTATAAATGGACCACAACCAACACCAGCTGGTCAACTATATAGAATGGGTCACAGGTTACAGAAAATAATAGGTCTCTAGCATCACATCACCCCTTAGTACCCAGGATTATAATCCTGTAGTCTAAAGCACAAGTGACTGGTCCTCATATTTCTGCTTTACAAAAACAGCATGTTTAATCCTAGAGAGGGAGGGAAAGAAGACTCTTAGAAAACAAGTTGTTTTTCCTCAGACATATGCCATCATCAAAGTCAAATGGAGATATCTTAAATAAGCTTTCCTAGTTGGGGAACTCAAAGCAACCATTGTACCTCGTGCCAAGTAACGTATGATCTCTGAGGAATGCAACTCCGTCCTTTGGATAAAATAGCTTTTGGATATAGTTTTGGATATAATCCACTCAAGAAAGACAATTTAAAGGATATGTTTACTAGCCTATATTAGCCTCTTTTCTTTATCCTGACCTCATCTTTTCATTGGTAACTGACTCTCATTCTAGTTGTGAGACTCTCATCATGAAAAACTCCACCACAGAGCAAGCTGGCGTAATGCCGGCTGTCCCAGCCCCGTGAGGAGAAAGGTAGCTGAGACCCTCTTCCTCCCTGTTTTTTCCTTGCACCCCCCTCATTTCACCAAATCCTTAGTGCTTACCCACTTACTCAATGGTCGAGACTCAAAACAAGCCTCAGAAGTCAGTGTGCTGGTGCTGACATGCAGGAGCCAAGCGCAGAAGGAAGCCAGGGGCTGCCTGAGGCTCACAGCACAAGCTCGCTCCCAGAGGAAAACAGAGATGCCAGTCTGATGGTCTCTCCTGGCCTCCCCCAGGTTTAATTGCAGTGTAGGTGGGTTTGGTGCTTTTGGCCTGTGTGGGTGACAATGCACAGAACAGCAGGTTGTGCTTCAGTGGCTTGTATTTATCAGTGAAGTCTGGGAGTTTTGAAGCATGGTTGTTTTTTTTTTTTTGTTATCCTATGACATAGCAGCTGCTGTAAAGTCTTTGTTAAAATGCCTACTCCAGGGGTTGTACTGTGCTAAACCGTGTTACCCTAGAGGGAAAAAGTCCATTATTTAGATAGCCATTATTTAGCTAATTTTCCCCTACAGAAAAGTAAGGAGATGATTTTTTTTTTTTTAATATATTAATTCCTTGAAGTATTTTTTCTCACTTGCTTCCAGCCTTTTAGCCATGAGGGTGAGGCAGTGATTCAAATGGAGAATAAGTAAATCCTGCATATATAACCCTGTGATTTAAGGACTGACACTGTGGAAAAATGGTGTAATTTTTTTCCACGCTCAAGTAGCCCAATTAACAGATTGAGTTCCAAGTAAGGTCACAGTGCCCTCTGCTGAAATATAAAGCCCTACTGAAAAAATAAACATTAAAAAACCATAAATTGGCATAAGAATAACATAATTCCTATTCTACAATAAATGATAAAAATAGTTTAGAAAAGCTGTTTGTGACCTTAGGCTTTCCCTTCACAGTAATGTAGTTGGGAACCATTTTGATTCCAACTTTGTTGCTCTGCTATGTAAACTGCGTAGCATGGCTCACGAAAAAAACTCAAAAGCATTACTGACATTAGTAGATGTAGACATAAATGATGGTGGAAATGTCTTTCCCATACATAGAGACAGGAAAGAAAAGGCAAACTGGGGGTAATCTTTCAAAATAGGCAGTAGAAAGTCCAAAAACTTGATTTTTATCAAATCTAATCTGTTACTGGTCAACTTCACCCTTCCATTGGAAAAGGAAGGGTTAATAATAAGTGTCATTTTGCTGACTGCCTTTTTTCTTAATGGGTGTGGGAAACCACAATGACTAAGAACAGGAGAGAGAAAAACATCTAATGGATGTTTAAGGCTGAACTAATGTCGACTAATGAGCTTTAGACATTGACATCTGGAGAAAAACTGATCTGGGAGGAAGAACTCTGAAACAGGCACGGAAGAAAGAACTCAGATGACAGAGGTGGAAATGGCCCCTGCTGATGTGCTGTGTCAGGAAACGCACAGGGCCTGAACCCCTGCACAGTATTTAAAGAAGATACGTAGGCACTGGGTTAGGAATAAACAGCTCCATAGGGTCTGTTACAGCATTTTTGGAGCAGACTGCTATTGCAATTACCAGCTGGCACCAAATATCCCAATGCAGTTGCCATCCTCTGTCTCCATCTGTACATTTCAATCTGGTACTGAAAGGCTGAAACTATTGTTATTGCCATCCAGCTCTGCTCTTTGGAGTCCACAGATTAATAGCCGTTACTTCGATGGAGGCATAGCTTTGAAAGAAAAAAATCTAGCTCGTAAAGAAAACCAGAGTCCTACCTCCCAACTGAGTTTAGCTTCTCCTAGTCTCCAATGCATTGTGCTGCATTTTGTTCAAGAGGCAACAGCTTCTGAGGTTTTGTTGTTGTGTTTTTAATTACAATGCAAAACGGCAAGAGAGCTATGGCAGAGCTATCTGAGAACATCTTTGCTGATTGATTAAACCATGATCCTCAGTCATACTGAGAAACAGACTCAGATTTCTATTCAACAGCCTACTCAGAGGTTTTTGTTTGAAGATGGACATCTGTTGGAGATTTTCAGCGTGGAACATCTGGAATTTAATGCTCAAGATGGAGGCCTGAGGCAAGAAAAATATCTTCTTTGGTAATTTGTGTTGTCTCTTTTAATCCTTCCTTCATTTGCCCAGTGCTCCCACCCAAGATACCCTTTCATCTGTGCTCACAATAACCCATGCTTTATGTTTCTTAATGCGAAGCTCGGCAGATAGCTTCATCTAAGTTCACCTGGAGGTTATTCTAATTCCCTCCATCGAGATTTCAATTTAGAGGCTCACATTAACCCATTAATTAAAGTGACCCCTTTTTTTATTATAGCAGCTTCACCTTAATCAGTTAATGTGACAGCCAGCCTTTCTTTGTTGCTTTGCCTCGCAGGGAGATCTTGTTAAGAGGATGCAATATCTGCTGGACAGGTGCCAAGTAGTAAAGCAACACCATTTCCCTGCCATTTGCCACTGCTTTTTCTAGGTCCAAGCATGCTGGAACTGCAAACACCCCAGCAAGTGACTCTTCCTCCCAGATTTGCTCTCCTACCAGCTCACCGTTTCAGGCTCTAGATGAGACCCACCAAAAACAATTTTTGCGCATAATTGCAAGCCTTCTAGAGTCTGACATACCCTTTAGTGCTTAATGGTCCTAAAAGGCTCAAAAAAAGTTGTGCTTCAAGAAGCCTTCCTCACTCCAAAGTGTTTCACTTCAGAAATATTTGGCTACAGATTCTCTTTTATTTCTGGGCTGTTCAGTCACATCCTCTCTCACACTGGCTGTTGGCTCTGGCTGGGCAGGTGTGACACCTCTGCTGCTCTTGTGTGAGCTTGTGGATGTTTACTCTGAGTGCAAGACCACAATAAGCACGGGAGGGCTTTTTCTGCGTCTATTGGCAGTGCTTGTAAAATCAGTAGGGATAGGTTTGGGGTTTGCACATCATAACACTTCTTGCTTCATGAGCATTAGCTAACTGGAGGTACAAAAATGTCACTTCCTTCAGTCGAAGCACTCTATAGCCTTATGCTAATCTTTTCTTGAAAAATTTCCTTCATAAGAGAACTTCCCTTTTTCTGGTAATATCTCAGGAAAATATATTTTGATAGCAAATATATTCAGCTTCTTGCATTTGTTTTTCCATAGCTGGAACCTTTTCATCTAGGTATCTCTTAAGATGAGAGCATGCATTACTGTCTGTCTGAATCAGAGGTGACAACTGTATTGAAAGCTGGAGTAATTGCTTCTCTGCAGCTCTGCAATATATTATGCTGTGGCATGACAGAGGAAGGAAATCAGTAGCTGCTGTACTTGTTTTGTTTGCTCTGCTGCTGCCTTGGCCTAATACACTCTGTTCCCTGGCCCTTTTTACGGAAGAGCTGTTTCCTGCACGGGAACTCATTCCTGTTTGTGACATACTGTATCTGAAAAAGAAAAGTCATACCAGCGTTTACAGACATTTCTTTCCTAAACTCGTTCTCTTCCGTGAGGAATCAGCTGTCTTTCTGGGAATTCTGTGGCCCCACATTTTCTCTAGGACAGTCTCTACACGTGCAATGAAACAATCTTTCTGGATGAGCTTTGGCTACTTGGCTGGAAATTAAATTATTTATATCTATAATTACCATTTGGGATTTCAAAACCAGTCTGGAGATTTGGGTACCCCATTCCTAATGCATTATGTATGTACATGCAGGCTGCATTTTCTTGTTACCAGTAAAATTGGCTTCCCATCTTCCAAAAAAAAAGATGTACAATACAACCTATTTGTCTCACGTGAAAAATAAGCTGTACTACTACAAATGTTTCAATGCTAGGGAAGATGCAGAAAAATCAGCAATAGAGTCAGTGAACACACAGAAAACTGACACTCCTCCCTACCCACTGTCCCATTGGGAAAGAGTTTTATTGGGGATTCTTGTCTCAGAAATCTCACTGGTGGTTCCTTTGCATACAGCTGGATTCAATAATTGTATAAGAAGGAGCTTTACAGATCCAATATAAGAATTTGGTTTTCAAGAAGTAAAAGTTAAAGCAAGAGTTAACAGACTACAAAAGGAAAAGAAGAATTATTAAATGTTCTCTTTAGGTACAAATTGTCAAATTACTTATGCAGCAATTTTCATGAACAAAGACCCCAAACTGACATTCAAACACTTGTTCCTATGACCTTAAGCTCGTGTAGCTGATTATTCACAGGTTAAGCATTTATGTGATGACAAAAAAATTACAAAGATGTCAAGGGTAATGGCCATCTTTAGAGAGCAAGGATTTGCCTGCACCTTTATCATTGTGTCTTTGCCTAATGAGAAATGTCATCTTACTTTGTACTTTCACATCCAGGTATATTCTAGCAAATGACATGTCTCTGTTCAACTTTATTACTTTTGCATAACATTTCTGAGAATTCTTAATGTTTACAATGAGGACACAGAGTGCTTGAGTCTTTTAATTGCTTGATCAGAATTTGGTTAACTATAGGTGTGGGTTCACATACTGGTTTTAGTGGATGTGTATCCACCTGTGAGAGGGAAAACATGATTTTGACTCAAACTTGCAACACACTGTGCTCCTGACAGAGCATTTGCTTTTCTATTAAGCTCTTTGCAGAGATTTCGTGTCCCTGGGTCCTTTTCCTGGTCAGCAATCTTTCTTAAGAACTTCAGTATAGATACCTGGCAATTTGCAATGTCATTTACCCTTTCATATATCCTGAACACCAGGCTTTCACAGCAGAGACAATCATCATAAGAAAAATACCCAGCCAATTATTCCTATAAAGAGTGGATATCAACATTTCTAAGCTTCGTATTTGTACTCATTCTAATTCTATACTCCGGAGTGTAAGTGCTTAATCTGGTTCATTCAACATCATAGCTACAGAAGAATTCAAATGCACCCTGACTCGCAGATGATAAAGGGACTGTTTAATGTGATGCAAGCAACACTGCACACAAAAATAGACAGTGGAGATAAACATTTTTACACAAGTTCTGTGCCGATAATTCCTTCAGTTTGACACAGGCAGTGTCCCCATGCCTAATACTTATTTGCAGAAGATATTTCCATGCATCTATCTGATCTTGAACACGTTGCTACAGTGTGAGTCACAGGGACCTTGTGATTTTGACAGATTTTGGCTAATAACTCTGTTAAAAGAGACAGATTACATTTTTAAACTCAAGTCAGACCGGACAGACTAATAGGGTGAGAAAACAGGAGAGGTCCAACCCACTCTCCAAAATGCCTTGGAAACAGAGAAGGATGCACAATTACTCAGAAAAATCCACAGGCAACAAAACATTGGGAACATCAGAAACTGAAAATTCTGTGGGACGAGATACTTAGCCATAGCAGCATCCAAGCCCCTATGGACTGAGAGGGAACTGGTGAGGAAACCCTGTCCCTATAAAGCAAAAGGAGAAAGATGTGTATGGCTCATAGGGAAAAGAGATTGTAAACAATTTTTTCTTGAACCTTTATTTTTTTCTTCCATGTCCAACTTCTAAAGACTGCCATGAGCTCTTATTTTATATTTGTCTGCTAGCTAGCAGAAGGAACTCAATGGCAATTGTGCTTGCTGTGGTGATTCATGTGAGAGTATACATACTCGTATCTTCTAATACTTTGCATTTCACTATTGCGAAGGATAGAAAAATATGATATCACTTTGGGAATATTAAGAATAAAATTTAAACCAGAACATGCTGTAATATGGAAATTCGTATTACACTATTAAAAAGCAGAAATGTGCAATACATACTACTGAGTATGCAATACATACTACTGAGCGATGCTCATCATAGAATCATTTCTCAAAAACAGAAATGAGACCACAGATAAGTGTCATGTTGTCTGCTGTTACTGAGAACATGCGCCAGTCATCTGCACCAGAGATGGAAGAAAAACTATTAGATCATAGTTCACACCCTGCAGATGGAGGAAACCATCTTCTGCCGAAGAACCTCACAGATATTAAAAAGATGACACGTCATCATCTGAGATCCATCCCTAAAAGCTACCAATTACACAAAACACACCCTGAACTAATCCTAGTGTATTTGTTGAAAATGTCACTGGAAATGCTGCACAGGAAAGAGATAGTTGTATTTCTAACTGGTTATAGCAGTTCTAGTACAGAATTATTACTTATAAACTTCCACACACAGAAAAAATAATCCTGAAATATCACTTTATGTTCTGTTTAGAATAAATGACATATAAAGACAGGACATTGCATGTTCTAAGAGCATTTCCTCAGAAAAAGGTTATAAATCAGGATATTCAGCTGTCACCCTGTTCAACTTGGACAAAGATGAAACAAATAATTTGCCTCCCAGGCATGGCAATGAAGTCTGCTTTGTATTTTCAAATACAATAGAAATCAGAAAAGAGAAAAAGTTGGCCTTTAAGGACAAAGTTTGTACAGATACAGACTGATTACTTTGAAATCTCTCTGTGATCTGACCAAACCAATTTCTCACTAGTACACCAAATGCTACAACCACAAACCTTTTAAGAAAAGCACAAGTCTCTCTGAATTTTTTCAGTATGGGTTAAGGGAAGGACACAAGAGCAGGCACAAAATGATGGATCAGAAAAAGCTAGGCTGATCTTGGGAGATCTCCAGATTGCTCTCTCCCAAAATTATTCTTATTGTATCCAAAAACTATTTATTTTTCAGACTTTTCATCACATAGAAAAGAAGAAATGGACTTCTGTGGCTCACCAGTTCCATCATTCCCAGTTATGTAAGTCAATGGCCAGACAAGCCTTTTCTTTTTTTTTAGCAAGTTACAATCGTTCATACAATTTAATATGCAAAATTGCAGCAGTGCCAGGCCACATAATTAAAAAGCTCATAAATTCAGTCAAGCCAAAGCTGGTTGTATATACTTCAATGCTGGCTATTATTTCAGAATTTTAACTAGTACAAAACATAGGAAAAAATGAAGGCATTAGAAAAGAAAAATACGCTTGTGAACTCTAGGAAAGGACAGAACCTTCCCAGAAGTGCTAGAATAAGTATGACCAGAAGAGGTGGAGAAGTAATTACCGGGGAAAGGTCCCCTAAATGCAGTTTCAAAGTTCAGAAGTTACTGCTTCTTTTTGCACTTCATAGATATTTGGACACTAGGATGACACCAGGATCACCATAAACAACTATAGCCGTGACATAGTTTTTTGACCACTGCACCTTTTGATACAGCTACCATCAAACCAGTGGACTGGGCCTTTCAGTCAGACTGGGTGACTGCTCTCAGATGTACATCCTTCCTACATAACATGAAAAGGAGTTCAGGGGAAGCAAAGGAAATCACAGGACTTGCACCAAACAGGAAAACTTATTTTGTCATGGATCAGAAGTTATCTGGGGTCTCAGCTGTCACTGCAGTCCCAGCATATGCAGAATTAAATCTATCGTTTCCTAAAGCATGTCCTTGCTATCATCCCGGCTCTTTAGGGATTGGTCGCCAGCCCTTTATATAGTCGATTCTCAGTACTGCCTTTGGCCAGAGAGAGTGCCTTATTGATAATACACTTAATCTGATCCCTGCTTCAAGTTTTTTATTTATTCTTCTGTTGGGTTTTGTTGCTGTTTTTAAAACTTTGTAACAATTACAAAATAAAATGCAAAAAATAATCCTTGCGAAATGGACCAAGATTGTGACCCCCAGTTGTGCCTTAAAAAGCTCTAACGCATTACATTTAAACTCACCTTCCTTTCTCTAGCTCAGTAAGTTCTAATTTGTTTACTGCAGAATGACATCATTCGGCAGTAAGGAATGGAAATCAATCTATTTGTATACAAAGCCTGACCATGAAGAGGCAATTAAAATGCCTTTTGGACCAGGTTTGGGGCACAGATGCCTCATTTTTAAGATTTCACCGAGTTTCATGTATGAGGTGAAAAGTGTGCGGCTCAGCCCTTGCAGGCTGCAGCAGCTGGTGTGCTTGGAAAAGAGAGGCTAGCTAATTGGTAATTTTAACTGCACACAACCACAGCAGCAGCCAGGCTGGCAGCCACCTCTGGAGGTGGTCCAGGGCACTACATGTCTCAAAGCAGGGTCAGCTACAGGTGGTCCTCCACAGACAATGACTCTGCAGCCTCTCTGGCAACCAGTTCCAGTACTTGACCACCTGCTCAGTAGAAGTTTTTCTTCTGTTTATGTGGAATTTCCCACATTTCAGTGGGTGCCCACTGCCTCTTGTCCTGTGCCACTGGGCACCATCATGAATAGCCTGGCTCCAGGTGAATGACCTGCTACAGCACTTAGACACACACAAGTCTACAGGGCTAGATGGGATCCACCCAAGGGCACCGTGGGAGCAGACAGAAAAGCTCCCCAAGATACTTTGCATCATTTATCAGCAGTCCTGGCTAACCAGGGAGGTCCCAGTTGACTGGAAGTTAGCAAATGTGATACCCATCCACAAGAAGGGCCAGAAGAAGGATCTGGGGAACTACAGGCCTGTTGGTCTGTCAGGTGCTGGGGAAGGTTATGGAGCAGATCATCTTGAGTTCCATCACATGGCACATACAGGACAACCCGGTAATCAGGCCCAGTCACCATGGGTTTATTAAAGACAGGTCCTGCTTGACAAATTTAATCTTCTGTGATAAGGTGACCCATTTGGTGGATGAAGGAAAGGCTCTGGATGTTGTTTACCTGGACTTTATTAAGCCTTTGACACCATTTCCCACAGTATTCTCCTCGAGAAACTGCCTGCTTGTGGCTTGGGTGAGCATGTGCTTTGCTGAGTAAAAAACTGGCTGGACAGCCAGGTCCAAAGAGTGGTGGTGAATGAAGTTAAATCCAGCTGGTGGCCAGTCACAAGTGGTGTTCCCCAGGGCTCAGTACTGGGCCTTGTTCTGTGTAACATCTTTATTGATGACCTGGATAAGGGGACTGAGTGCACCCTCAGTCAGTTTGTAGATGACACCATGCTGGGCAGGAGTGTTGATCTCCTTGAGGGTAGGAAGGCTCTGCAGAGGAATCTGGACAGGCTGGATCAATGGGCCAAGCCAGTAACATGAGGTTCAACAAGGCCAAGTGCTGGGTCCTGTACCTGGGTCACAACAACCCCATGCAGCGCTACAGGCTTGGGGAAGAGTGGCTGGAGAGCTGCCTGATGGAAAAGGACCTGGGGATGTTGGTCAACAGCCAGATGAATATGGACCAGCAGTGTGCCCCCGTGGCCAAGAAGGCCAATAGCATCCTGGCTTGTATCAGAAACAGTTTGGCCAGCAAGTGATCATGCCCCTGTACGCGGCACTGGGGAGGCCACATGTCAAGTATTGTGTCCAGTTTTAGGTCCCTCACTACAAGAAAGACATTAGGGTCCTAGAGCGTGACCAGAGAAGGGCACTGAAGCTGGAAAGGAGTCTAAAGCTCAAGTCTTACGACGAGTGGCTGAGTGAACAGGGATTGTTTAGTCAGCAGAAAAGGACAGTAAGGGGACACCTTACTGCTCTCTACAATCACCTGAAAGGAGGTTGTAATGAGGAGCAGTTGGTATCTTCTATTAAGTAACAAGTTGTAGGATATGAGGAAATGGCCTCAAGTTGTGCCAGGGAGGTTTAGGATGGATATTAGGAAAAATTTCTTCACTGAAAGTTTTATCAAACATTGGAACAGGCTGCTCAGGGAACTGGTTGAGTCACCATCCCTGGAGGTATTTAAAAGATATGCAGATGTGGTGCTAAGGAACATGGATTAGTGGTGGTTTTGGCAGTGTAAGGTTAATGGCTGGATTCAATAATCTTAAAGGTCCTTTCCAACCTAGCCAGTTCTATGATTCTTTACCCCTGCACTAGGTAGTTAAAGATATGGACAAGATGCCCCCAGGTAGATAATAATACTGCACTGGCCCCCACAAAGGGAGTCATGTGAAATGACTCTACAGTTAAAGGCTGTCCGAGCTGCCAACTTAGGTGACGGACTTTGGAGACAGACACATAACCTCAGTCACCTTTAGTGTCTTCTTTCCCAGTATTCCCAACTTGCCTCTGAATGAAGAATAGGATAAGTTCCATAAACCTCACAGGTCTGTTGGTGTTTGAAGTAAAATAGTTAATAGTATTCACACAACACACATCACAAAATTACTTGATACAAGAACAGACGAGACTCAAGATTTTATTGCCTTGTCAGGTGTAAAAATTTATTTATGCTATTTATCAAGTGTTTAAATTTACGAAAAGACAACACTTCAAATTCAGGCCCAATTGACCATCAGAAAGCCCTACATCAAAATACCCTTGACACTTCCAAGTACAATTTTTACAAAATGGCTTAGAACAGTAGAATCTCATTAAATAATGGCCAACTTCACAAGCCTGAAGGTCACCACCTCATCAGTATTTTTCTGCTGAGCATGACCCACAGAACAGCGGAAGTCTTAAAACCATTTAATCCCCAAACACTATCACTACTGCACTCAGGGCATTTAAATCACATTGCCCTGCATTAGTAACACCAAACATTACAGCTAGTCTTAAAGATTTACCACATCTCCCACTAACGAAATGCCTTTTTTTTTTTTTTAATCATTATAAGAAAACTGTGCATCAAAACAACTGCAAAATACACAATCATCCATTTGGCTTGGTTTTAAAATAAAAATAACATCAGTCATCTGTTTGTTAACTTCATCTCTTGTGTTGTGCTCCTTTCCCCTCCCCTCTCACTTAGGAAACTATACTAGACTAGGCAGTTTAATTGTAGCACTGAGGTAGCATATTTTAATTGAACAGAATAATAGGTTTGCTATGGTGCCTCCTCTCCTTTAAAGCACAAAAAAAAAAAATCCCCACAGTTTTTCAACTTCTTTGGAGAAGGCAGGCGTATAGTTCATTTCCAACAGCCACTCCATTTTGAATTCCAAGCACAAAGCATCTCTGAATGCTAGATACATTACACCAGCTAGAATGAATGAGAACATATACAAGAAGGAGGAACTATGTCAGTTTTATTAGAACTATGGTTACATTTCAGCTCTATGGCACCTATTGTTCCCTATTATGAAATGCATCTTTACAGTCTCTGAAATTTGATTTCAAAGACTAGGATCCTGAAAAAGAGCAGCTGTGCCTCAGCTCTTCTAAATGATTTTCACACTATCTGCAGAAAGGTCAAATAATTGCAACAAAACCAAAAGAAATCAAACGGACCTGATATAAAAATCAATAGGGATTAGCAACCTGTGTATATTAAAAGAATCGAAGTTAAGGCAAAAGATATAACATGCCTGCATGAACTGAGAGCATTTTCCATTCACTTAAAAGAGAGCTGGGATAGCCTTAAAAAAAAAAAAAAATCCCTGCAAGAGTAGAAGCTTAGTTTCATAACTAATTAAGAATAACAATCTCAGCTTTGCCCTTCTGGCTGAAAGCTTTAAAAGAAAAAGCTGAAGTCAGGCTATACACAAGACTGCAGCCTTAACACCCAGGCTGATTACTGAAGTAACTCTTACAGACATTTGTATGTTTAAGGGTGAATAGTAAACAGCGACCCCAAAGAACTAGTTATTTTCTGCTCTGAATGTCATTCTGGTACATATAGCCATGTTGAACCCAGCTGCACAGCACACATTCCTTACCCAGCCCTGGGATGGATCTTTGAATCCCCCCCTCTCTATCTTTCATACAGCAAACCAAAAACTTTACTGCAGTTAAAAACCCTCGAGTCAGCTGTACGCATATGGGAAATTGGCCTTTAACACCTTGGAAAGCAGACTGAGACTGTAACTGAGCTGACTCCTAAATAAACCCTCAGGAAAACACTTAAACAGCTGAGGATAAATGTGTAAAAGTTATAAAGACCAATTCAAGCTGTTTATGGAGACTTTAACGTTAATCTTTCAAGTAATCCAAGATGCACTCCTGTGAACACCTGTTCTCAAAAATTTAAGGCTTTTATTAACACCCTCTTGCATACAAAAGGAGTATTAAACAGAAGGAATTTGTTTACAGTAAATACAAACATCTGAAAAATCTCTAAAACCTGTTTATACAAATACTAATAAATTCTTTAATATTTTGTACAACTAGAAGGTGCACAGATTGGCATTCAAGCGGTCAATGCTGGCAAACATCTGTCAGATAATAACATGATTTACTTGGAAAACAATATAGTTTAAAATGCCATAAATTAAAAAATAAGTTAGTTCACATTTTTTTCCCAGCTTTTATGTACATCTTAGTCTTTATTGAGATCGCGTAGCCTTCTTCAGAAGCTCAAGGTCTTTCCGTCGGCTTTTGATTGCTCTGGCACAGCCATACTCTTCCAGTTGTAGAGGGACATACTTTTCTATCTGAATGAGGCCATGCCCAGCAGGACCAGTAAACAGCTTAATCCAGGATGGCTTAAAGTTTCCTCTGAAGCCCAGAAAGGCCAAGCTTCCTGTGACAAAAACAGCTCAGTGTTACCAAACTAGCCAAGCCTGTCCAAGCACAACATAGGACCAGTTGGGAAGGAAACAACACACTCCTCTGAAATTCTTCCCCCAGATTATTCAAGACATTAATCTACTCCCAGCTTCACATGCACCTCGAGAGGAAATACTGATTTGCAATTACCTTCTTCAATATTCAGTATTGAAATTTGAATTTGAAAACACAGCTATGGGGACAATTACAGAACCTGTTTTCTCAGGCAGAACTTGTGCCAGGACATGAGCTTGAACGGACTTGAACAGACATGAGCTACCCCATGTGGCCTATAAAGTGATCATCCCTCAAAATAACGACAGCTTCTCATCTTCATCTTCAAATTTTGTTAGAACAGGAAATACTAGCCTGGCACAGGAGATTGTTTAAAAATAGATTCACTGGGTGAGGTACAAAATACAAGCTTTGGGAAAAAGCCTGCGGCTCTCTTCTGCAATCCACATGCACAAAGAACCGCTAGCAACTTCTCTGCTTGCAACAAGCTTCAGACAATGCCCTTTGGGGTAACAGAAAAGGTCTTCTGCCCCATCTGCTGAAGGGATGCCCATCCTCCACCTCTCAACAAGGGCTGAAACACAGCAGCCCACACCAATGCAAACTGGCAACCACCCTCCGCCAGCTGCATCCTTTTCACACACCCCGCGAGAACCCCATCCTGCCAACACAAACACACAGACCAAGAGGGTGTAAAAAGAAATGTGCAAAGTTTCCACCAACCATTGCTCTGAAGATAAGGCGGTTTGGCTGTCCCCAGGGACATTAAGGCTTCTGATAAATTATTAGGAATTGCTACATCACCTCTTGTGCTCAGTAAAACGATAGACCTGCAGCAGAAATAGCACAGACACAGCAGCTGTTATAAACTCAAAGTTTTCTTAATATTTGGCTACATGCTTTTATGGCTAGCTGGCCTCATAGTCCACTTGCTTGAGAGTACTCATGATATGGGAATTGTCAACCTCTCTGAAAGCACTATCTAGAAAAGCACCCACCTAGATTATTTTTTTGTTTGTTTAAACTGACTTCCAAATTTCACTTGAAAATCATTGAAAAGTGTTATTTAAATATAGTTTAATGTTTTGTATTCAAAAATGAAGTTTACATATTAATCCAAAATAAGAATATTAGAATGCTGATTCTTCTGACCCTAACTTTTTAATCTTTCTTTAATGATAAGACATTTTCTTCTTAAATAGGGAGAGAACTGTATGATATTTTGTCAAATAGCTCTTGTCAGTGTCCTTCAGTGACCTTATTAAACAAAAAGTTATTTTTCTTTTAAGCAAAAAAGTGTTATTACAGGATGCTTAGTTAAAAAAAAAAATTCAAGGTGAAAGACAGGCAACAGTGGAAAGTTGTAAGTGTTCAAAATTTGAGTTGCTGTGTCTTCTCAAATAAGGCTAAATTGTCTGTGAAAATGCTCCTGTGTTTCTCCTTCCCCCTCAACTTAATGCATGTTTTACTCACTCTCAGTGTATCATTATTCAAATCCTCATTAGAGAGCAGAGCTACAGCTTACAGGACATACTGAAAATACATGGTCATTACACGTACCTTTGTGGAATTCCAGATTTTAAATATCCATCTACGCGCTTAATATCTACTCCAGAAAATAATTTGTTTCCCGACACTGTGCCAACACAGGCATCAACTACAACAATAAGTATACCATTATCCTTGAAGGAAAATATAGTGTCATTGACCTGAATGGGAGGAAAAAAAAGAGAGAACAACAACTTCTTTCTTTCTTAAATATGAATCCAACAGCAATTCTACCACACTCAGTGTTAATCTTCATCTAGTTTAGGCACAGTGGTGTACTGATTTCCTTACAAATACTTGCTTCTCCCTAGCATCTCTTCATTTTCCTCCTTGAGGGAAGGCTTTCAGTGGAACTTGTGAAATTGCATGGGAGCCTTCAGTCCCTGGCTTCTACAGGGAAATGATACGTTTCAGGTGACTTACTACCTCCCTCAGTCATTGCTCCTGCTTCAGGAAGCCAAAATCCAGATACTGAACCACCTGGACTTCTTGGCAATAGTACAGTTAAATCTGTCTTTGCAGCAGCCCAGTTCCTGCGCAGTTTCCTCCTACAGAGTGCTCCTACGGCTTTGGATTCGGTACCACACATTGCCACAGAAGTCTGCAGCTGCTAAGGTTATGCTGCTCATGTGTGTCATTTGGCTGTCTAGATAACTCAAGAGTTTTACTATTTCAACCAAGCTAACACACTGACATTGCAGAATATAAGCCACATACAGACTTGAAGCTTTGTGGTGTGAGGCTGTCTGCAAATACTACTTCAGCATCACATGCAAGATTCCTTCAGCATCCAAGTAGAAAAGTTGAAGTAAACTACCTTTAATACAGTATCACTTCACTGCCTTATCAGTACTCCATCAGAACAAACACAGAAATCTCTGGATTCTCTAGTAAATGCTGTTTTGAAGGAGTTTAGCAAAGCTTATTAGCTTGAATAACTCATCCCATTAACTCACCAATGTGTCAGCACAAAAAACAATTTCAACAACATGGATTTAACTAACAGGTTGTCTGGGTTGTTTTTTTTTTTATTTTTCAAAAGCAGCCATCAATAAATGTACATCCATCCAGATTTCAACATGAATTTGAAGATTTTTAACTCCCTCTTACTGGTACAATTTTCCTCTCCAGCAGGAAACAATTTGAATACAAAACAAAGCCCTGGAGCCTCATTTTCTGAGGTTAAAACATCAACTTTTTGAAGGTTTGATTTTTAAACTACAAACCAACACTTTTCGTTGAAGTGAAGAAAAGTGATGTCAGCAGTATGTAGAGCTGTACAGCTTCTGTAATACAAACTTCTAAAAAGAATGATAGTTAGAAGAGAACTATAAAGAATACTTACAGAAATAAATGCTTGCTGACCTCTGCTTAACTCTTTTTTACCAAATGAATTAATCTGCACAAGGAGGTAGTTTTTGTGAGGATCACTGGTGAATACCATCTGGATACCAAACAAAAACACGTTATGTACACTCATCCATGTACCTTCAACACTTTATCATGCCAGACAATTTACAGCAGACCACCCGTACGCCAAAGCAAATACATCCATTTGTCAGTGGCACTATTTTTGGTACTAGCAATGCTAATAAATATGTAGGGTGTAACCCATTTTATTCCTTACTTTCAGTACTTTTCTCAGCTTGTATAGCTAGAATGGATAATGCAATTTCAAGTTCGTGCTAATAAGCAAAGATCCAAAAAAGAAGACAGAAGGTTGGTCAACAGCATATGCATCTCTGCAGCCAAGCTATCCTACATGGAGTACAGACAATACTGTAGTACAAGACATCAGATCTACCTATGTCCCTTCTCCATAGCACTCAGTGAGAGGCAAAGCAGTATTTTTCAAAAAACAAAAAATGAAACCTTTGTGCTACAAGGGACTCCCCGCCTTCTAGCATACAGGAGATTTAACAACGTGACCATTGCAAACTGGTAGGTGCGGTATTCTGGGCTGAAAGACTGAAATTCTGCCTTAAAGTGAGTAGACACCAACCCCAACTATACAGTTAATGGAAGTTTTTGCTTCTTTTATTTTACCTGAGTTGTGCCGCATTTTGTACATGGTATAGTAGTTTTTACTGGCATCCGCTTTATGACAGTTGGTCCTTGATAGTACTTTGGGTAAGCTTTTGCCATGCAGTTACTGACCCCTTTTGCTGAATCTTTGGTCACAATCTTGATCCTTTCACATCCCTGAGATGAGCAATAACTGTGACCATCCCTATTATATTTGGCTTGAAGAAATAAAAACAGCAATCTACACAAAAGGGGAGGGAAAAATCTAGATCAATTGCTGGAAAGACAGGTATTTATGTTAAACCTTAACAGCTACATTTCATGATTTTCTGAAGCAGAGAAACTACAGTATTCACTTCTGTACCATTGTTCATTTTTTTCAAAACATTTACAGTTTGTAAGAGTTAGGAAGTCTCCACTCATACATCTGAAATTCCCAACAATTAAAGCAGACATCATTATGAATGCATATGCTTTGAAAAAAATGCACCACTCCTCAAATCAGTGACTTCCAGGAAACAAAAACCAAATTGCAGAGCATAAATGTTTTCTTTGATCATAGATCTTTGCAGATACCCAGCAGTAACTGTTTGGATATTCAGCTTCACCCGCCAGCACTGGACAATGTAATTGTGCTGTTGCAAATGCCTGGAAATGCAATTAGGGGGTAGTGGTCATTAATGCTCACAGTACACAGAGACTGGAAATTCTCCTGTTGTGTACTTGACTGTTAGGTCTTAGACAAAAAAAAAGTAAATGTCTTTTCAAAAGCTACGTTCTTCTGCATATTTACTACAGACAGACAAAGTAGCAGATAACAGAAAAAAATAAATAAGAGAAGAAATTACAAATTTAAGATCAACATTTGCAAAACACAAAAGTGACATATGTAGGACTTCTTTTACTCAAAGTTGACTATATCTTAACGCCTCTCAGACATATCTCAGTGGCCTCTGTATGAAGTACTTTTTAAAGAAAGACCAGGACTTTTAAGTACTTTCAAGAAGGCTGAAAAGAGATTAGGATTTTCAAAAATACATTCTTAAAGCGCACTTGGAACAGAAAACTTTTTGAAAATTTCTAGACTTTTCAGTTGAACAAGGCAGCACAAATCTTCTCTTAAAACTTAGAAGTTACTTCTTGAAAGACAATGCTCTGCAACATACCAGATACCACATTCTCCCCGGGCAGGGAGTAGGAAATAACTGCAGCAACTGCAGTGCTCTTGGAAAAGTATTTCAATGACAACCACTGTATTTTGGAGATTCAAAGTCACAGAAAATACTTTTTCAAATAGGTTTTGGGCTTTTCAACAGCTTTCCTCCTATGCAGGTGTCTCAATCAGTGCTTTTAGCACTATCAAACAGGACATTTTAAGGTTAAACAAAATCTTCCAATGGGATGAAGTTATAAAGAGTTACCCAGTACTGTTGTCGAAGTAAAACTTCTTGTCTGATCGGTTCTTTTCAAGCTCCATCATTGAAGATACAGGCATGTAGCGCTCTACCTTGCTTGACAGAGCAGATGACCGCCTCTGAAAGGCTTCCAACACTATAAAAAAATCT
Source organism: Limosa lapponica baueri (assembly GCA_002844005.1). Classification (NCBI taxonomy): domain Eukaryota; kingdom Metazoa; phylum Chordata; class Aves; order Charadriiformes; family Scolopacidae; genus Limosa; species Limosa lapponica. Next base: position 451,781 of record KZ505748.1, on the reverse strand, counting down.
GTATTTGGTTGATAACAAAGACCAACACGAATCCAGTCATTCCTGAAAACAAAATAAAATATACAATTCACCATAGAAACAGTTTAGATGGCAATATGCAGCAAACAGATCACTCAAAAAACAATTAACAGGAAGATAAAAATTTCCCAGACCCTCAAACAGAAGATCTTTCTTTCCCTCTCTACACAAAGTGTTTAATTAAATGTTACAGTAACTTTCATACTCTCAGGACATATTTGATTTTGTACTTTAGACATCTGACAACAAAATCAAGTATGCTAAACTATTAAACTCCAATTCTGCTCAACTTCACCATTTGCACACTTTCTTCTCCAAAGGATTTTCCTTAAAGACACTGTACTGGACAGAAGTTTAACTTTTGGTGGAGGTCTATTGCTTAATCCCTTGCTTTTCACACTTTAGTATTTGTAATTATTAAAAAAACAAAAACCACACGATACAGTCTTACTGATGACTGCAAATTCTCACACATACTAATTCTGCAGGACATAACTTCAGTATTGCCTTATGGATCAATGCTATAAAAGAAAGTAAACATACTTGTTGAAGTTAATGAGATAAAGATAGGTGACGTTTGGTGCTTTTCCATTCCAATGTATTGTGTAGCCCTTTTGGAGCATCACTACCGGCTGGTACTGTTGAAAAACAGCTCTTTGATTAATACCTCGAAGAACCATGGGATTGGCTGGGTACTCATCTCGTACAATAGTCATGGAAAGATTCTGTCCATTCCACGTTTGGACATAAACCTGTAGGATATTAAGGAGGATAAAAAGACAGAGGAAAGATCTGGATATTGTGCAAAAGGAAAGGAAATAGTGAAGAATAATCACTACATTATTAGCAAAAATGCTGCAATTTGATGTTCTGAGTTAAGCAATACAAAAATATCTCCTGAAGAACAGGCCTATTTGAAAAACTTTGGTAGATTTTTTCCATTTTAAAGACCAAAAAAAATGAGGAGGGAGGCAGGGAAAAAAAAAAAGTAGAATCAGCTATGGTACTTGGCCAAACTCATATAGAACAGGCGTCATTATGGGAATCACACCTATATGAGATTTGTATTTAGAAGGTGGTATTTAACATTTCCATTAAAAAAAAAATAAAAGGAAGAAATAAAAAGCCCCTTAAAACTCACTCTGTGAAAAAAAGACAGACAGAACTCCCGTGGAAGAAAACACCTCCAAAAAAAAAAAGTTTTATGTTGCAGCCCTAACTGCTGAAAGTCCTGGCATGCGTACACATTTGGTTTTACCTTGCAGCATCTAATACTGCACTCCCAGTTTGCAGGCTGAAGGAAATGCGATACACGCTACCGGCTGAAAAGTGTAATATGCATAAAAGTATTTTTAAAACATCGAAGAATTTTTAAGTCCAAAGGTAGGTAATTTTGTACTTCTTACCTTTCCCCTGCCGCCACAAGTTTTTCACATTGCAGATTTGCCCCAAACAAAAAGCTACACGAGTACTAACCTGTGCATAGGTCCCACTGCAAACCACTCCACTCCATTCTGTAATATTAATGCATTTGGGGTGTTGAATCAAGTAGTTATCCATTCTGCCCACATAGGTATCCTTGTAGTCAGTCACTGAACCATCTAGATCATGGAATATTGAGTTCTTGTCACCATCCAGGTCTCCTTCTTCAAACCAGGGACCAGGTTTTCCAAAGAAGACTTTCAAAGAAACCTGGCAACAACAATTAAAATATTTTTTTCCCTCCAGGCAAAGCACAGAGTAACACTTGCACATTGGCAGAGACATAGGAATTTGTCAAAGTTGATTAAAAATCTTACAGCAAGGACTGTGGAATCTGGCAAAACAGACATTTTGATTTTCAGCAGTAGGCTTAGGCTAGCTCTTGCTTTTGAACAGTGTTAATATTTGCAACTGAAAACTCACTACTAAGGATATACCAAACCTTACAAAAATCTCCTTTTAGCTTTACCATTAGCCATGAAAGAGATCATTATTGCAATATATCCTGCATCTCCCTTGGCATTATGTTTCGCTCTGAAGACAAAGGATACACCTTGGGTGACTTCCAACCAAGAGAGAAACTCTAGATTAGAAACGTATGGAAAAGATCATCTAAGGCCCTGGATGTGTATTTTAAATACAGCAAGAATAAAGGAAAACTTGTAATAAACTTACGTTCGGACCAAACTTCACAAGAGAAATGTTGTTTTTTGGTGTCATCTGCCACGGATTTTTCATCAAGAATCCAACTGCACTGGTAAATCTGTCTGGAGTTGGCACAAAGTTTTTGAATGTGCACTTGGTAAGGTGAATAGGTCCATCATAAATTTGAAAGCCTCTGATTGGAAATGTCCTGTTAATGCAAGCAAATATTTATAGCATCCAGTGACAAAAGCCATGGTAAGCCTGAATCTGTGTCATAAATAAATTTCTTCTCAGAGGAACCAAGAAAGCAACACTAAGAGAATGACTTGCAGGTTAGATCTTGGTAAAGGAATTACTATTTCTGCACTTATCTAATGAGTCAAAAAATCCCCCGCTGGTTTGAATTTTCCTGTAAGAAGAGCTATCACTGTCCATTTGCAAATATGTCCCTTTCCCAATACAGCAGGAAAATAATACCACCTGCTCTTTGATTAATTATGGCAACTAAGAGAAGTGCCCATAGACTGGAGGAAAGCAACTGTCACTTCTAACTTTGAGAAGAAACACCCAGGGAACTGCAGCCTAGTAAGCCTCAGCTTGATCCCCAGGAAGGTGCTGGAGCAGTTAATCCTGGAAACAACTTCAAGGCACACAAGGTCAAGAAAGTCATCAAAAGGCATCAGCATGGATTCACCAAGGAACAGTCATGCTTGACCAACTTGATAAACCTCTGTGATGAAATGACCGGCCTGGTAGCTCAGGAGACATGGTCCACCTAACTTCAGTAAAGTTTTTGACACTGTGTCCCATAAGATCCTCAGAAGTATGGGCTGGATGAGAGCACAGTGAGGTGAACTGAAAAATACCTGAATGACTGGGGCCAGAGGGTGGTGGCACAAAGTCTACTTGGAGGCCAGTAGTGCAACCCCAGGGGTCAATACTGGGTCCAGTCTTGTTCAGCATTTTCATTAGTGATCTGGATGTTGGGGTTGAGTATAGTCTCAGCAAGTTTGCAGGGGGCACAAAACTGCAAGGAGCAGCTGATACACCAGAGGGTCATGCTGCCATCCAGGTAGACCTTGACAGGCTGGAGAAATGGGCAGATGGGAACCTCATGAAGTTCAATATGGGGAAGTGCAAAGTCCTGCACCTAGGGAGGAACAACCCTATGCCCCAGTGAAAAGGATCTACAGGTCAAGCTGGAAACCAAGCCATGTGAACTTGCTGCAAAGAGGCAAATGGTATCCTGGGTTGCACTGGGAGAAGTCTTGCCAACAGATGGAGGGAGGTGATTTTTCTCATCTTTTCAGCATTGGTGAAGCCACATCTAGAGTGCTTGTCCCTAGTACAAAACATTTCTTGTTCAAACAATATTTCTTGTATCATTTCAACTTCATTCACTTATAACATACTCACCGATTTCTAGGCAGAGTGCGCGCCTTGTTGTCTATTCCTCCAGTTCCTGCATATTTATTTTGGCCACCTGGAAACCCATAATTCTTGCTCTCACCTATGAACAGGGACTCAGACACCTCCTGGCTGGCACCTTCATCATTTGGGAAGCTCCCATCACTATTAAAGCAATGTCAGAGATAAGTTTTTAGCCAAGACTCTCATTTTTACTTCTGTAAAGGTGCTACTTCTCCTTCTACTAATTAAAGTCCTACTTCTTTTGTAACAGCCCTACTTCTGTCCTACTTTTACTTCTGTAACAGTCCTCTTAAAGCAGAGCAGTCTAGGCTTCATTTATGATACACAAAACAATAAATTTAGTCATAAACAGAATTAGAGGCTAAGCATTTGAAATGCCAGCAAGGCGCCGAGCATTAAATTTTCTCCCTTTGTAGTGCAGCACTCTCTCTTCTACAGCCCACTTCTGCAACCCTGGAACCAGTCTGTCATGACTCAAATGGCAGCAATTTTGGCTTACTACCAAATTTACTTGATTCTTTTTTATTAGAAAGAGATTCTGCCCCCTCTAAATGCTAATCCCCCTTCTTTTTCTTTACTCACTTTCAACTGCTCAAGAGGAGAGTTAAAACTGCCTAAGGAATCATACAGTACTAAAAATACCTGGACAAACATAACCCTTCTGGTGAAGAGGTAGCAAATTGTTGTGAAAACCAAGCACAGGTTGAATCAAAGTGCAAGTTTTGGCAGTTGTGTCAGTTTACAGCCTTTATAACATCATCTGCACCACTGGAAATAGAATTGGGCCTTATGAAAGTATACGTATTAATTTTAACAGACAGATGTATATCTTCTAAGCTTCTAGGCAGGAAAAAACAGAAGTTATTAACATGAAGTACTCACCTAGCAAATGTCAAACCTATTCCATTGTCTGCAAACCTAAAAGAAAGTTAAAAAGCTTCAGTCATGTTTTCTGGATTATCCTACAATAACCTACTGTAAGAGCACATCCTGCTATGCACTGAAAAAAGCCTGTATTTTTCTATTAGTGGAGTTTATAACCACCACACACTTAATAACTCTTATAAAAAAGTTGCTGTGTAAAAAAAAAAACCCCAAATAATTTTCTATAAATTTTAAACAGGAACATTAGAGTTTTAGGGAAACGATAGAGACCTCAGTATAACTTCACTGTCTCTACCAACTTTTAGACTTCTCTTTATTACACAGTTTCTTTTTGCCATTTAATGCAGATTCTCCTCTAATCACATATAAACTTGTTCCATTTAAAGTCTATGCATCAGTCTTCTCTTATAACCCCGTTGTAATGCACTTTCATAAACAAAGCTTCAGGGGAAACTTCTTAACGACATGCATCTGTTTGATTCTGAATACCTACCCAGAGTTTTGAATGAGGATGTCCCCTCCCCTGACCCAGGCCCCATGATCATTGTTTTTGAAAGAGATTAATCTGTCAATCAGGGCAGCAACTCGGGGCTTTTCAGGGTCTGCATCTTGATGAGGTCGAAACCTGGGACAGATAAAAACCCGAACACTCAATATAAGACTACTGTTTGTTTTATACATGTCATATACGTTGGGCTGAGAGAGCCTGAAAGGTAAACACTCATGCTCATCTGATTGGCAAAGTCCACTCTACTTCATGGTTGGAATGGCAGAAGCCAAAACCAGGTGCAGGTCTAGTTCTCTATTTCGAGAAAAGTGTCTTCAGGGTATAACAAAGCAAGAATGTAAAACTTCCCTTTTTCCAGTAATTCTCAGAGGCTATTGCTCAATGTCCCCAAGTTTCTTCAGCTGCATCTAACTTCCTTTTATCCCCTTGCTTTTTCTTTTTGCCCTTCCCAGAGTATCTCCTCCCAACTTGTATTGCAGCATTAATGTGAAAGTTTGATGGAGGGAATTAAAGCTCCTTGGAAGGATACATAAGACTGACATGCACTATACACAAAAAAAAAAAAAAGGCGGGTTTGTCTAACTGCTCCTTCAAATCTTTCAAACTCTTCTGATGTTGAGGAATGCTCCTTCTTTGAGCACATCTGAGATAATTTTCTATTCCAACCCAGACACTCTGCATTGCTACCAAGATGGTCTAGTATAGTACGCTATAGCTGGAATCTATTTTAGACAACAGGAAGAAAGAGTCTGATCAAAGACCGGTGGAAGCTTTCACTTGATTATTCCCAAGATCCCAGAAAAAAAAAAGTAATACATTGAAAAAAAATGCAAAAATACATTTTGAGTGGGTAAAGACATATATGCCCTTTATCCTGATCAACTTGTGCTTTGCTCTGCCCTGCTCCCGCAAAGGGAGAAAGGGGAGAATGGGTGAATGTTTGTTTTTGACAGTCTCAAGCTCTTCAATTAACATTTTAACCCCTCCAGTTTGGTTCCATGTACAATTACTAGTGGCCTCACGTAGTTACAGAGTGCCTCATTACTTATTTGGCTGCTGTGAAACATGTACCTCATCTCATGCACTGAGATTCTCGCAACTTCTGTTGACACCCTGTCAACACACTACAGGTTCTCACAGTGCATTATGCTCCTCATATGTCCCTCTTGACCACCTGTTATGACTGAGGTAATCCACAAGTTTTATATGGGTTTTCTGTCAAAACTTCTAACTAGCAAATTCATTTCCAAATCATGAAGTATTGAGTATCACCAAAATTAGTTTTCTGCATCTGCAACTATCACATGGCTATTCTCATTCTAATACAGGTAAATCAGAAATAAAGATCAAGAATAACTATATTTTCAGTCTTAATGCTTGGTCATCACAGTAAAATGCTGACAGATACAGTTATCCAATATTGTCATTTGGCCACTCTCCCAGGCTATTTTATTTGAAGTTCAGGACAAGACTAACCAGGCACAGTATAATCTGGCGTTTTCCTGGACTCTCCATTATTTTCTCTCACTCTGTAAGCTAAAGAAAACGTCGTGGATTGTACTATCTCTGCAAATAACCATCAGTAAAACTTTACCACTGGACCACTGATTTATGGTAGGAAGCATTCAGCAATATGAAAGGCAAGTCAATATATTACTTGGCTCTATTAAGCCTTTCTCTAACAATTATTAAAAACCAAGTCATAAATCAGAAGAGCAGATTTTGAAATGAGACTACTTCTAGCAGCAATTCCAGAAAACGCTTTAAGCACGACAATAGAGTATGTTTAATACGATGTCTTCTAAAAGGCTGAAAACTACCCTGAGCAAGGGCTTAGAAGAAACAGCCAACTCCTTTAAAGGCACACCATGCTGTTGTTTCCAGAACAGATAACAAATGAGGGAAAAGAATACATATAAACTTATTGTTTGGTTATCATTTATACATAATTAAATAAATATTTTTAAATAAATAAAAATAATAATTAATATTTTATAAACAAATTACAAATAATGTTTTTCCTTATGTGATTATAAGAGCAATCTCAGAATTTTGTCATTATTCACTCACTTGAAAGATAATATACTTTACCGTGCATTGTTGTCCAGACAAAGATATTCTCTTGGATCATCAACGCTAGCATTAGTTATTTTAACACCTTTATCAATGAACAAACCAGCCTGAAACAAGCAAGGAAAGAAAATTTATAATATCCAAAACTGAAGATAGAGTAAACATAAAATTTTTAAAATTTAAGCTTTACATTGCATTCAATGCATGTATTTTTCCATATAAGTACTCTTCAATCTTCCAGTTTGGCCTCAATTGATATATTGTCTAAGGAAAAACCAGCATCTGTCTATGCTAATTTGGGCAGAGGAAAAGAATAGCCTGGGATTAAAAAAAAAAAGTAATGGAAAATCATTACAGTTCATTTCAGATTTCTTTCACAACATCTATATGAGGTTTTACACTTATTTTCAAATGCTCTTCTGGAAAATCTGGAAGCCAATCCTGGGGTGAATTCAAAATATTGTCACAAATGGAAAAAAAAAAAAAGTAACCCTGTGAAAAATTCTTTGTATTTCACTTTAAAACTAAGCTACCTTCACCACTGAAGCTGACTTTTGCCCAAGCAATCATCAACTTGAAATTTGTGAGAACCAGACAGAAAAACAGGATGTCCCAAAGCTTGCTTGCTGCAAGGTATCTGCCACTCAATAATCCAGTATGAAACAATTTACTTGAGAAAACAGAAGCATAAGAAAGTATTTGTCTTATGTAACCTGAATTGCATATGCAAATACCTGCAGCTACTTTCACGTCTGATCCAAATTATGATTACAACTGACTGCTCCTACACGAGTAGATCCTCAGACCTGCTAGACCTCCTAGTGGAGTTTGCTATTTTAACATGGAATTTTAGACCATAATCTGCTACCTTTGTTTAAAGATAATACAAGTCACACAGCTGAAACACTTTTTTTCTTTACAATGCACTTTTGTATGCAGTATGTTTTAAATCCAATCTGAACAAATGTCCTACAGCATCAAACACGCCATTAACACAACTTCTATAAAACAGTGCATCATTTTGTGGTATCCCAGACACCCAACTGTCAAATAAAATCAGTTTCACTTGGTAAAAAAAAAAAATCCAATAGTGATCCTGATCTTTATGAGGTAAACTTCAAACACAAATATTTAAACTTAGGTGGCTTTGTGAATGTCATTACATTGTTATATATGTACACACATAGAGCAGCTAGATTTCAAATAAAATCATTAATTTAAGGACTTTAGCTTTGCTTAGCTGAATGTGAAAGAGATACTAAAAGTTACATTAATAAAACAATACTGAATGCCTGCATATAGGCTGAGAACCCTCTAACTCTTGACAATGACTGAGGTCCTGAAAGCAACCTGGAAGCTTAATCTCTAGTCAAAGACTGTGCCACTATGTGCAAACACCTGAGTTATTGTACATTAGAGGCTCAGGAAAACAAGTCACAGCTATTCCAGGAAGTTATTGGATTAATCACAATTGTAATAAAATTTGATGCTTCAAGAGCCAGCTTTCTTCAGGAAAACAATGCCATCAGTCAGGGAGCAGCATCTGAAATGGTACTTCTGAGAAAATATATTTCATAAGAAGTATTAATTGATTTTAGTTGTTTGGGCCTTATGAGGATATTAAACACAATGAACACTTGAAATGTGGCAAGAAACTGTACACATGCTGATTATACACTGTTCTACAACACCTAGATAGAATCAAGCAGTTCAAACACAGCACGAATCCATCACCTAACCAGCTTAAAATGTAAACAGACAAGCCCTAATATGGAACAGTTACAAATAAAAACAACTTTAATTTTTTTTTAATGAGACAGTATATTACCTTAAAATTAGAATGAACCCTGTTGTTATAGAAGATTCCTAGGGGTGTAAGCTCTGACTTCGTCTCAATGGCTAAACTATGAGAATCTCCTGTAGCAACCTTGTGGAACAAATACCATATTCCAGCATCCTGCAAGTAAGGAGAGAATGACATAATTTATAAGTAAGCCTGATACCACTATCAGTGCTGACGTATCTAATCACAAAATAAGCAAATGCTAAGTTGAACTTGGATATTTTAAGTTAGGAAGCGAGTAAGAACATAGACCCAAACCGACTGTGCACAATGGAATATGTTTTTCAAAATAAAGTCTCTGACCAACTGCCCAGTGAGAAAGCAGAAGTTTGCAAATAAGGCTATATTCTAGTGAATAATATGCACAAAACAAAAAAAGTGTTTTGCTTCTCAGTGGAGCCATGTAACACCACACATTTAAGATCCTCTGGTATTTCAAACCAGAAAAGTGTCAGAGTTAATGTAATTCTTGCATTTCAGTCACATTTCATCACACACACTTGATTTTCCTTTGTTTACTAGAAAATCATACCATTTACAGTAAAATACTCACAACCATTCCTCTCCTCCTTACTGTTACAGTCTGACTAAGGTTTGTTCATTTCTGCTCACATCAGAATTTAATGACACAGCCAAAAAACCCACAAGAGCTTTCAGAAGAAGGGAAAAAAAAAAAACAAACAAAACACACATCAAGAAGTCTGGCCAGTTCAGAGCGCTGTGCCAATAACATGCAGTAATAATTTCAGCATCTGTTCATTTTCTCCACTTCTTCAACATCCCTGGTCTTAAAGAAGCTGTATTTATCTGCTTAATGAGACCCATAAAAGTTCCCCTTTCAATCACATCGGGGTTCACAAGAGGTGGCATCGCAACAGCACCTGCATACCAGAGACCTAAAAACATGAAAAATTTTGCCTGACAACATGCTCTGCGCCCTTATAAAATAATAATAAAAAAAAATAATCATTGTATAAGACACATTAAAGGGTTAAACAGCAGCTAAAGAAACACTGCTTACTGAGTGCTCCATCTCATGCAAAACAGTCATCATCCTCCTGTTCAAGAAAATTGAACAAAGAAATTCACTCCCGCTTAAAAGATTTTACGCATTTCACTCTAAGGACATAGTCATTTTCCAAACAGTCCTGGAAATTCTGCTTCTCAGTAACATATTCTCATCCATAATGATGACACACTTTGACATTGCTGGTGATTAACAATTCCAAAGCAAATGTGGATGTTCCATTAATAAAAATACCAAAGTCTTACTTCACATATAATTAAATGCAGCTTTGTGCTTGGCAGACTCAAGTAATTTTTATCCAAAACACATCCTGACTCTTGGAAAAAAGTTTATTAAACTTAGAAGTTCCTTAAGCACTTGCAAATATTCAGAAAAATGAAAAAAGTTTTCTCCCCCTTTCCCCACCCCCATATACAACTCAAACAAAAGAAACATCTATTGCCGAACCACCCCTACAATAGGCTTCATTGTGTAACGAAGGAGCTGGGGGGGGAAGGGGGGGTGGAGGGGGGCAATGGAATTATTTTGTTTGCTTCTTAATTGTTCCATTTTACACCAGCAAATGCTCTATAAGTGCAGATTTTGTATCAACACAGTTGAAGTATTCTGTTTCTGGAACACAGTAAGCTGTAGTCCCTTTATACTACCGTGCTCATATCCATGCAAGGGAGGTATATCAGAGTGGCAAAACTTTGCAACATACAAAAATGTTACTCTGACCACACACATTCTGGTAACAAAGGGAAGTGACATTCACTGGGGTATACTACAGAGGCAGAAAAGGACCTTGCAGGTTTTAAGCATCAGATCAAGGAAGCCGTTTCCTTTAACTTAGCCTGCAATGCCGAAACAAGGTAAAGGAATATTACATAAAGCAGGATAAATGGAAAGACATTGCATTGGGAAGAGAAGAATTTGTTTGATTTGGTAAGTGTATTCAGATACTTCCTAGTGGTAGGCAGTCAACCAGAAAAGTTTGTCCAAAAAAAAAAAAACCAACCACAAAACAATCAAACAAACCAAAAAACAAACTCCAAACACAAAAGTCAGGCCACACAAAAAGCAGAACAAAATTTTCTAAATTTTTTTTGACACTCTAGATATTTCAGCTCATTGAAATATTTTGACTTCTGCTCTATTAATAAGAGTTTATTATGTATTCTGTACCTAAGAATAAACTGACACACACTCATACTCTACTCCCTGAACTAGAGCCTTTGCAACAACAACAATCTTTTCTGTTTTCCATTCTGACTGATCTCTTCAGAAAAATCTACTCAAAACCATGCACATCTCAGCCTCTCATTCAATGTAGAAGTAGAACATACCCCAGCCACCCTCAGCTTCGCAAGCAGCTGTGATGTGATTTGCACTAATATAAGGTTCACTACAAGTAAAACCGTATCAGTAGTCACTGCTGGGAAACACATGACTAACGACTGACAATAAAAGTGTTTCAGCTGCTTCTTACACAATGAACATTTTTTTGTAGTCATTTTTCATGCCAATGACTGCATCTATGAAGACAAATCTTGCAGAGCAGTCACACAGTAAACTCATGACAACCTACAGAAGATAGAGAAGCCTTAACGTGAAATGCACTATTTCTTTAGAAATAAAGGAGTTACTTCTGCATACACACATAGACACTACTGTCAGGTCTACGAAATACAAAGAGGAAGATCTCTCCTCTGTTCCAGCCGGAAAAACGACTTTTGGCCTCTCTTAAATGCACACCTAGACAAACCCAGCACTTGTGATGCCAATATGCTGCCAAATATAAAAAGAACATATTCATAATCCTGCTTTAGCAGGGGAGTTGGACTAGATGATCTTTAGAGGTCCCTTCCAACTCTGACAATTCTGTGATTCCATGATATATAAAAAAGAAAGTTTTATGTATTTTTGGCAGTATAAATGTTATGGGTCTTACAAATAGCATTGGCATGAGTAGTTTGTGTTGAATTACATCCATATGCCTCACCTGTGAACCTGCTGCTGCATTATTTATAAGATGATTGTTGGGATGAGAAATCCAGAATGTCGAAACTGCCCTGAAATATTATTCAGAAAGAAGTTATTATGGAAAAGCTGTAGCCGCTACAGAAATATCTCCCCTTTCTAATAAGGATGTCAGAAAAAGCTAAACTGGTATCTGAGGTCATTCCTTCACATATGAAATAAAATTCACAAACCCTCCCCGCACATTTAGAAGTCAAAAATGCTTCTTTTTTTAGTTCAACTCACAGTATTTTATGTAATGTTGTTCAGACAGTTTATCATTGCATGGAGTGTTTCAATAAGCTTCTACAAGAGATAAGTAGTATGCAGAAAAACTAGTAGTGACAACTTGAGAATTGCATGCCTTTACACAGAAGATGCACCCTTAAAAGTCTGTTGAACAAGTATTGCAAGAAATAACGATCTTCCTACAAAACAACTTACTTTCTCTCTTCAATAAAAGACTAAACACTTTTCTTTAAATATTACTACTATGTGAACTACATTTAAGGTGTCTGCATTCATTAAATTATACATAAAAATGTTCCCATCTGTATATTGTCAAGAGTTTATCAGCAGTTTAACTGCTGCAGCTAGGTTGGTTTTACTTTTTCACCATAAATACTCACATGCAGTCTGTGGCTGGCACTGGGACATAACTTCCATACACTTTATCCCTAATACCAACGCACATGCTGCTGTTTCTATCTGTAGGAAGAAGAGTGCCTGGTTTCGTGACTAGTCCAAGGTTGTGGAAAAAAGTATTCCTCTGCTCAATGCCATCTTCTGTGAAGAAACAGTGACCTAGTGTGTCATAGCCAATGGTGTCCTTTATCTGCAGAAATACAAGTTCATTATGTCAGTAGCAATAGCATTTACTGAGATTCATTTGACAAGTACCATTTAGTTTTACTATCTTGGCCCAGCTGCAGAGCAAAGCTTAAGTATCAGCAGTTCAGATGATTCAAGCATACAGTTTTATTAATCCCTTACAAACACACCACTATGTCTGGAGAGCTTAGCTGCCTGGAAGAACCTGAAAAAACAGAATGGTGTGATCTGTTAAAAATCAGATACTGTTTGCACTTGTTCATTTCTTCGTTGCAACACAAAAACATCACTGAGCGTTAAAGTTGAAGAACAGAGGGGACTATTTTTGCTCTAAATGCTCTTTATAACATTTTAACACAGTATGTTTTACTCTCCTTGCACCTACCAGCAAGCCATTAGTTCCATGAACAGTCACACATCTGGAAAAACAGTGATGAATGGAAAGACCTTCCAGGTAAGTCTTAAAACTATAACCTCCTTTTTCATCCACATCCCCACAAAGGTGAAAGTGAACAGGGTAACTCCCAATCTGCTGCTGGCCCATTTGCTTCAATTCCACATAGGAGAGATGAACAGATGTGAAGTTCTTCAAAATCTGAAAAATACAATGAGAAGTCCCAGATGAATAACCAACTATTTGCTTTTTCACCAAGAGAAATTTAAGTTAATAAATACATTATCTACACCAGATGTACAGAAGTTAGATGTATACAATCACCACAGGCCAACACAACAAAAGTTAGAACAACTGTTACTGTCTTGCTCTACATCCTGCCTTGCAAAACAGTATCCTTCAAAAATAAGTGTAAAAGCTAAACTTCCACCTGGCTAAAACATGGCAAATTTTCACCAGACATGTTGCCACGCTTCACTGTTCGGTCTTTACCACCTAGCATGTTAAATATTCTAAATGTATAAGCACATACTGTCCAAATAAACAGACGTCACTCATGCCAGGGCCTGTCTATACTGAAGCTATACCAGCATAAGCCCACCTGGGTCAGGCTTAGTTCAATAAAACCACAGAACGAGACAGATTCAGAGGAACCTGTTGAGATATTGGGTCCGATCACCTGCTCAGTACAGGGTCAGCGTAAAGGCAGCTGCTCAGTACATTGCCCAAGGAGTGTCTCCAGCCACAGAGATGCTCATGTGACATCAACTGGTTCTTGCCTTTAATTTTCCTGGTATCTATGCAGAATTTGCCTTGTGGAAGCTTGGTCCCATTGCCTTTTGTCCTATCTCTGTGCACCTCCAAGAATTGCTCTGGCCTTTGAATGCTCCCCAGTGTCTGAACACAGCAACAAGATCCCTCCCCTGTGCCTCCCTGACACTGAACAAGCCTCGTTCTCTCAGCTACTCCTCACCCATCATCATCATTATCATGTATTCCCAGACACCACCTTCACTGGACACATTCCAGTGCACTTACATCTTCTTTGCAATGGGAACCCAAAACCAGGCACAGCAGTCCAGAGGAACTCCATTGGTTAGGAAGATATGAAATTGCCTTTGAATCATACAACTTCACAGTAATGCTACCTAATCCAAAGTAAAACGGGGTCTGTACAAGTAACACAGGAAAGCAAAAGTATTTTCTTCCACCTAACCTGCTATAAAACAGAAATCAAGTGCAACAGCTAAACTGCAAGGAGCTAAGCTGAGAAAAAAACCTTTTTATTATTTCATTAACTTACCTGTACTGGGCATTTATCAAAAACAACCATTTTCACAAGTACTTTGTACTCTAGGGAAACTAGTAATATGGACTGTTCCCGTTCTCTAATGGCACTCCTAAGGTCTGTATGCCTAAAACACAGGGGGATGGTCAAAAACAGGCATCCCTGAGATCTCTGACTCTTAACATTTAAAAACACTAACACAGTCATAAAACTATAAACCAACGGCCCTCCTCACTGTCACTAAGCCTCCTTTTATGCTATTGCCCCAGTCACCAGCTGAAAATCCAGGATGATCAAAACTCCTCACGCCATAAACATTTGCTAGTGCCCAGGCTCCCTCTGCTTGAGCACGCAAGATTAACATAAACCAAAAATGCTTTTAGTTCTGAAGTCTAGGTTTGGCAGCAGCTACTCAGCTGCTCCAAACAGTCTCCTGGGAACTGTTTAACAACTTTGATGACTCAAAATGTTTGTTTTCTGTTCTGTCTTCCAGACATCTGAGGGGTCTGCTGTATTTGCACTGTTGTAGCAATGAAGGTCACACTTTGCAAGATTCACAGCTTGTCATTATCTTCTTTCATTACATTATCTTAAATACAAAGAAGTGCCTTCAGCCCACCTACTTAGCTTCCACAAAACAAAAACTGCCAAGCAGTAGGGAAAGGGCATATTTTCTTTCCCACCATTATGTCCACCACTATAAAATTGAAATCTGCATCCAAAAACATTAGGAAGAGAAATTTAAACTGTGACCAGCACAGAATGAGTGCAAACGCATTTGCATTTAAAATACAAGCACTCAAACTTCTCCAGCATCAGTGAAGAGCTGATACACTGCTGCTCAATCCTTTCATCTAAAAACATCTGTGAATACAAGTTTAAATACTAGTTTCTAAAACACTACTGTCCCTCAGATTTCTTTATGTTTGTGGTTATATACGAAATTAGAAGCAGTTTCCTTTACATAACCTTACTACTTTCAATTTTTTAAAAAATTACATAAAAAATCACCATGATCCAACTCAGTTTCTTTCCTCTCCATGCTTTTCTAGTGCCCAATTTCAGATTAGGCAGATATCTAGGATTCAATCCTCATGGATTTGAATGGGGAGGGAGAAAGGCAGTGAAAGGAGAGAAGACAGAAAAGGGAGATCAAACTTTATTCTGCAGTATTACAGGACACACATGCATGGACGTCACTTGCAAGGTTTAATCCCTGCCCTACAACATTGCAATATATGCTGGATACCTTACAACATTTCATGCATTGATATCCCTTCCTCCAATTCTGTAAATTAAGTCTTGTCGAGTTAAATGTAATTTTGGGAAAGCTGAGAATGAAGTCACTTCTACGCAGAGCCAATGCATGAACTGATGTTCTTAAAGTTTTCAAATCCCTCCAAGTTATCTTTTTATCCTCAATATGCCTTTACATGACAGAAAGCTACTTTAAAATGTTTTCCAGACCTTGATATGTCCACCAAATGTATCGTAATTGAAGAACTGACACTCCTTTTCATGATAGCAGGTATTTTCTGTCTCTCCCTTGATTAAGATGTTCCTCGTAAGAACTCCAACTTCTGCCCTCATGTCCACTCCATCAATAACTTCTCCTACATGAGGAAACTGAGGATTTTCTGTCAAAAAAAAAGTTTTGAAGGGGAAAAAAAAAAAGAAAAAAAGAAAGTTGTCATTGATTAAAATCTAACTTATTTTATATAAGCCAGCTAATTGCAGCAAGAAAACCCCTGCATTCTAATAGCTTCATGTGCTGCCCTCTCTTACCTTTTCCTATGCTAAGGCACACAAAAAGCTTGTTACATGATAAACATTAACCAGCTAACACCAAGCAAATTCACCCCTTCCAGACTGTAGTTGGCTCAATGATAGTGAAACATCTTGCAGGATGACAAATCAAGTATGCCACTCCATGTTTCCTTTCAAAACAAAGCGCCATCTATGTAATTTTTATTTTGGTAGGACAACTAATCCTAAATAAATCCCAACATTTTATTTGCATTTTATTTATTCCAGTCCAATAGTTTGTGAACAGAATGGATAAAAACCACAGAAAAGTTTAGATGAATCTAAGGTATCTAGAAAACTTTTAATGAAACATAGATGCAGGTTTGCTTTAAAAGAAAAGATGCTAGCTGCTTAATCTGCTCCAAGGAAAAACTAGGAACTGAAAATAAGGCCAAACACCTTTGGAAAATACTGTATTCATCCCCCTCTGAAAGAAAGGGTGATTTGCTCTTCTAACTAAATTTACTTTTTCCTAGACAGCTATTCTGAAGACAGATAAACTAAAATTTAGAGAAAACAACATACTCTGGTTTTACAGTTCTTCCAAAGAAACAACCAATTTCTTATGTGTCTATACAAACCAAGAAAATTATCGGGTTCCGTAAACTTTAAAAAAAAGGTATCGATGTATTTTGGGCTTTTTAAAAGATTTTTTTTTCCCCCTTGTTGGTTCCCCCTCCCTCCCTAATTTATTAATACCCTGAATACAGACTGTCACTATCCCTTCAAAGCTTACAAAAGGATACAAGCCTAAACTGGTCATTACCACAATATGAAGCAGAACGAAGAGTGTTATTAATTCTGTACCTCCTGCTGAGGATTTAAAAAGACAATAGATGTCTGTAAATGGGACTGCACTCCTCTCCTTGAAGGCTTACCTATTGTTTTTCCCTATATTTGACTAGCATACATAAATCAAGCAAAGAAAGAGCAACTAGGCCTCCTGCAAAACAATACGATTTAGCTTTCTCACTATGATGGTACCAGAATAGCTAAAAACTTTACAAAAAGTACAAGAAATAATTTCAAAAGATGACAAGTTCTTCAGCATGTCAAGTTCACCATTCCACAGAAAATTCATTCTTTGAGGAACGAATATATGGGGTGGTTTGGGGATTTTTTAACCAGTATCCATAACTATGACAAAGGAAACTTGATATTAGGGGTAGAAAAAAAAAAAAACCAGAAAAAAACCCAGGTCATCTCCTTTAACATCTTTTAAAGATATATATATAGTTCAAATAGCTTTTACTTTCCAAAAAAGGCCAATATTTTGCATTTTATGCCATATTGTAAATCTTGTTAAAAAAAAAAATTATATCCTTTAAAAGCAGCTGCTTTTTCACAGCAAATGATTTCCAAGATGAAACAGAATTTGCACATATGCTATTTAGTGGTGACAAAAACCTTCTTAAACTTCATACTGCAACCTTTAAGCCAAGCTTGCTCTTTAAAACACCGTGCTCAATAACACATACAACGTGGGACACAAGAACAAAACGCAGGAAGTGTCACGCTCAGTGGCACTAAGTCAGCTCTATGGTTTCACACACACACTTGTATTCTCCGATGTATAACCAGGTGAACTTAGATACACTTTTTCCATATCTAGGACTTCACAACGCAGTAAAACCCATACCTGACCCATGTTAGCGAATGCTGTGGGATGCAAACTGTACATACAGTCAGTCCCTTAAGGCATGGAGGAACAAGAAAGTTTGAGCACGTTCACAGAAAGCTGAGAATGAAGAAAGAGAAGAGAAGAGTGGTTTGAAGAAGAGGAAGTCACACTGTACAGAAGTGAATGGGACAAAACCAGGCCCTGAAGAGCACTGATGGGCTGCTGCAAGGTAACACTGCAAAATAACATTAGCTAGTCTGTGCTACAAACTGATGCTGCAGCCCACCAGAACGGAGCGACTGTTCCACACCTGAGGCTGGTGGAACACCTGAGGCAGGGAGAAAGGCACTGGCACGGATGGGGCATGAAGTGGCAGAAGGGAAACACAGATGCCAGCAGAGCGCAGGAGCTCGTCCCACGGGAGGCTCTTGTGAAGTCAGGCAGCATGACTCAGATAATAAAAAAGGAAACGGTCAACAACATGCATGGCGATTTTGCGTGCATCACACCCAAAGGAAAAACAGATTGCAACCACTCAAGGATATCCTGTGTGAGCAGAGGCTTGGAAGTGTCACCTATTTCATAAGCATTTTGCTGTTGGGGGGGGAGGGGCAACTGAGCAAAAGGAACAAAAAAAAAAAAGTTCAAACATTGCCATTTTCTTTTTTCTTCCCTTCCCCTCCCCCCTTCTCCTTTTTTAATAAAAACAGAAAAATTTATAATGATAACACTTCAAAAGATGGGAAGGGCGCTACAGGCAAAGGAACCGGTAATGACCACAACGGCCATTCAAGCACATATAAAGAGAACTAGTGAAAAGACAGAAAGGAGCCAAAAAAGGAAAACAAGCGCAATCCCCTTGGAAGAAAACTGAAGTGTTCAATGAACATAGGAAGAAAGGGGAAAGAAAAGCTAGCATAGTGTGAGGCAGACCTGACATTATGCAGAGCAATTTTATAGCAACAAGAAGCACATGTTCCTGTATATGGCAACAAAGCAATACAGAGATAGGTGAACAGGCTGTTCTTTACTGCTCCCGTGGAAAGGGACCATCCCAGCTGCATAACTGTGAATAGGTATTTCACATGAATATTCAAGTGGTGGCTGCTCTCAATACCTTTAACTTTGACCTGATGCTTGGTACACTCTGGACAGGGAAGGAGGGTGAATTCCTCCGTCTGATACATTGAATAGTCTGTGCTTGCGACCACAATGCGGTCTCCAGGCTCCCAACTACTAACATCATCCAGAAGATTCAGTATCACTCCACCTACAGCTTCTACCTGGAAGCCTGAAATTGGGACACCTAATAAAGAAAAAAAAAAAAAAGTAAACACAATATAAGATTATATTCACCTTTATATGAAAACACCTCCAAGAAGTCACAAATAATAAATGCATGAGATTTCACATGGCCAAAGCCCTCTAAAATACAATTCTGCTCTGAAACATGCCAGCATGAGATACCATTAGAGCCTGCTTATTTGGTGGATCTCAAATAAAACAAATAGAAGAGATAAGAACCAACAGTGACAGGAAAAAAAAAAAAATCTATGAATTCTTTTTTTAAAATCCTAATATCATATGGCAACAATTTGTAGGTCCAGCTACCTCTACTTGATTCAAGTGACATTTTTCTGCCATTTAGAACTCTACTGATGTAATCAAGGGCAAAACAAAGTAGGGGGACTTTCCTTTTTATTCACAACTAATAGGGACATGGTTTAGTGGTGGTTTTGGCAGTGTAGGTTGATGGCTGGACTCGAAGATCTTAAAGGTTGCTTCTAGATGATTCTATAAGAAACCAGTTTGGCAGGCTAAATTACAGACATACTATTCCACTGTCTTGTGATGGATTTGCGCAAGTTCAGCAACTGTGGCTTACTCTTGACCCTAACTCTACAGTACCAGCAACTGAAAGATGTATTTTGATGGATTTTTTTTTAAATATATCTATACTTTTTTGTAGGGCTAGAATGAACAGTAAAGGCATATTATCAAATAGCTCAATTAGTTAACAAATAAATATCCAACTAGCTTAAAAAAAATTCTTCTGAGACAAATACAATATTGCTTAGTAAGTCTACAAACAGAAAAAGATGACTGTCCATAAAAAGCAAAACTCATATCAAAGATATCTTAAATACAAAAATGAATAAAGGATAAAAGCAAATGGGTGGTAGTCCTTCCAGGCTCCTTATACCACAGATTCAACTTGGTATGAGAAAAGCTGCATAAAGTTCAGCATCAAACAACAACAGAAAATTATAACAAAAATAAAACTTTTATCTTGGCTTCTATCAAATTTTCTTTTTAGTATCATAATAATCAGAAGCTTAAATTTAAAATATACATGACTGATAAATTACTGAAAAAACAGGAAAAAAAAGTATGTTTCAGCCTTTTTTAAGAGCCTTTAGATCTATCTAAATATATCAAAAATGAGGACTCTTAATGTTACGCTGTTCACACACTGTACACAAGTAGAGAAAATAGGCTGTACTGAAGAACTGTGTTCCCATACTTCATCCATAGTAAAGAAAAAAAAACTCGGAAAAAAATCAAAAAACTTACAGTAGCACTCAAATTTAAATTGCAATCAACAGTTGCAGTGAAAAAAGCACACACAATATTTTTAACTTCTTCCCCAACTGCAGGATATCACAAAATGCTGTCCTACCGTCATTCCACTCGCTGTAAGCTTTCACAACAAACTTCTGACCATCCACTGTGAAAAACTCTTTCTGAGCAAGAGCTTTCCCACCAGTGCTGTGATTTTCATAGTTTCTCACTGATTCATTACAGGAAGAATTTCCACCGCCTATAACACCAACAAAAGCCCATGCTTGCCTACGAAAAACAAAAGTACATCTTTAAATACAATGGTCTCATTGGCCAGTTTGGCCCAAACACAGTCCTTAACAAATTCTTTATGAGCAGGTAAAGGACAAGACAAGGAGCACAGAAGTCATATATAAGCCTTTTGCTTGCTCTTCCAAAATAATTTTAAAACGCAACTTCAAAATGCAGAAGAAAAAACATGCAGACCTCATTGAAAAGAAACATAGTTTAAAATAACTGGATATCCTATATACAAATTAGCAAATACAAGAGCTCTTAATGGAGAAGACTTTCAGATACACTTTTAGTACAACATCCAACAAGATACGCTTTCTCCAAAAAGCACATACGAGAGAAGAGCGAGAGAAGCGATACAGGATCCTACTCCCAAACAGCTTTACTCGGGCACAGGAGGACTAGAAGCTGGTGCCAACATTCCTGCCGTGGCCTGCTGCCACCATGGCAAGTGGCATTCCAGAGTGGTGGCCAGGAGTCGCAGGAAGACCACCCATGCATCAGCTGAGAGGGACGGACACAGCCAGCAGCAGCTGCTGGTGATCGCTGTACTGGACAGGCAATGTATTTTGAATCTTTCAAGATGCTCACACCCAGAAAAGGAACTGCATACTGTTACACAACCTTTGTGTGAGGGGTCAATGATGTTTCTGAAGGCTGAGACCAAGGATTTTTGCCTTTCCTCCTCATTGGCTCAATCAGTCAGCTGAACACCTACTTGGCTGAACACGGGCATGGAGCAGGGAACTGTCCTGGATATACTTCCCCTTCCTGCAGCTCTGCTCAATGCATCCAAGTTTTTGGAAATGAAAAACACACTGCATGCCACAGAAAGCTGCCACCAAGTTCAAAAAACAAGACTATTTTGCTGTCCGTTACTGCTCTGTAATGGCATAATTATGTGTGCAGAGGAAGTAGTCGAAAAAATAGTTAAAAAGCTGAACAATTTTACATCATTAAAGTTGAATCATTCGCTCCAAATGAAAACAGTGTCAGCTAGCGGGACTGTCGTCTGTTGCTAATGATTGATTCAAAGTCAGATATTAAAACCACCTTCAATCCAGTTGCCTTTATTTCAGTGGCTTCATTATGTTCTTATTGACGGGAATAAAAGGCCAAATGAACCTGTTTAGTGTTAACCTCTTCATAAGAATTGCATGTACTGGGCCGGCTTTTCAGTACCAGCAGCAAACAAGCTGAACAATTCACATACCAACATTTTAAAAAATTGTCAAGATATTTTAATGCATGCTATTTTGCAGGAAGAGGCAGAAGAGGAGGGGGATGTAAAGGAGTATTCACCTCCATGCCAAAATATCCCTCATAGCTTTACAGTGACAACCCTGCTATTCCTCAGTGAGCACTCAGGGAGATCTTCTTGCCCATCTTCCAGAGAGGAACAAGTCAAATTTATGTGCTTACAGAGCCTCTACTGGCTAATGAAAATACACAACAAACAGTTCATCAGAGAAGGAAGAAAGGCTGCTTCTTCCCAGCTACAGGCTGAAGTTCCTCATTTCAGACAAACCAGTGTGGAGGTCACAGGCAGAGACGAACACCAGAAACCCACACCTCCAGGCCAGGTCAGGACTGGCTTGTTGGGGTGGGTGAACAACCACCACCTGGGCTTCCCTGCTTTTGGGAGGTGGTACCTCTTACGGGACATCCAGGTCTCAGCAGCTCCGACCAAACTGCTTCAGAGGCAGTGCTGCAAGCACTTTCCATCCCATGACCACATGCTTACAAAGCCATGACACAAAGATGCTCCTGACAGGAACCAAGGTCAGAACACGCCATCCTGACTGACGCCCCAGCCCGCCTCTGCCAAAGCAGAGGGAGGAAACTAACTGGAACCCAGATGTTGGGGGATACTGAGGGGTAAAAATAGAATGGAAAAACTAAATGACCAATTTCCTGGAAAATACTGGAGAATAGAAATAGGTTATATAATAGCATCTTAATGGAAGCTGAAGAACAGACTGACAGTTAGTTGGGAGACTTAGTGTCCCTTCCGCTTGTATTGCTAACCCTGTGCAGCACAAAGTCAAGTCCAGAACATGCACCACAAAAAGTAATTTGCTATAACTCAGTGAACAGCACAGCAGTTAAAGCTTCCTGCTTTAATAATTCCTATTATATCTCTTCTACCATCCCACCATCCAAACCCTAACCACCTGAAAAGAACAGTCAAAAGATACAGAAACACCTTACAGGTATACTTCAATAACAAAATATTTTTATAGATCAGTTCCCTTGTAGAATCAGTGGAGGGGTAATATACTTTCATTTCAGCAGTGCACATGTATGAATAAGATGCTGCTTGATATAGAGGATTAGCATCCCTCCCCTGCATTCAGATTCTAGCTTGGCATTCCTTGCTCCTTCAAACATAAAGTCATATGCACTAAAAGCTTCACTTAGCAACTGTTTTCTATCTGTACTTTTGAATGAGCAAAAAATTTCTTGCACATGGTTCTGTGAAGAATTGTGAAAGAGAGCAATTACAAGTAAGTAATAAAGTCTATCACACAGATACCTGTAATTGTCAGTCTCTGCACTATCAAAATACCGCACCCTGAATACTACTACTGCAATATTATGGGCAACACTGAGAATCTTCTGAAGACTTTAAGAACAGACACTGTCAAAGTTTAATCCCCCAAAGTCGGCAGTCTATACCTAATCTTTATTCAGCACCAGAAGGAAAATAAATTATTTACCTGTAGCTCAATCCTCTGACAAACTTACTTCCCAGAAGATTTTGAATAGTCACTCTGGTTTCCTCCAGTAGATTTTTAGCAGCTGAGTCTCCTACAGCAATAGCAACAATGCGACCAGGACTTCCATTTTTCAGTAAATTCTGGAGCTTCAAGCTTTCTTCTGCAAATTCATGAGTATCAAACTTCAGCACTTCCAAAATCTCTGCTGTGTCCTGATTGATCACTCTCACATTTAGTCCCCGGGAAAAATTCCTTTCAAATGTATAATGACCATAGGCCAGCCCTGAGAAATACATAGTCTTTGACAGAAGAGTCCATGATAACTTCTGGTGCCCATGCAACTCCAGCACTCCTTCAGGGCCCACGCCAATAAATTTTTTGCCAAATTCTGGCACATCAGCACCTTCGTTTGACTTCCCATACAAAATAATAGTTGCTTTGGATTTATAGCGGCATTTCTCTGCTCCAACATGAAGCATTCCACCATCCTTTATCAGGATAAATTGAGTTCTCAAGGTAATATTTTTAGAACCTTCTTTATCATCACCAAAAACAAGTAACCCTAAAGGAAAAAAAATATTTATGTAGGTCAAAGCAAAATTCAGATAGACTCAAAGAACCAAGTTCTGCAATAAGAACAACAGAGAAATTACAGTTTTATTTTCCACATCCATTAATAAAGCTGTTATGTTTATATATGTTTAAGAATATTTGGGAAAGTAACTCCTACCAATTATGATTTATCTTTCTAACAGTTTCATCAGTTTATTCCTACTTTTTTCTGTCACTGTGGCAGAATTACTAAAATACCACGGTCCCCATCAGAAGACAATCAGACGTTGTACAAGAAAGGTTATTACACAAGCCTTGTTTTACTATATGCTACAGAAAACCAGATCAATGCTCCACTGAAAAGACTCTACAGCATTTATTCATCTTTCTAATTATATTCCTGGCCTTGTAGCAGGCTGAAGAGTAAAAGCAGGGGAACTGATCAATAAGTAGCAACATAAAATTCCAATACTTTTTTCATGTAATCACAGAAGTAAAAACTATGCAGTAAACTGAAGCATGATGTTTATCTTGCCATTTCATACCTCCATCCTGTATAACTATAGAGTGTACTGTAGCGTCTGAGTTCAGACGAAACAAATCCCCTTTTTTGATAAAAACTCTCTTTTCAGGATCTTTTCCAGGGCTCCAGTTTTTAAGACGAGGATTCTGATCAGGACAATTCTCTGCAATAAAATGTGAAATTCATCTTTAGAAAAAAAGAAACAAAAACCAACAAGCATCATCACATCAATCAGGCCAGCATTAGGATCAATATGAGCAAGGCAAAGTCAGTCAGCCACAAAGGATTCCCACCTCCTTCTGTGATTACAATACTGCAGACACTGATGTTACCATTTGCATTCATACAGCCAAGAGATACCTGAAAGGTAGCTAAAATCTCAAGAGTGGGAAGGCATTCTTATACTGAATTAAACTACTGATTACCACAGACTGAACTGTCAATTGCTGACAGTAGATACTTTTGAATTCCATCCGATTTTTTGGAGATTTTCTACATCAACTCCAGCTGATGAGAAGAAGGAAGTGGGAAGTACTCAGATCCTTAGCAGTCACACTGAGCACAGGGTGTCGTAGGCCAGCTAACATAGTTGTAAAGCATCTAAATATCTTACCCTCCCTCAAGGTCTCTCCCTGTGTGAGAAAGGCTGATCCCTTTTTGCTTTTAAGCATGCAAATCACTTCTTTCAGTGCAGGTTTGCAGGTAAGGGATAAAGGTCGCTTAGTATATTTTTTAGTATATTGTTTAGTATATCAACACAGGAAGGACATTGACCTGTTTGGACAGGTCCAGCAGAAGGCCACGAAAATGATGAGAGGTCTGGAGCACCTCTCCTGTGAAGAGAGGCTGAGAGAGTTGGGATTGCTCAGCCTGGAGAAGGCTCCAAGGAGGCCTTCCAGAACCTGAAGGGGGCCTACAGGAGAGATGGGGAGGGACTCTTTGTCAGGGAGTGGAGTGAGAGGACGAGGGGTAATGGTTTTAAACTGGAAGAGGGGAGATTTAGGTTAGATATCAGGAAGAAATTCTTTACTGTGAGGGTGGGGAGACACTGGAACAGGTTGCCCAGAGAAGCTGCAGATGCCTCATCCCTGGAGGTGTTCAAGCCCAGGCTGGATGGGGCTTTGAGCAATCTGGTCTAGTGGGAGGTGTCCCTGCCCATGGCAGGGGGGTTGCAACTAGATAGCCTTTAAGGTCCCTTCCAACTCTATCCATTCTATGATTCTATGATAGTATATTATTTAGTATATTATTATACTTTACTGGTTAAAGCAGTTTCCTGGGAGACAAGGCATTTTGGTCTAAACTCACTGTTTGTACTCCTTAGGAAGCCAGCTTCAAATGTCAGGCTACAAACCATGCAAGAGCAGAGACACATGCAATCCTTGCCGAAACCCTGACGAAGGTTTGGCACTGCACAGGCAGTAACACCATACTACAAGGCCAGAAAAGGAGAAGCAGCAGCAAGAAGTGACAGGGTTGTGTGATTTCAGACAAAGTTAACAGCAGCGTGGTATTTACAACATGCACATCTTTACCATATTAAGGAGCTGAGTAACCCAGCAGCATAGACATACTACAAAAATGGGAAGTATATTCCTTGGGTTTTCTTACCAAAAGCAAAGCCAGACTGAAAATATTTTTCTTAAGCAAAAGACAACCAAAAAGATGCCAAAATAAACAGGTTAGCAGCCCAACTGAAAGTAAGAGTCAGAATAGCCTTTTCACATCTTATCTTCTGGAAAAAAGCACCCACACATTTGCAATGCAACTTTAGGGGCAAGACACTATTAGTAATAGTCCATTCTTGCAAAATCTAAAGAAAACGAAACCTATCCACAAGTTTAATGCAAACCAGCCTTAGTTCTGCTGACAGAAATCTTTTTCCTTTGGTGTTACTCTCCACATTTCAAATCCTTTCCAACTCAGGAAACCCACATAAACCAAGATTTGACTACCAGTGGGAAAAAATTAGCAGAACTGTATAAGGGCAAAAGGCATCCAAGCAGTAATATAAAAATAAAAACAAAAGAAAATCTTTTTGGGGGATCCTAAGAAGACAGTATTTAGAAAATTAAATTCAGCACATTAGGGAAAGCCAAAAAGCGAGAAGCACTGCCATTAGCAAGACTGCTGAGCTCTCCCCAGATAAATGCAAGTCTATTGCCTGACTCATGTAGAGTCACTAAACCCCCTTCCCTAGACACTGCACGCACCAAGTTCTCTGAAGAAACACGTATTTCCTGGCTGGTAGTAAAGGGCAATGTGAGGAAACCATGAGTCAGCAACCTGACAATTTCTGCTTAGCGTGATTCACAGAAGAGAAGAACTAGTAACTGTAATATTTTTCTGTTGGGTCAGAAAGAAGAGTTATAGCACAGTAACTAAAAAAAAAAAAAGGTAATATTTAAATCTATTGTACGTTACAATCCATCAAGGAAGCCATCAGCATCAGAAATAGGCACTCATACAATGCAAGCATGCTTCTGAAGCACGGTGCATCAACTTTTTGGCAAGCAGATCAGATGTGATCAGCATAAGTATTTTGAAATTCTCCCTTAGCAATTGCAGTGGGGTACAGGGAAACATCAAATATTTAGTACTTCACCATATGTTACCTCCAAAATTACTGATCAGATCTTACAGACCACAGTCATTGCTTCTCAGTTAAGGTTTAATGAAAACAGAAGCATAGATCAGAAAATGTTAGGTAGTTACGGCTTTGCCAAATTTAACTGCCCATGTTGAAAATTTTTCCAAGTCAAGCCTCTGCTTCAGAGCATTTTTGTAGAAACGGGCCAGCTCTCTTTAAGGTTTAGTAGTTTTTAATTGAGTTTGGGGGGAGGAAGGGAGGAGAAAGTGATATTTTTGCAAACGGTGGGAAAAAAAAAAACCACAAAAAAACACCCTGCCAAAAAAAAAAAAAATTCTAGAACCTTCCATGTGCTGGAGCAAGGATATGAAATTTGGCAGGAGAAAAGGCAGGAAACAGTTCTCAAGATGTAGTTAAATAGTTGCTTTCTACCTGCTTAGCCACCAAGTCTGGAGTTTTTAAGGCCTCTGGGAAAAAGTTATCAGTGTTATATTATGCTCAGCAGAAGTTTATCACAGTTTGGCAGCTAAATTTTCTGAGGATCCTGTTTACCCTGGGCAAGCTCCAGCTGAGAACTGCAAAGGCCAAGTAGAACTTTTCCCTGAAAACCCCCCCAGCTTGTCATCCTGACCCTGTAGCACAAGGCCCTGGAAACGGGGAAGGAAATTGCATTTCCAGTGCTCCCCCTGATCTCCAGGGTTCAGGATTCCTTAGAAAAAAAGATGATGACAGGAAGATAAAAGCAAGGAGGAAAAAAGAAACCAGCTGACAGGCAGGAACAGAAATGCAGACAAGTAACATTTTCCCTTTGGGGAAGGTATGCCGGAGGTTTAGGATTTACACGCAATTACTACTAAGTCTCACATTCCCTCCACTGCCTTTTAAACAGCCATCAAAAGTACTGACAATATGGATTTCCAATTAGCCCTTAAGAAGAACACACCTAGTTGGAACTAGTGTAATTGGCTGCAGCACCGCATGTGCTAGGTTGGAGCTGAGCACATGAACGTTTCAACCTGTTTGGAGACTTCTGGGGAGTTGCTGTAACAACAACGCTCCGAGATTGAAGTTTCAGCCAGACTTTCCTTGAGGCCTATAGAAGTTTCTCTTATGTCAGGGTTTCCAAAGGATTCTATGGGTGCATGTTTACTGTTTTGTTTGCATTTTTTTTTAAAGGATAATGCAGGGAAGCTTCAGAAAGACACAATACAACAACTAATGCTGAAAATTGGCCTTGACTTTCATCAAGAAGCAGTGGGACATTGAAGGAAAGCAGTCACGACCTTGGGTTACTCCTTAGTCCTTATGTTAGTCATTACTGTAGACAAAAAAGCCCATCTACTAAATCACAGCAACTCTTCCTGCAACATCCCCAGTACCCCTGCTGATCCATCAATCACGTGCCGACCATGTATTCAGTGCAGAAAATCCACACAACTCAATGCCTCTGGAATGTGCTACTGCAGATGAAGCAAAACCATCCCAAAACCACTTACGCTTTTAAAAATGGCAAGCCTTCTTCATATTATCAGCTTTTAAAGCATAAAGGGACTATTATTTTATGTATCCCACAGCACATGATAACACCCCACTTCTACTAAAGCCATCATTAAAATCTACAACTTTTAGTTAATTAAAAGTTGAAGTCTTGGTATAAAAGCAGAAAAGTGGTTTTCCCCTCAAAATACTTCTCAGAGTCAACTGGCTAAGTCACCCTTCAGCCTTCTCTTGAACTTGGCTGTAACCAAAGTACTTACTGCAGATACATACCTCTGTTACCAGTGATCTGGATCATGACACCCCAACAACTTTCCATTTACTACTCCCTCAGCTGTTTGTTTGGTTTTTTTGCTTGTTTGTTTTCCTTCATAATTATTAGGAAAACTCACTAACTTCACCCAAGAAGAGAATGCCACCACCAAGGGTGTTAGATGTGAGCATTCATTTTGTACCATCATCTGGAATCTTCAATTGATTACTTAATTTGTTCAGCCTGTGTGGCATTCACTTTGGAAACTGAATCTTTGGAGTTACTACGCCAAAAGCCACTGTGGAGTTTAAGTGTGTTGCATTACAATAGCCAACAGTTTCAATTCAAAATCCTGTTTAGCTTTTAGAAAACTGACTTCTGCCTAAAAAAAGAAAAAAAGCACCAAAAAACCAAACCAACAAAACAACCCATCTCCAAACTACGCTACCAACCTTTAGCAGCTGCACCTCATAGCAATTCTTAGCAATATTTGGCCAGAGGGATGTATACTGAGTTATAAGCAGTTAATCACATCACCTGTTGATGCTTTATAACCACTGACACATTTGGGAGGTTTTCCAAATTCCGTGAAAGTTGCCCAGTTTTCTAAGATCAGCTGAAAAAAAATCAGGGCTAATAGATGAAAAAGGTCCCTGCCCAATTTGTGAATAAACAAAGCAAACACATACTGTTGGTATAAATTCTCACAGATCTTTAAATGTTTTTACTTCAACACCCTTTTACTACCTTCCTCAGTTACCACTTAACCAGGCAGGATTTCATTTTGTCTGCAATTTGTGAACATATTAGACAACTTCTTCTGCAGACAAAAATAATTACATTTATACAACATTCATGCTTCTTTCCCCCTCACCAGTAGTCTTTATTTACTACTATGCCTTTTTGCTTCATGTAAGTAAATCAAATAATTCACAATAAAAACATATGAAAGTACCACTGATAACAGTAAAAGGAGCTGATCCTAGCCCTCGGACACCTCTTCTCTCCATGTTAGAACTGCAGTAAGCGTCCTATTTTTGCACTTAACTTTTAACACTAATCCTGATGCTGAATTACCGAATTATGTTCACAAGGACAGTAACTTCTAGGATGACTTTGTTTGTAAAAGAACTTACCATCTGGAGCATATTTTGAAGCTATTCCCAAAAAAATCCCCAGTGCAACAAAAAGTGAAAGGCTAGAAATGGCAAAGCAAATGAGAGTGTTTTTATGCCTGGTGGCTTCTGCCTGGCGTCGGTGCTGATCCACTGGTAAGGACGGGAGTCTTGTCCGGGCTTCTTGTCTCGCAGAGGTAAATTCGGCTGCAGCATGGCTCTGTGATGGCGGCGGGGGACGGAGAGGGGCAATTCTCCCTGGGATGTACCCCGAAGACCTGTGACTGCTCCCATTCTGTGACCGGAGGAAAGCAGGGGAGCTCCCCCTGGCATCAGTGTCTTGCATGTTATAAAGTCACTGGAACACGCACACACACACACAGAGAGGGAAAAATAAGAGAGAGGCTTTCAGAATACAGAGTACAATACATGAAAGAAAAAGAAAAGAAACAAACAACAACAAAAAAGTATTTTAAGCCACATGCCTTCTTAAGAAGAACAGCCACTGAATCTGTGGCTATTGACAAAGTATCAGTCACTCAGTTGCTACTGGTCATTTGCCATGGTGTAACCGCTTGAAACAATAGCATATATATCTTCAACAAAATTAAACTCAAAAGCATCTGGGGTATGGGAACACAGTGCAGCACAGAGTATTTCTTCAACAGTTCCATGCGGTATTTTTCACAGAATGTTTTCACAGTTAACTTGTATTATGTGATTAAGAAACAAGCTGAACAATGAGAAAGCTAGCAACCCCTTCTTCCCCACAGTTATGCAAAGAATGCCTAAATGTATTTCTTCTGCACGTAGAAGCTGAACAAACTCCTCATTGTTTTCCTTTATGGAAAAGAAGCTGAAAGAGACAAGCCTTCCTTCCATGCTAGAAGCAGTAAAAAGCATTTAAATTTTATACATAAAATACCAAACACATTTTATTTATATTCACACTGATGCAACTTAGTCAGCACTTCTAATTAGATGAGGCACCCAGAGCCCGCAAACTCTTAATCTGCTCACAGCAGGATTCAGTTGCAGTAAAAGTGCATTAGGAATGGTCCTGTAAGAAAGTCACATGCATCTTGTTCAGCAAACCTCATGGGTTTTCTCATTGCTGAGATGCCCGGGTTGGGGGACAAAGCCTGGACGCAACGTGACTGCTACAGATCTCTACCTACCGCCCAGAAGCAAGTGCTACTATTTTTCTCCAGTTGCTAGTATTGTTTCCATCTCTTCTCTGAAGCAACCAAGGAGGAAAGCCTGCCAAAACCAGCACTGCCTGGCCCATCCTCACCAGCAGTTCTAACTTAGCACACTTCTCTGGTTTGCTTTGAGACATGCAAAACTGCATTTGACTGTTTTCTCAGGCTTTCTGGTCAATTGTGTTGTATTGTATGGAGTATCCACAAAGCTGGCACGATTTTTTTAATTTTTTTTTTTATTAACAGAGAAGTTTTTGAGAAGGCTGCTCAAGTTTCAGTTACCAGAAACCTAATTTCTAAACCAAATCCTGAAGGGGATTTAGGTATAAGTCACATATATTAAATAGCAAAATGAATTATGAAAATAAAAGCTACCAATAATGGAAGAGCATAAAGATCCTCTTTCTCTTCCATTAACAAAGGGAAGTCTGAGCTATACTCTGAAGTGCCAGGCACGCTGGTGAAGGAGAAACGTGACAACTGCAATCTTATTCTGAGAAGCAGCAAAGGAGCCTTTTGTCTCACATGCTGCAAAATCTGATACTTCGCAGTTTGAAGGCAAAAGAGTTGTTATTATTGAACAAGCTGGATTACCCTTTCATGGGAGACAATGCATCTCCAGATGTACGCGCCATGACAATAAAGGCACTGAAACATTAACTGGAGTAGCCATCCTGGAGTGCAAAAATTATGCCAAGTCCTCCAGCAGTGTTTCTCACACCTGTTCGTTGTAGCAAATTGATTTTCACCATTCTCCTTTCTGTTCTTTGAGAAACTATTTCCCAAGCCTAATCCCCTGCTCTCAAACTTAACTGCCCAATGCATTACAAGCACTATGGAACAGTTTGCTTTCAACACATGCTTTTACACTCAACTAGTCATCTTTCAGCAGTGAAAACTCAATCATTTCTATGTTTTAGAAGTGCTGTTAAAAGCTGAGAAGGAGCTTTTCAACTGATTCAAAGACGGTATTTATGTCTAGCTGAAGCACAGAGCAAAGTATCTTTTTGATTAAAAATTTAAAGAAATCTGATCCAGCATATCCAGCATTGAGATTTTTTTAATGGTTTGGAGCACCAACTCCTTAAACTTCGTTAAAAAGTTTTCAGACAGGGCATGTGTCTATCACAGTGACAAAATGACTACACAGTGTTCATTACAATGTGACATAAAGAGTTAATAAGTTTGTTAATTGCTTAGCTATTTCAACTAAATCCAGAATGGTTATGCAAAACTAAAACTTACTTTTACAAAATAATTTGACCACTATTTTGCCTACTAAGGCCTTTAAAAGTACTGCTAGCCCTTTCAAGAACGAAGTCGTTCATTACAATAGACATCAAAAACACTTTTTTCATATTTCAAGGATATTTTGTTTTGTACAAAGCATTCTCCCTTGTGTGCAAGCCTCATTTTCCTTTGTAAAACTTTTCCATCTGTCCCACTCAAGTGCAAACACAGGTCATCCCAATGACAGGTGGAAAAGAGACTGCAGAATCACTGCCCTACCCATTACAAAATACAAATAATGAAACAAGGTCATAAGGAGATACTTTGCACAATCAAAAGATTTACTACAGTTTTACTACATATTTACTGTAGTTTTCCACTACAACAGAAGTAACTATTTCAACACTCTCTTCCCTCTTCCTATGTTATTTGAAATTGTCTAGCTGAAAGAAGGATCTTCTCTGTCCTGGAGAGCAGCTACTGGCTTTTCTTTAAAATAAAGACATATCATTAATCTGATTCAAATTAATGACTTGTTTATTTCCAGCCTGTGGAAGTCTTCAGGTAGCACCACACAACTGCAAGTGTAATGACCAGCTATATGGCCAGTTACGCCCTAGAGAATGCAGTTATTTTGTTGCACAAATACAGTTTGAGTAAAATAGAAGGGCAGGGGGGAGAGGGGGGAGGGGAGAACACATTTGAACTACTTAAATACCACATTTCCTTGCAAGTGAATTTTTCCATGTAATGCTTTCTCCACCCAAGGTTTGCCATTTCCTTTTGAACTATGTCTATATTGTGTTCCTTCACTTAAAAAAAAAAAAAAAAAAAAAGGGCAAAAAATATTTATATGCTGATATTAAAGGGCCACAGGAGAGTGGTCCTGACTAAAAACACCAGAGAGCACTGGCTTCTGTCACCAGGTTCTCCTAAACCCACAGAAGTGGGAGTCCTCCTAAAGCAGCTTGTGATCTGGGCATCTCCTCTTGATGTTGAGTCCTAGACAAGAACACCACCACTTTTACAATTGCACTGTAATATACAGCACGATGCAGTATCTTAGTTTGCAGCTTGCTTCAAAGTGATTTCAGTAAAGGTCTTACACAATACTTAACTGATTACCTTATGTAACAGAGCTTCACAGAATTCAACCTCTACAAATCTGTTATTTGCCATGCCATTCAGGGAGGCTGCTGTCTCAGTATTCTCAAACTTCTCGGCCTTCAGCCTTCAACAAGGTACTATGCAATATCCTCAAATCCATTATTCACTACAGCTTTTAGCCAGGGCCACACATAAGTACGTGCTGCCAGCTCACCACTACCAGGGAAACTTCCAATGCACAGATTCGGCTAAAGCGTTTCAGATGCTTCATCTCACTATGTACTTGTTACTACCCATCTGCTGAAAGGCTACACTATTTGCATGTCACTCTTTTGCAAGTGCAGTGCTACTCCACATAACCCAGATTTCTGCTTACGCACCCACAACATACGCAAGCAAGCACGTACTTCATCACATCAGCCAACTCAGCTTAAACCACCTTAAAAAAAAAAAAAGTTTATTTTGCACAGTGTCTAAGTAAAAACAGTGATTGCCTACAAGTCTGGCTCTGCCAACTGAGCACCTAAGCTGTGTGGACAGCAAACCCCAGCAGGCAGAGAGCAATAAGCCACTGAACAGGCTGCAACATCTCCAATCTCCTGACGTATTCCTTCACCACTTTTAACTTGTGCTACTACTACACATTCATACAAGCCCACATTGTTCCACACTGGCAGAAACTGAAAACATATGCACTGTACAACCATGGGATAACATCTGAACCTCCTGAGGTGTGAGAGCATGCTCAGAAACAAGCAGCATGCTTATCTATTACTCAGTTCCGGGCTCATTTCCTGGAGAAGGAATGGAATTCTTTCACAAGGTAATTCAAAACACCACCTGACACCACCCAAAATGTGGGAAATATACCAAGATGTTTCATACTTCTCTGCTGTCAAATGCTTAGTGGAACAACACATGTCAAATGCACTAGAAACCTCCCGCACCTTTGCACCTTCTCAAAACTTTGTAAACAAAGTACACTTACCCCCACACACTGCAAAGAAATTAATACTTCCCTTAAAGCATGTTTTAAGGATGCATACTTCACAGGTGTTAAAACAAAAGAGAAACTAGAAGAAGCCTCACTTCTGTTGCCCTGAGCTATGAAACACCACCGGCTGTAGCACTGACCTATTACCATACCATTTAATCTCACAGTATATAATCACCATTAAGGAAAAGACTGAGTAAGGGCCGGGGGGTGGGGGGGGAACCACACACAAAGAAAAGTATTTTCGCCATGCAATACAGAGCCACATTGGTTACTGCTGCCTCCCTGGCACAGGCACTTGTCTGGTATGAGATCAAAGGGCAGTGAGAAACCCAAGGGAAGGGAAAGAGACCAGGAGTCAGTATTAAAAAGCTCCTAAGTAGCTACAATTACAGAACAGAAAGCAGCGTGAAGCAAACTCCTAAAGTATGACATGCACACCTTTACAAAGCACCAAGCTGATCAACTCTAATGGAGACACTAATTTCAGGACAACGTTTCAAGTCCCCAGTTCAACAAATCTTAACCTCACCATTAAGAAAATTAATGGTTCCCAGTAGACACATGCTCTCCTATCTGGTTCCACATTTTCTTCCACTGCCTTATTTTGAAATTACACCTATTCACTATGATAATAGACAGCATGTTTGTAGGAACCTACTTTTCCACCTGCGTGTGCTAAAGCTGGAAAGAATACATGCACAGTAAAACACATTAACATAGTTAAGTAACTGCTGGAAATCACAACCATGTTCCTAACAGCATAAAAAAATCCCAGCTGACTTTAGAGTTTTTACACTTTTTTTTTTTTAAACATCTTCTCTCACATACACTGCTTGCTGTATGTCAGCACTGAGTCTTCTCCCTTGCCCAGCAGTTTCAGAAGGACAAACAGCAACAGCCAGTGAGAAACAGATATACAAACACGGTAAGAATTATAAACTTTGCCCAAAATAAGTTCTATTGCACCAGGTTTTCTGAATTTCTTGTGTAGCAACTATTAATTTTAGTGAAGTTTTCCACAGAAAATGCACAAAATTGCATGATACGCAACCACTGGAAACTACTCGAGCTGAGGAGCATATTTCCTAAAACAAGTCTTTCCAAAGAACCACAGATAAAGAGACAGAAGTGCAAGCATGCATATTTACAGTAAAAGACAATGTCTGTAGATAGAAGAAATCTTCTTCAGCTGGTCTAATGAAATATTTTGAGCACACTAATCTCTCTCCGAGTCAGAAGCAAATTTTAAACCTATATATGAGTAGGGAAAGTTTAATTACATATGTTTAGGTGATATGCAAAACTATTTTGTTATTATCTATGTGTTAGAAAGGACGCTGGGGCAGGTGGGAAAGGATGGTAAGAAGTTTGCTTCCCAAGGGAAGGAGACAGGTAATTTGTAGCCTGTGGAATATGAGTTTGCCTGTGGGAACAAGTATGAAATTACAGCATGCTGTGCAAAACTACTCTCAGGTTCACAGTTTGCAGCATACAGGAGAGCCATGAATTCAGTTCCTGGCCTCTTCTGAAGGCATTTGGTAGATCTCCATTAAAGATGAGGCTAAAAGGTCAGAGGCAAAGCGAGGTTTTGTGTAAGAAAAATGGTTCCCCTGTCCAATGACAACTGGGCTTTTGTCCTTCACCCACAGTTTGTGTGAATCAGCTCTGCAGCAGCACTTGGTTTCGCTGACATAATTGTCAGGAAAGCATTTGATACAGCAGATGAAACACCTAACTTTTCATAAAGTTCATATACAAAATTTAGGGATTTTATTAGTTCTTCTGCAGAGATGCATCTTGAAACTGCAGGGATGTGTTGGTCTTTTCCAGTTCCTGGACACTAAACATTATCCTGCAAGCAGCCAAGTGTTCTTAACCGACATCAAGTCACTGCGATTTTCAGTCTGCTCTAATATGTTTTAGCATCTTCAGATCTCGACCATTGAAACAAAGAAACATAAGCCAGAAACTACAGCATTTAACCAAGGTCTTTGTATCTAAAATGATGCCTGACACTTAAGAGTGACTTCAGTTTTTTTCTTTTTTTTTTTGTTTCTTTTAAACACAGTTATTCTTTATAAATCACTTACGAATTGGGGAACTCTATTCTGTTTTTCATTCATTGTTAGAACAATAGCATATTCTGCTGGAGGAAGTTATTCAGAAATCATTTGTTTCTTTGCATACA
The DNA here is from genome assembly GCA_002844005.1 of Limosa lapponica baueri. NCBI lineage: Eukaryota > Metazoa > Chordata > Aves > Charadriiformes > Scolopacidae > Limosa > Limosa lapponica. The sequence continues at coordinate 415,098 of KZ505748.1, read as the reverse complement.
AGTGAATCGACCAATGATTTAAATACAGAGAATCCAAGAGAGCACACTAGGAAATATGGCACGTGTGCTGAAATAGGCAACGCAAATGGAATATTTCACTGTTTCTCTCATTTTCTGAAATTAAAGATTTAATAACTTGCATAAGAGATCAAGAGTGGAAACTTGCATTTTAATTATGCATCTGCCATTAGCTTGCTGCGTGAGTCACAGCTTATTTGGGCCCCAAGAGTGTAACATGAGAAAAAAAACGGTCACTAGCCTCACAGGGACATTGCAAGGGTTAGTTTACAGAACACTTTGGTCTCCCTCAGCTCAGTGATGCATTTGAGTACAAGCCTACTTTTAAGCAAATAAATAGCTCTGTTTAAGTCAACAGCTTCCATGCAAAAGTAATGGATTTGCAGCATTCACCTTAAGAGAACCTGAAGAAGACTGTAGGGATAAAAACTAAAAACATGAAAAAAAATTTTTTTAAAATTTCTTATATTGACGATAAGAAATGGTATCTACAGATATCTGCAGTCTCTTAGAAGAACACAAATTCCATCCAAAAAAGCTACAGCTTAGGACTTCACTACAGAAAATTTTTCTATGTAATGGTAATACACTTCTCTGAAGTGGAGTCGAGTTCTTGAAACACTGATGAAACAGTGTTCTGCCCTGCAATCCCTTCAAGAGGAAGAAAGTGAGATTAGATATCTATTTTCTTCCTATCAAATTAGAAAAGCTCTCATAAATAGATTATAAGCACATATGATAGCACAAAATATAAGAGGCAGTAGGGAAAAGTCAGATCCCATATTTAGCTTTGGTCAATAAACATAACCATAAGTACTCCAAGAAACCCCTGAACATATTGATAAAATCACTTAATAATCAGTGGGTTGTCATGTTTAAACTTTATGTAAAACATGAATCTCTAGCATAACATGCTCTCTTCCGTATCAGTTTATGCAATTATTTATTATTCATACTGGTTCTTTGTACTTATCCCAGTTTTATTCTCAAGTAAAGCTCTCAAGTTCTTATAGTTTTAGGGTTTTTTTCAGACCAACTCAAATTTCAGTAAGTGATAATGCCACCCATTATTCTGCTTACTTGAAGAATTGTCTCTGCAGTTTTTAACTGTGCATCAGCCACAAAGAAAATAATGCTGCTTCAGAAGCTGAATTGCTGTAGCTGCACACCCACATTCTTTTAGAGTTGTCCTACATTTTTATGAGCCAAGTTAGATGAGTTTGCAAGATAATTAAGCTAAGAGCTCCAAATCACATCCACTCAGCAAACAGCTGTGACATCAGCACCTCTTAGCTGTTTGAGCCCCCAAAGGATTCTTCATCCTGAAGAAGGATGACTAAGAGAGAGGATATATGACACAGGTCCACACAGTCAGAAGTAGCGCTGAGAATGCAAATGACTATTCATGTCTCTTCCAATAGGGAAAAAAAAAAAAAACAAACCAAAAAAAAACTAGATGCGGAGGTTTCTGAACCTGACTCAGTGGACGCTGCGGACTTCAAGAATTTACATAGAAGAATTCGAAAGAGCAACAAGGTCACAGAAGAGAAGGCAGTCAAGGATTGTTAGATAAATAATGCTGCCTCGAGCTTAGGAAGTCCTTGAACCCTAAACTGTTAGAGGCTGGAAGCAGTAGCATCCTCATGCAGTGTCTTTACCAGATATCTATTATTCATCACTGTCAGACATCGGGTAATAGTCTGGATGGACACTTTGTTTGATGTGATGTAGCCATTCTTCTACTATGCCTTAAGGTCTCATTTAGCTGTTGTCTTCTGCCCTGACTTCTCCAAATTCACCTCCTCCTATAATGGCCAAATATCCCCTCAGCTCAGCCACTGCAACTGTCTGTTGACATTATCAGCAGAAAATACAGCTTTACCTGATGGCTTAAATTAACTTGCCAGACTGACATACCGTAGCTGAAACACAGGAACAGTTTTCATTTTGCTGTAGAAATGGTGGCCTCCAGCAGAAGGGTGGGGCACATACCAGCCTTAAAAGTAACAGTCTTGTGAAAAGGGTTTCTCCAGCTAAGCTAAGGCAGGATAATTTGACTGTATATCTGAATGCCAACATCTTCTACAGCTGTAAGGTATCACAGGAGTCACAGAACTACATAAGTCAAGAGCCTGGTGAATAACATACCGCAATTTAACTTACACAACAAAAAAACCCTCTTGTACAATTTTAGAAAAGAAAAAAATATTTTCCATCATTTCTTTTCGTAAAAATCACAAACAGCGAATTTGGGATATCTCATAACAGAAGCAAGTCTTCAAAAAGCAAAACAAAGCCTTCTAATCCACCATTAAGTATGTATTCTGCTGAGCTGGTGGCTGCATTCATATTTTAGATTACTGTGGTAAATTCCTTTCTAGGAAACTCCAAGAACTTTGCACCCAACAGCCAAGCCCTCCAATATCCTGCCAGGTATAGCTAGTCATTTTGCATGACTGCATTACTTTTTTTTTTTTTTTTTTTTTTTTATTTCCTTCCGCCTAATCCCATGCACCAAAAAAATAGAAGAGCTAATAGTACGTTCCCTTTTGTTAACCTATTTCACAACAAAGGAATAAAATCAGTTACAGGCTCTAACATACTCATTCTTTAATGTCTTCAGTATTTCCTTTCAATACTGGCAAATACATCACTTTCCTCCCTCACATCTTTCTTCAAAGTATATAGGAATTGGAGAGGGAGTAGAAAACTTTCTCAGTATTACTATTCCAAGAAAATATTTCTGTGGATTTCTACACCCACATCTACAAACAATTCATTCCCAATTGTCTTGCCAAAACCATCTCCATTAAATCAGTAGTGAAACCCTTTTTAGTAAAAATAAGCTAGGAAGGGATCAAGTCTAATCATGATTTAATTCCAAACAAGAAACTGTAATTTACAATACAGATTTTAATCACATTTTGATTATCTTTAGCTGATTTTACAGAACTGCCTTGCTAATGCAAAGAATGAACTTTACCAGTATACTTCGGACTACGCTTCTATCACATGATTTTTTAAAATGCAGAAGGTGAGATTTACTAGATGATAATTTTCCCACTGGGTTCTCTCATCAGTTTTAAATCATTGGTGCAGGAATGCAGAAGGTGAAGAACAGAGTCGCTGCAAGCACCGTGGGACAAGCTTCCTTGCTGAGATGCATGATGTGGCCTGTCAGCTGAGGAGCTCCTTTAGCTGTGAGGCAGGGGTGTATCTCGGGGTGCACCTCTACAGTTATCTGGGCTGTAGCATCAGCCCCCAGCAAACACCAGGGAACAGGTTCTCCCCGTCCCTCTCCATCGCCTGTGCGAGGCAGAACAAAGAGGAGGTGGAGCTCTGATCCCAGCATAAGAGAGTGGTCAGTGTCTTCCCAAGAGTAAAGAAGCAAAGGGCTACCTCATACAGGTAAGATAAACATAACAGGGTCACTGAATAACATCGTTGATATTTCTAACACCCATCTTTCTTACCTGTCATAGAGGAAAAATAACAACCTGCAGAACACTGCTCATTTTCTGCAAACAGGACTTCCGCACCAAGAAGCTGAACTGACTGACTTCAAAATGCACAAAAATATTGTGCTAAAACTGTTTAATATTAAAGATTTTTTTTGCAATGTGCTGGACATGTGATAAAGGAAGTTAATGACTGATCTTGGTATTAAAAGCAAATTAATGTTATCTGTAACTAAAGAGCAGTTTCCAGTCCAGATTGTCCACGGAATGCTGGCATCTATTTGCATCTTTGGTCATAAGAATGTTGTTTTCAAGTATTTAAATCAGACTGAAAAGCACCTGTCCCACTGCACCCTATCATTATTCAAGGAAATAAAACCTCCCAACCTCCAGTAGAAGCTACTCAAATCCGTATCAACTGAGTCCTAAAAAAAAAAAAAAGCAGCTAACACAGGAAATCCCACAATTTGTTCTTCAAGCTTCTAGGATCTCCTTGTGCTGTATCTATTTTTATATTCACGCCTTAGAGGAAAAATCACCTTTTTGTTCCCCTGCCCCATCCCCTGGTTTGTCAACTTGTAAGAAACATGAACTGTGCCACTAAACGGTAACTCTTCCAGTCACGGGACCAGTTACAGCTTGGAAACCTTTAGTGGATTTTACAGGGCCTGCTGAAAACATTTTTTCCACCCAGGGGTCACCATCCTCTACTGCTTAGTGTCTCCACCAATTAGCAACAAGTCTGATGAACACCTTTAAAGCTTGCAGCCAATCCTCACCACCTTCCCCACAAAATATTGTGGGGCTACAGTGTTAATGTTCACAATTAAAAATCCCTACACTGATAAAACATCTATCCACACCTCAAAACAGCACACGCCACAGCTACTGTTCAGATTAGATGCTAAACTTCAGGAGACACTTCCGCAATCTCACTTTAGCAAGGACCTCACAGCAGTCCTCTTGTCTTCCATTCCACCCACACCCGCCTTTTTCTTCTTTTTCTTCCTGAATCCCTTCACAGCTGGGGGCATTACTTATGCTTTATATAAAACTGCTATTCCTCTGGACACTTTGCCTAGCTCGAGCCTCTGGCATACACTCTGCTGTATGCTGTATTAGTAGAGAGAGAACAAGAGGAGCAGGCCCAAAAAACTTGACCCAGCAGATCAGGATTTCACATCCATGCAGGCAGTGCGCAGGATCCGTGTAGACAAAGCACCTCTGAGAGCTACAGACTCCTAAGAACAAAGATGAACCACCCCTCCTCCCTACTGCTACCCATGGGCCATTTCACAGCAGTAATATAGATAAGCTGCTACAAATCTTTTTCTGTGATTCATCAAAACTTGACTGATGCCACCCAAAAATGTGAAGTACTGCTTTATCTTCCTTATTATATTGTCTTTGTCCAGCCCCAGGCACTATTTCATTTCTATAACTACTCAGGAATATAAAATCTCTTCCCTCTTAAAGAATCCGTGTCACTGATGTTTAAAATATGAACTAGGATAGCATCTTCAGCTCATACCCCTCATCGAAGCTGCGATGTAGCACAACGGCAGAGCATTCATCGCCGCACACCCGCTTTGACTGGGAGGTCTGAGGTATACAACACCCACTCCGTCTTTTCCAAGCCTCTGGGCAAGTGGGAGCAGGCTGCTGGCCGCCGGGCACGGGAGAGGCAGCCCGCCACAGCCCAGGCCGCTGGGGGATGCCGATCGGGACAGGTCCCAGCGGAGCCACTGCCGCGGAAACCGTCCGAGCCCAACCTTGCATCCCAGCCCCGCTCCGGGAGCACGGGATCAGGAGCACCCACACGAGCAGGGAAACCCGGCCAACCCTCCTTTTTCTCCCCACTTCGCCGCACCTGCCGCCAGCCCCCCGCCCGGGCGCGGAGCCCACACCTGCCGGCCGG
>KZ505748.1:360208-408004 GCA_002844005.1 Limosa lapponica baueri | reverse complement strand
CAATGAAATGGTTCAGGAAATACAGCCAGCATTTTCCAACATAACTATTTCCCTGGGAAAATTCCAGACAGCAGGAAACGAAGTGATAACTCATTTATATTCCTATAAACGCTGCCCCACGTAACTGTAGTTCTAGTGATTTCTTCTTTGTTTACCAGCAAGCATAGCCTGGGTTTGCTTACAGCATATGGAGACATCTAGTGACTAAATATTAAACTGCAAATCAACCTACATTAGTCTGAAATCTTAAGACATTATACTAAGATCATTTGCTTGCAGTATTTCACTAGGACTGCAGCGTTCAGGGTGGTACAACTGCAAACCACTGCACCACAATATGGCAGTTGCTGAACGCAGGAACTGTGATGGAATGAGCAGCTGCATTAACTCAAGCAGTGACTGTGACTGCAGCTCCACTGCACAGCTTGAGCTTCAGGCCATAGCTTTCAGGACTGAGATTTAGAGTAATACTTCACTCGAGACAGAGACTGTGTCCCAACACAAAAGGGATTGGGACAGTTCCTAACTTGCCCTTCTCACTACATCACAGTGAAGGAAGCCCTTAGGTGTATAAATAAGGTAGTTTCATCTTCACTTTGATCATGTCTCATGTTTCATGTTTCTATTCCTTCTAGTTTAGCCTTTTTTTTTTTTTTTGAATGCCCAGGAGCACAGTCCTTCTAACACGTGTGATTGTAAATCTTTGCCTCATTTCAACAAAGGCAAACTGTATATTTACATTTGCCAATGACTTTGACTGAAATCAAATGGAAGATAGTTTATTTTTGTTAAACGTGAAATTCAACTATATCAGCTGAAAAACAAATGTCCATTTTAAAAAAAAATAAAAATCAGTATGGCACCTGACACCCATTTTACACATGTAGTATTATATTTGTCCATGACACGCACATGTCCAATTATTAATTCAGTCGTCTATTTGAATGGGCAAATTGTGTTCATGTACAGTGAAACTGCAGCAAATTAGTAGGTGTACTGTTTTTACTGTATGCACTGTTTTTAGTACGTCTGACCTTTTGGAAGTTGCTTTTTTAATACCAAAACACTCTTCAAATTGTTCTTCCTCATATAACCCTGTATAAAAAATGATGCTGAATTATTTCTCAGGAATGCCAATTGTAAGAAAATATTCAGGCAATTTAACTTGTGGAAATCCCTGTGTTCCATAAATTATTTAAGGTTAAGTCTTTCCTCTCCTTTGAGAAATTATTTTTACTTGATGCAGTACTTCCACAAAAAAATACCCGAAAAGGTGATTTTGCCAGATAGATATGTTTTCTCTTCTCATTAAATAATAGAACTAACCTCTTCAAATGCGTTATTCTTCAAACACTTTTTTTTTTTCTTATTAAATCAAAGCACTACTTTTCCACTGGAAAGATCGGAGTCCAGTAACAGAAAGTATTTACTTTTTATATACATGTGTACAGGATGAAGAAACACAGGCTGCTGATCAACATTCCCTCTCATAAGCCTGCAAAAACCTCGTGTCACTGACAGCTGGGTAGATGATTGCTAGTACTACTATATGGGGGCATAAAGGAGAGACACTTCTACATACTTTAAGTAGTCTGAAGCTAAATGTGTTATATATGTATGTATGTGTGTATGTGTGTATTTTAGACAACACGCAACACATACTAGTCAGTCTTAAGCAAATCACAAATATCTGTCAGCTGTAAAAACACTAGATCTCTAAAATGGAATTATCACCCAACAGCTATAATATTTTAAAGTGATGGATACATTTGAATAAAACAATCTCTAAATCCTGTGAGTATGCAAAAGATTGGACTTTAAGATTACCTGAGTGTTTGAAACCTGTGTATCAAACCCAAATGGCACACTAAAGCATTACATCTCCACCTCGTATGACTTCTTTTGTCATACTTCTTTGGGTTTAAGCAGACGGAACCTTGGCCATGTCTACCACCCAAAGCTTAAAAATAGCAAAAGTTAGACTTGAAAGAGGTCATTGATGCAGTCACTATGCTCTGATGATTTCAAAATAAGGGAGAAGGAAGCCAACTTTTGTCCCTTTCAACAAAAAGAGATACTGGGAGACAGGCGGAACAGCAGTAAGTAAATCCAGTTACTAGTTAAAATTATGTCCTATTCTCTGAATTCCCATCCAGATCCTTGTGATTTAGCAAATATTACTGTTGGTCTACTGAGATAAGAGAGCAAACATACATATATCTTTCCTTATTTAAGCCTTTCTGGCATATGTCCCAGGTACTCTGTGGTAATGCCTTTTCCATATAGTAGCTGTGTTTTAAATTACCATACTAAACACGTGGATTTTTAATTACCTCTATGGGAGTCTAACACATCGGGTGGCAAAAAAAAAGTTAAATTCCTGACATAATACAAAGGCTGCCTAGGCTGAGCGGAGGTTTCCGCTTGGTAAAAGCCTGTTCCTACTTTCACATACTGTGCTTCAACCAAAGTTAACAGCAGTTAACAAAATATAACAACAATTTAAAGGAGAAAGCAAGAGTTTAAAATGCATACTGATGGAACATAGAGATAATTTTAGTAGGGAACAGTTTTAGTGTACTGTCTTCCCTTGCCCATTGAAGGAACATGCCTTTTTCTTTATGCATATCAAACAGACCCGTATACAACTCATTTGCTCATTTGCAGGTCTATGAAAAAGTGTGAGGAAAGTTATTAGAGAATTCATTTATTACTAATGAAATTAATAACATTAAAAGCAAACAACAAAAAACCTGTGTGTGGCAAATGCATTCACTCAGGAGTTCAGAAGTCTGGGTTCAGTCCTTATGTATCTTACACAAAAAGTCTTTTAAATCACTGCCAATGATTCTCCCCCACAACAGTGATGCTGGCAGGAGACATGTGGCCTCAAGACAGCAGTATCTGCTTTGGATGTTTCAAGGATTTCACCAACTTCCCTAAAGCTTCCCCTAATGACCCATTAATGAGTTCTGCCCAGATCCTACCTTTCATTCTTCCTCCTCGCTTTGGCTGTTACTAAAAATTTTACAGTGGAAAAACATGTCTGAATTTCAAAATCCTGGGTAATATGAGAAACCATTGAAGCCCGACAACAAAACCTGATAAAATTTTAGTGTCTTTTGGATTTTCTCCTCTGTAATCAGACATTGACAGTGAAACAGCAAAATAATTTCAATATTCCTGTTACTTAAGGGAGTATAGGTTGCACTGAAGGTTGGAAAGAGGATTCATAAATCGGGTTTTAAAAAGAATAGTTGAAAATAAATACAAAGAGCAAAAGCGAATTGGGTAACTGCGAGTAACCAGATATGCATAGATGGAAGACATGAAGAGGAGCAGATAATTGAGACAAAGGAAAAAGAAAAAAAAAAAACAAACCACAACACAAAATATGGGTGCAAGGAAATTGTATTATGCCTTTTATATTTCTCCTAAAATGCAGCTTGATGAAAGACAAAATGCAATGAATATTGAGTTATTTTTTAATATCATCTGAATAAAAGTCAGAATTCCCTACCAAAACAATCCATCCACTCACATTAAGAAACACAGACAATATTTTCTCATTGTGTTTACGTTTCAGTTCAATGTTATTACAAATGTGATTGTGATTGCCTTCTGCATTTAAACACTTTTTCTTTGGGAAGGCTTCCCTTGAAAGGTGTCCACCTTCCAAGTCACTTCAACATTTATTTTAATGTGAATTGGGTTGACATTTATGCCATTTTTACTAGCAAACTGTAATAGCAAATTTGCCTTGCATTTAATGGAAATATTGATGTAAACTGCTTGTTAAATGAGTTACCAGAAACAAAACCATAAGGACTATTAGTTCTATTTGTTTGTTTGGTCAAGAAACATAAACAATATGTAAGCACATAAACTGTTAGGCTAGTCAGTCCCATGAGGGTTGAGTTTGGAGTGCTGTGCTCATAAGTCAAAAACCACAGTCTACAGATCTTTACACTGTCAGAATTTTTTTGATATACAGCAGATTATGAGACATTCCACAATTCATAAGGCAAACTAAAAATTGTTGAATAGATAATTTCCTACAAATTGTTTGCCAGACTTTAGTTGAGACTATTTGGAATATTGATGATCATTTGTGTTTCATCTCATGTGATTGGTGTAATCGCTTTAGAATTATGTACATAATATTTTTATGCAATAAATTTACATCCTGAATTTTTGCTCTTTATTTTTGCCTTAACAGAGAATGATTTTGGTTAAGTCTCTGTGAAATCTGCAAGAAGAAGAGCAGAGCTTAAATCACTGATTTCCGACCTGCATTCACATTAGCAGATATACACAAGTAAACCAGACACACGACAAAATTGTGTTGCTTTAATCTTGGAGAATGAAGGAGAGTCTAACTTCTTCTGTAGAGGTGCATTTTAAGTGCTTTGCTCTTATGTCTATTTATTACATATCTGATTGAAGAGACAATATAAATACTTTCACAAGTAGAAATGCTCAGGAATATTACATAATTAAAAAGCATTAATAAATACCACTGGAAAAAGAACAAAGCTATAATGCTCCTACATTGTTGCCAAAAACAGATGTGAAAAGTGCTGAAAATCTGTATTTGCTGATAGCTCAATCCCTCCAAGAAGAACCATATACAGGTAAGAATACTTTTTGTGTCTTTGAAAATGTAATAGGTAAATTGCAACCTTAGGACTCCACAGTAACGTTCATTTCCATGAATTAAATCCTTTAAATCCAAGTTTGAAACAGAACTTCCCATCAAACACTGAAAGACACATTTCTTGCACAAGATGATTTGCTAATGCAAATCTTTGTACAACACTTTGGGCTCTCAACTCTGATACACATTCAGACCATAGTCCTCAAAATTATACTTTTTTATAAAGATTGGTCTAAAATTCAGTGAAAACTTTTGACACATTTTTAAGTAATATTGTAGAATAAGGATGTTATGTTGCTTACCTTGTTACCAAAGCAATCATATGCGTAGGTGAGACAGAAGGGGTTTGTTTCCAGTACATTTTCAGTTTTTCTGTCAACACAGTATGTCACTAAATGGCTGACTGAACGGTTTTCCTTTGGGGAAAGAACAAACACAAAAGCTAATCACTGTTACAGGAAAAGTTATCTGTTGGGTTCCCTGCATAGGATATCATCCTGACCTTTTGTTTTTTACAAAAAACAGGAATTGAAGTGTCTCATATGAATGACAGCCAAATGTAAAAACATGAAGTAGCTCTTTGCCCATCAGACATGAATCCTTTGATTCTCAGAGGTGCATTTGCAGTGCTGCAGAACACGTATTACCTTAAACAACTGGAAGTTCAGGTTGAGATATTCAATAATTCTAAAAATCATGCCACTTTTTCAAAGTCAGCTCCTAAAACAAGAGCTTGAGGTGAAAGTGCAATCACCATTACTGGCTTTGCAGATTCGTTTCTTTAAAAAATCATAAAGTGATGATAAAATGGGACTCCCTATACCAGAGTAGAGGTTCATCTAGTAAAGTAGCCTGTTTCCAACAGTAGCTGGTGACAACAGATGACGAGAGTATAAAAAAAAAGTTAACACTTGGTGGACTACTTCCCCATCTTCCAATGATTTGCTTTGTCACTGTTGATATACTTCTTTTTACCAGCTTCTTTTGACAGATTCTGTCAAAATAATCTGTTGCTTTCCGAACTCACATAAGTTCCTAGCATCCATGACATCCTGTTACAAGGAGTTCTGCAGCATAACTGTTTCTTGTAAGAAGAAATACCTCTTTCTGTTGGGTTCAGAGTTTCTGCTTACTCATTTCATATGATACCCCTAGATCTTATGTTGAAAGAAACAGTGATTCCTTATTCACCTTCTCCATGCCACTCCATCACATTCTCCCATACTTATCTCTTTTCCAATCTAAACATGTTAAAAACAAATACTACTTTGTCCCTTACATGGAAATTGTTTCATATCTTGCCATCTTTATTGTTCTTTTGCCAATTTTGCTGCACCTTTTTATAAAGATGACAGAATCAGAATTGCAGTATGTTCCAGAATATAGGAACCTTGGGTTAAAAAAATCTACTCTCTTTTTATTATCTTCTCTCCCCGTATCACCTCTAAAGCCTTCTTGCTCTGTTGGTCTCCACCGAATATTGAGCTGGTGTTTGCTTAGTAGTATTCATTGTAATGCCAAGACCTTATTTCTGAACAGCAGCTGTTTAGAAGAGCCTGTAATTGTGTACATAAACTTTACTTAAGATCTCCCCAACAACTTCTAAATACCATATGCTACCATGATCAGATCAGTAAATTTTTAAGAAGGAACTGCCCTTCAGACTAATTGTATAGTCCTATTCTGTGTCAGTTACAAAATAGGAACAATGCAAAAATTATAACCTTTGCAATACAACAGCTCTTTTAAGAAAGTAGATCATCACTTCCCTGTTGTCTCCTCAAACACTGTCATTTAATTTTAGATAAACAATAAGAGGGAAAAAAAAACAGGAAAACTACCTAATAAAGTATGTAACATGCTCAAGGCAAGACACACTTAAGGACAGATACCACTAGATTAAGAAAGTTCTTTTCTGCTGACCCCTTAATTTTCCTTCAAGTTCTCTTGCTACCAACCTATTGTTTCTCTTGTGCTTTTTGGTTCCACTCCCTTCCCCTATGGCCTATTTTATTGCAGTAGAAGCACATTTACTAAGCAAGCCAGATGTACATGTTGGACTGACACCAATATTTTATAGTTAAGTCCTACCTCCACAAAATTCCATGAAGCAAGCTGCGTGGAGGAAGAGGAAAAAAAAGAACCAAACCAACAAAAACCCCAACCAATAAAAAAAAAGGGGCTACAGCTGGGAACATACTTCATATTTTTGCATAATGCATCCAAAACTCAGACAGCAAAGATTTTTTAGACTGATTTCTCATCTGAAACTTAAAGCTGAGCATACAGATAGCATAATATCTGTCAAAGCAATTTTCTCTATGTCTGAAGTAGACAGAACATTTTCTGGCAGAACTTGTGACGCCATGGTGGACCCACGCTGCAGCAGTCTGTTCCTGAAGGACTGCACCCTGTGGAAGGCACCCACACTGAAGCAGCTTGTGAAGAACTACAGTCTGTGGGAAGGACTCACGTTGGAGAAATTCATGGAGGACTGTCTCCTGTGGGAGGGACCCCATGCCGGAGCAGGGGGAGAGTGTGAGGAGTCCTCCCCCTGAGGAGGAAGGAGTGACAGAGAGAATGTGTGATGAGCAGACAACAACATCCATTTCCCCATCCCCCTGTGCTGCTTGGGGCGAGAAGGTAGAGAAAAGAGTTGAGCCTGGGAAGAAGGGAGGGGTGAGGGGAAGTTGTTTAAGATCTGGTTTTATTTCTCATTATCCTACTCTAATTTGATTGGTAATAAATTAAATTAAATTCCTGTTATGGTTTGAGAAACTCACAACAATTTATTTTTGTTTAGACAACTGCTCTATTATTCACATGATAACCCCTCCACACCCGGGAAAGGGAATTGGGAATAAACAAGGAAACCCGAGGGTTGAAATATAAACAGATTTAATAGAGTAAGTCCGGATAATTAACATTAATAACACTAAAGAACAAATATTGATCCTGATACCAACATAAAATATCCAAGGATTGTACTCAGCCAATTCTATCAGTGGGAAGCTGTGCACTCCCAGCAGTGGAGAGCAAATGGATATATATCGGACACTGCGAGCGCTACGGCTTCGGCAGGAAGGGAAGGCCTCAGGGGTCCGGCACTGGGGCAAGAAGTTCTCTGGACCACTGCCATCAAGGGAGAGAGAGAACTTCTCAGCAAACTTTCTAATTTATATTGAATGTGGCATTCATAGTATGGAAATAACCCTGTTGGCCAGCCTGGGTCAAGTGCCCGGGTCTTGCTCCTCCTCATCCCTGCACGCAGCAATGCTCGAAAACACTGAGACCTTGAACGCCACACAGTATAGCGGGCTATAAAGCGAATATTTTCACAAATTCAGACACTAGAGTCTTCTAAAAGTGTAGTTTTCCCAAGCATTAAAGGATAAATTAGTCCTGTGTTGCTCAAACCAGGACATTTCCCCAAGCTGAGTCTGTTTTGCCCATGCTGGTAATTGCTAAGTGATCTCTCCCTGTCTTTATCTCCACCTATTTTCTCCCCTTGTCCTGTTAAGGAGGGGGAGGGACAGAATGGCTGGGTGGGCATCTGGTGGCCAGCCAGGGTCAACCCGCTGCAATTATACAGTAGCTTCATCTTTGTGACATGCCATTTTAGTTGAAAGAATTTTTAAAAGGCTTCTCCCTGTTTATTTTGAATTTTTGATAACAGCTTACCTCTAGTCAGCTTCACAATTTGTATTGTCTGTCACAAGTAAACAGGGAAAGAAAACACTTTTTCAGAATCAGAGAAATGTGACAATAAATCATAAAGCGTCTGAAAGCCAGACAGTATAGAAATCACTTTCACTTTGAAAACTTCCTCCTCAGTGCAAAACATTGACTTGATGTAGAGATAATGAACTAAAATGAGAAAATGTACACAAATGTGTTTGCATACTGTTATTTCAAATCTCTTCTCACAAATATTAAATTTGAAGCAGTACTGTCTGATCCATCTATACTGTATAGCAAATACTCACATGTTGCTAGATACAAGTCTATAGGATTATTTGCTAGTAATTACCTCTTTTCTTTTGAAATGTATGGCTTTATTTGGTCTCCAGAGTTTAAGCTTTGGTTTACAACTCCTCTCTCATCTCCCCTAAAAGGGATCACATTATATCTGATGTATCTAAAATTGAGTATCTTTAAGTTTCTTGTGAGATACTATACAAATATATTTAGGCAGTCTTAATATCTGCCTTGGAAAGCCTGCAGCTCTACAATTAAGTTTCAAAATACCGGCTGCATATAAACTTAATAACAGAGATTGCTGATGGGTACAACAAAAGGCATGAGATGTGAATGGCTCCCGTATGTCTCATGGGTGCTAATCCTGAAGCTCAGTAATCACATTTTAAAGGGAAATATTACCAATTACTATACTCCTGATTGGAAAAAAACCACCACCACCACCACCAAAAGTTAGTATGGCTGATAATTCCCTATCACTCTTGGTTAGTGCTATATTCCAATAGAAACCTGGAGTGGAACAGATACTTGCTATCTGGAATCACTCGCCTGGAATATGAGGTTTCTTCTTCCCCTTAAAAGAATTTCACTGACATCCTGGTATACACAATGACCCTTTCACTACCCAAATTTTCAAATCATTCCTAAATGAGGAAGCATACAGTTACAAGCTTTCTCTTTCTTACTTGTCAATAAAATGCCGACTTTTTCATATACAGTTGACGACACCTGAAACTTCACAGGCCTGTTCCTTTCTTTGGACTACTCTTGAGCTAGAATTTAAGTTAGAGAGGTATTTAAGATCAGAACAGAACTGTCAGGTGAAGGCCATTTTTGTTTCCCATGCACTTCAACATGGCCAAGGAATAAGGCAGCCCTGGAAAAGATGAAGATTCCTAGACTTCGCACAGGAACTGGAAGGAACAGAAGGTTAGGATGAAGTTCCTTGTGGCTTATGGCTCTTCTAAACATTCAAATAACGCTAGCAATGGAAAATCTGCATCTTACTATGGACTGGGCAAATCTAAAGCATGAGAACACTACATTTGATGTCTGGTTGATTTAGCAACATATTTAATCTTCCAGTTGTAGCACTGAAATCTCCTCTGGATTACTAATGGCCTAAACTCAGAGAAATCATGGAATTACAGAGGCTGTGATCCTCCCTGTCATGTACCCCAAGGTACCCACCAGTTATGACCTCGGGCACCTCTCCTTGACCCCTCAGAATTGGTCCTGCATGTAGTAGCATATAAGGAAAAATGCAAACTCAAGCATCTTTGGTGTTGTCAGCTCCTATGCCTTTTTCATTAGCTTCAAGTTTAATTAAATGTTTGTCTTACTGTCTCTAGACTCTCTAGTCTCTCTAGAATGCTACGGCTCCATCAGACTCTAAGCTTTCTTTTATAAATGAAGCATTTTTAGCTTCCATTTTGAAGCTGAAGCTGGGCAATATAACAGTTGTCCTTTACAGGTTCAAAACAGGGCAGGCAAATTAAAAGGATGAGTCTTGGGTTAAACACAGGGATAATCTCAGTATTTTTTGTGGCCGAACATATGTTTTTAATATACCGGATTGGGCTGGGCTTGAGTTCACTGGTTCTTCCTTGTTGAAAGGACTCATAAACATCCTCAGGGAAACATCTCTTATAAAACTTCACAGAATGCATTCTGTTTGGAACTAAATTCCAGACACACTATCTCCACACAGCTCTATAGGAAATTTATTTTTTTTTTTAAATTATCTCATTGATAATATCATTTCTATTTCAGAATGCAGTATTGTCTTCCTAACATTCTGCCAGTATTGTCTCACAAACAGTACAGTCATTAAATACTACTTAAAGGGTAGCAGACAGCTAACAGGATACAGACCCTTTTATCTTTGAGTCAACTTCAACCAGTACTCCAGCAGATGAAAAGAATGATGGATTTGTGTTTATAAAGTGAGTTAAAAACAAAGCGCAGAGGAATTGCCTGATGCCACTGTGGGGAAGCATACTGAAGACAAGCAATCTTCTCAGTACAATTCTATACAAACCAATGTCTGTTTTGTAACAATTACTGTTTTATTTGATAGCCTCAGCAGAAAGGTCAAGCCCAGGAAGATTAAACACATCTTTTTGGGATCTACCCATCCTGGTCCTTAATTCGCTAACAAGGATAGTCAATACCATTGGTGGACTCTTTCAAGAAAACATGTAAAATGATAAGGAAGTCAGAAAAAAACACTAAACTGGACGTACATATTTGAAACATAAGTATAAATTAATCCGAAGAAGATAATATAATTTACCAGTTTTCATGCTGGCATAAATTCCTACATTCCCACAACACTCAAACCCAGAGCCTTTCCATTGAACTGAAGACTGTATCAGCTAATCTGACTGTAACAAAGGTTCTTCAGCCTAGCATGTTAAGTGTATTAGCATCTGGTAATTCAGGTATATGTCAGCAGAGGGCATAAAGAAAGTTAGAAAGCTTTAAATTGTAATCTAATCTAAAAATACCTTTCAATAATCCATTGTTTTAGCATACTTTTGTTTCACTGTCAACATTTGCCTTTTGTTACTGATTAAAATTGCTGCTTCTAGGCATATAAAGATGAATTTTATAAATATGAAATGTAAATGTTGCTAAACAGACTAAAGAAATATTCTTTTAATAGAAATCTATGTTTACGTTCTTACAGCTGTTACCTTCCCATAACCTTTGTTACATGAATTTCCACAGGAAAGTACATAGTAAGATGACAAAACGAAGGCAGGTGTTTGCAGACTTACCTTTCTCAAGAAAGCCCAGTATGATTTTGAATGTCACACTAATGTGCTAAATTAAAGTTTTGAATGTCACACTAATGTGCTACATTAAATACAGTCAAAAATTACGAGTCAACACATGTAAATAAAGTTATCCCTGAAGCAGTTAGTCTAATCTTACTTGTGCAACCAAAAGCATGATTGCAGGTCTAATTCAAAGGACTTGCACAACTCAATTTAATTTACTTTTCCTATTTTGCAAAGAATCTTAGAAAAATGTGAAAGACTTTAAATAGAATAAAATTCTCAATGTCTTTAGTAAACAGTTCTAGGTTTAGCTTGGTTGTAGCAGGACTAGAAACTTCCAAAGTCACGGCCACTGCCTTCATTAAGATGTGCATATTTTTTGAGAACTGTAATTTTTGTCCTTGTAGCTGGTAAAAACAAGATGACAAGAACCTAGAAAATTGAAGTGTAGTCAGACTGAATGATGATATATTTGATTTTGACTGTCCTAACTAGCTATATCAGTGTCTGTTCCTGTGCAGTACTGGAAACACATTTCACTGCCCCAAAGACCTGAGACAATTCTGCACCTTGTGATATCACCAAGGCCATCAGAAATGTCAGCAGCAGCTTTGGAGAGAACTCATCATGAAGCTTTAGACATTGCATTAGGGTCTAGTCCAGTGGCCTCCAAAGTAGGGGGGAGAGCGAGCACACCCCAGGGTGTGCACAAGACAATCCTCTGGGGTGCAGGAATATATGTTTTTTACTATTAATAAATAAAATAAAATCTTTTTAAAATAGTGGTTTTTTCATCTTTATCTCATCCTTTTTTATTTTCAATTTTTGTATATGTATTATAATGTACATAATTAGTACAATAGTACATGTATATAATTTACAAATAAATAAATAAACATCTATTAGTGGTGCATGCTGAAAAATGTTTTACTGATAGAGATGCATGATAAAAACATTTGGAGACCACTGGCCTAGCCCTCGTACAGTAATGTTATCAATGAAAAAGAGTAGAGGATGTGCCATCGTCACATCCACTTAGAATAAACTGATTCCTGAAGAACATACAACTCAATAAAAGAATTGGAAAAAAGAAGTAAATTTTAGGGTGTTTCCCTCCCTCCTCTCCTTTCTGCTTCCTTTTATTTTTCCATTTTCCTTTTTCCTCTCTGTTTTTCATTATATTTGGCACTTCTCCATCTATTAATTTCTCCACTCCCATTTGGATGAGTTACGTTTTTCTTTCAAAAATGTTTTATTTTATAAAGCCAGAAGCTCCTAGCTCCTTTTGTATTTGTCTTCTTATTTTTTCTTTTTCTCATTTTACCTAGTTCTGTCATAATCTATCCGTACTCCCAGCATCTCCCCTTTTTCTGTCTCATTCTACTTCTTTTGCCCTCCTCTACGTAACCACAAACCTGTTTTATCTGATTTGCAGACCCATCTTTGGGCCTTCCCATTGCCTATTTCCTCCCTGTCCCTCCTCCTCCCCCCCAAACTTAACCTTTTTTCTTTTCCCCTGTGGGACCTTTTATTTTCCACATCCTCTCTTTCCTGTTATTTTCTTTTCCCATCACAAGATGGAAGAGAAATACTTGGGAGCAGAAACATGCCTTTGTAGTGTTCTGTTTCCTCTAGCCTTCTGGCTACCCTTTCCCTTGGCAGTAAATCTCCCCTTATGAATGCAGGAATAGCTGACCATTTGCTGCAACAAGTCCCTTCCTGTCTGAGGTCCCCTGCGCCACTGAAATGCAGAATACGGCATGCAGCCAGTGGAGCCTCATCCACTTCTGGCAGCAGGTTGGAAGACTTCTGGGAGGACATACTGCCTTGTGAAGCACCGACACAAGCAGACGGACAGCTAGACAGAGTGCAAGGGTGAAAAATGGGAGCAGGTAAGGATCTGCAGTGAGAAACAGGCATGCGTGCATCTGAGAGCTGTAGCTAAAGAGCAAGACAATCTAAACTCAAGGGAAGGCTTCCTGTACTCGCAGGTGGTAATTACATGCCAGACCATGTCACTCCAACTCGAGTATTGCTACAGCAGCAATCAATACAGTAAGTCTGGCGACATGCGACTTAGTGGTTAAAAGCCTTTGAAGTCTGAGATTATTTACTTAGTTGTTCCTCTGCTGCTGCAGTTTTCAAGAAGTCATTACCCTAGGTGTTTCAACATAGACAGTGGCATAAGAAATTACCACAGTGAAGTGTAAACCAAAAAATACCAATGCAGGTATTAAGGCACTTGATTATTTTTTTTTTTTCTTAGAAAAATTCCTAGAGTTAAATGAAAGGGCCACTACAGGAATTATCAATGTATACGTACACCTTTGGTCAAAAATATCACATCAAAGTATTACAGTACATTTCAGCTAACTTTATAAACAAGTTAAAGATTAATATTTAAATTAGTCCTCAAAATATATGCTGATACATGGTTTTACTGCTTTAATTGTGTTAAAAAAAGTCTAATAGCTTTGCGGAGAATGCCTTCCTTTTTTTACGTACTTCTTTCTGACAGTATTTTTTCTGAATGATTCTATTGCAGAAACAAAACTGTCATCTCCTTTTCTACACTAATAGGCTCAAAAGTCAATAAAAATTTGTCTATAGAAGTATTGATCCATAATGTATAACAAGTGCTAGATTCTGTATTTATACACTTTGGGTCTTTTCTCTTTATCAGATTATTTGAAAGCATGTGCACATATTTTCAGTACTGCAGTTTCTTTATGCACTCTAATTACTGCTTCTCAAACAGGACACAGCACTGGACAACTTAATTCATAGAACACCAGGTTGGAAAGGACATCAAGGATCATCTAGTCCAATCTTTCTTGGCAAAAGCGCGGTTCAACACCAGATGGCCCGGCACCCTCTCCAGCTGAATCTTAAAAGTGTCCAGTGTTGGGGAATCCACCACTTCCCTGGGGAGATTATTCCAGTGCCTGATTGTCCTCGTTGTGAAACGTTTTCCCTCTTGTGTCCAATCGGAATCTCCTCAGGAGTAACTTGTAAAATGATTAAGGAGAGGGAGCACGTGCTTTACAAATTAAAATGGAGTGAAATCTGCTAGGGCTAAAATGGGTCAGATGATGGCAGAACAGTTCACCGAACCGTGCAAACATGAAATGGAGGACACTCATTTATGAGAGAAATTTTTAGGAGATGGCTTTAAGACAGAGAAAAGAAAGTACTTCTTTCAGAGTGAGTAATGAAATTCTTGGATTTGTAGGCATGGAACAACAGAATCGAAAAGTTCAAAAAGGGGGTCAACAAATTTGCATACAAAAGAGAAACAGATATTAAAGGGCATAGGCTTGGATGTACCCTTTAACATTGCTAGTCCTGAAATTCAGGATGCCAGTGGAGTATGAGATCTGACAACAGAGGGTACCCAGGTCTGCAGGTTCTTCCTTAATGGAATCTCTGTGACTATCACTGTTGCAGACAGAATACTAAGACAGATGAACAACTTATCTGACACACTAGGGCACTTTTTAAGAAAATTTACTGTAAGGGAAGCTTTCTCCGTGTGTTAGTTGCTAATCTGTTTGCATGTCCTGAACCATGTGTAACTGTGATACATTTAAAGGAAAGAAGAATAAGTAATCCTGCACTTAGTGTGGGTAAGGTCACAGGGTTACTGCAGAAAAACTGACATAGAAGAAATTAATATTTGTGTAAGTAAAAACTTTACTATGCACCCATATCCTGTTGCTCCCCATGAAGTCTACATAGTGCAGAAAGCTGCAATATTATAAAATTTAAATGTGGAAACAGATGTCTGTAAATTTCATGGAACCTAACGGAGTGGATCAGCTCCCATCATCATAAACAAATTGCTTCTTCAATTAGACTCAAGTAACAAGAAAAAAACTGCCTATGAACCATAAATGGGAAGCAGAGAAGCCACTTAAATCATTCACTGTGAATAAGAATCAAATCCTTGGCTATCATAAATGATTACATGATTGACTCCAATGAAACTACATAATTGTACAACAGCTATATATTCAACAGAGTCTTCTGTGCACTTACAGTGATATATGGAATATCTGTATATATGTATATTTAAAAATATTAACCAAATACTTAAACAAACACACACCTATACCTCAGTGATTCCTGGTTACTTATAAAATCCAATTGTTCACTGAATTGTAATTCAGAACAAGTGATAAAGTTTAAATAAAAGAACAACAAAATTACTATTAAACACATACATTCACATAGGTGGCCAAGTCCTCACATACCACACAAAGAAAAAGAGAGGCCACTTGGGCCTGAAGAGCTGTTGAACACTGACAAAGCAATAAGCAGAAAGCCATAATACTTTCTTGATACACGAACACTCTTGTTCATATGTTTTTTAGAGTAGCTGTTCCCCAAACATCCATGTAAACAAATCTGTTTTTGCAAATTTCTGTAGAAGCAAGCATAAATGTCACAGACCAGAGAGTCATGGACAAATACAAAGTGATTTTGTTATTCATTAACAATGCCTTATGAAAATGCATCTCCTTACCATTACTAAGTGAATATCTAGCACAATAACGCATTGCAACAGCATAGTCTGAAATGATCATGGCTTAGATTTAACATTTACCCTAACTGCATTATTCTAGAAGTGCCTCCAGGACTGCATATTCAGATTTGCTAGTCCTCATGGTTTTGTCATGCCTTATAATACATCATGTCTCTGAAGTTCTCTAGCTCTTCAGAGCTAAAATCTCAAGTGAATCTCAATTTTTCCTTACAACATAACCCTCTCACTTTTGTGAGAAAATACAGCCTATGTGTCACACACTTTTTCACGACTGTGTTCTTCATCTAACCTCCTGTTCTGGCTCCAAGCACATGGTCTGTGTTACATCACTTGAGTGGCCACAAAACCACTGACAGGTACTGAGCTTGTTGCTAACTATGAATGATACTACAGTGCAGAATTCTGGTAAGTAAACCACACAATACTTTGCCCTTCTCTGTACAGCATGCTACAAAAGACTTGTCCAAATACTAAATAAAGAAGTAAACTCTATATTTAGCACCATTATATGCCACCTTGGGTAGCAGAAAGGTCTGAAAACCCCAATGCCTCTTGTCAGCACTTAGATTTTATTACCCAAATCTCTTGCGAATGTGCTTCTAATGAATTAAAATATAGACAGTAACATGAGGAAGAAATTCTTTATTGTGAGGGTGGTGAGACATTGGAACAGGTTGCCCAGAGAAGCTGAGCTGGAAGTGTTCAAGCCCAGGCTGGATGGGGCTTTGAGCAACCTGGTCTAGTGGCAGGTGTCCCTGCCCATGGCCGGGGTGTTGGAACTAGATGATCTTTATGGTCCCTTCCAAACCAAATCATTCAATGATTCTATGATTCCATAACAAAATAGCACCATTCTTGGAGGCCATTTAAAACCAGTGACCAGCGCAGTTCTGTTCCAGTTCTGAAAAGTATGCAGCACCTACCAAATGGACCTAGCAAACTTTTAATCAAGATTTGGGGCAAAATCCCAATGCGTCACATGTGTCTCCAAATTAAAAATGCTCTGACACACCTGCTGGGGATTTTGAGTTCACTTTCCTTGCTCTCCTTAGAATCGCTTACAACCCTTTTACATTTAAAGTATATTTAGATTGTATGATCTTTAAAAGCAGATGACTTGCCCAACCAAGGACTCCTGCAATGCTTAAGATGCTTGAGAAAGACATGCACTGCCATTATATGTCTTCAGAGTACTAGGTGAGTTACTGATCAAATCACTTAAAAAGCTGTTGTAGCTTATTGGATCTTTCCTATAAGTCTGTTTTAGAACAATATAGTAAATCCACTATTTAGCTGACTCCAGAAAAAAACTTCAGGCAAAACCACCTGTGGCTTTATGGTTTTGGAAGAAAAAGATATCCTAATATGAGAGTCTGATTCCATTCGTATGAATATACCCTCTGCTTTAGGAGGAGACGGGGCACAGCTACCTACTTGAGATGTGCACAGCTTCTAGCATAATAGGAAGGTAAACTGCCTATCAGTAATCTCTCTTCTATGTCTTCTCTTCAATGCTGAAGGTTAGAAGATTATTTGCTGTCTGTAAGCAAAAAAAAAGCAATAATTGAAAATGAAACATTAAAATTACAACCATTTGTATCATGCCTCATTTGCCAACCACAAAACCTCTTCTAGGCAGCAAAACCCTTCTGAGGTTTTCTAATTATTTTGAAATAAATTATTAGACTA
The DNA here is from genome assembly GCA_002844005.1 of Limosa lapponica baueri. Classification (NCBI taxonomy): domain Eukaryota; kingdom Metazoa; phylum Chordata; class Aves; order Charadriiformes; family Scolopacidae; genus Limosa; species Limosa lapponica. The sequence goes on along the minus strand of KZ505748.1, from coordinate 390,348 downwards.
AGACACTTTACTAATACCTCTAGGGAAAAGTTGATGCTGAGATACTTTTTTTTTTTAAGGATGGCCCCTTCCTTGCTGGTAGAGTAACGAGTTTTTGAGAACATTTCTTTTTCACTATCCCCTTTCTTAATGTGTTTTCCTTGCCATTTTACCAGAATTATGCTAGAATTTTACTTCCTTCCACAGAAAGAAAGAACAAGAGGTCTTACCTGAGAAATAATACAAAAAAAAAAAAAAACGGGAAGGCATAGCATAGAATTTATTGTTATCATTATACAACAGGATTTCTTTACAGTGAAACTGTTGGAAAGAAAGTCTATGGCTGTTTTACAATTAATATTCTCTCAACACAAACTGGTTAAGAAGTTCCATATGTTAAAGAGTTCTAAGGCACTTTCATGCTGAAATTTCAATCTGGAGCTACTTAAGCTCAATGGGTTTTCACACTAACTTTTAGTGATCGGGAAGAGTCTAATGGTATCTGAAATCTTTAAGTGAAGGGGAGCAAGCCTGATGCAGAGTTAGTAGGTCCTGAAAAACTTTTTTTTTTCCCTAATGAGAATATAAACAACTTTTCAATTTTGTTTTTCAAACACTATTCAAGTGAAGTAGAACAAGCTTTATTAACTAATTTTATTAAAACAATGCAAAACAACCCTATTTCCATTCAGTTTCCTCTGCTGCTTGCCAAGGACATAGGGTAACAGTAGCTGTGAATGCAATGTTCCCATCTTTGAAATTGTTTAAGACATCTTTCAAGCACTTTTTTTGCTTTTCAGGATGGCATGCCTATACTTCACATCTAGCTTTTCAATCTTCCTTTTGCAGTAGGGTAGCAATGTGACCTCTGATGACATTGTCTGTGGTATAAATTTTGGTATTAAGGGTCAGTCTCAGCAACAGCACATCAAACAGCGGTCTCAGGATTAAGAAATAAAGGCCTTTTTCCGAAGCGGTCTGCTTTGTTGCTTTCTGTTGCTGAAAAATAAACTATTAAAAGTGGGGAGCACTAAATGAAGATAATTCTTGTAACTCAGTCTCCACTTCTGAGTTGGTGTATGGTGATGGCACGTAAATATGCATAATGCCAACCATCTAAAGGATCTGTATGTCATGCTTCACGAAACCACAGCACGGCTAAGGTTGAAAGGGATCCCTTGAGATCACCTAGTCCAACTCTTGTGCTCAGAGCAGGGTCAGCTACAGCAGGTTCCTCAGGTCTGTGCTCAGCTGGGTTCTGAATATCTGTAAAGATGGGACTGACAGTTGGTTCCAGTGTTTGATCACCCTCACAGAAAAAAAAAAAAAAAAGTTGTTTTCTGGTATTCAGATGGATTTCCATTTTTCAGTATGTGCCCATTGCCTCTTGTCTTCTCAGTGGGCAGTATTGGGGAAAGTCTAGCTCTCTCCACTCCCTCCCTCCATCAGATATTCACATACACAGTTAAGAGCCTCCCTCGATCTTTTCTTCTCCAGGCTGAACAGCCCCAGCTCTCTCAGCCCCTCTTTCGATGACAGATGCTCCAGTCCTTCAGTCATGGCTGTGGCCCTGCACGGGACTTGCTCCAGTACACATGTAGCTTCCTCTGGACCCAGCACTCCAGACGTGTCTCAATTCACAGTGTGGAGTAGAGAGGAAGGATCACCTTCATTGACCTGTTGGCAAGCCTCTGTCTAATGCAGTCCAGGATGTTGCTGGTCAGCTTTGCTGTAAGGGTGCTTTGGCTTATGGTCAACTTGTTGTCCATCAGCATCCCAAGATGCTTTTTCCTCTGGTTCTCAAACCAGGTCTTTAAAAATACTAATAACAGCTACCGTATAGTATTGTATCTGTAGGACCTGGAATATTCCATAGTAAGAAGCACCAAGTACCTAGCCCTACTACACTCATATTTTACATAAATGTCATTCAATTAAAAGAGTTCAAAAGTAAACATGCAAATGTTTTTTCACTAAAAAAAAAACCTTGAGAAGGTAAGCACGTTCAAAATTGGTTAATAAGAGTAGCTAACTGAACATACAGTAGAATTCTTTGCTGTCACAAGCAGACAGTGAACAGAGGGGACTTTTTTTTTTTTAAATGTGTAGCTGGGAATGTGACACTGCAAAGCCTGTCCCAAAAGACCCCACCTCTAGAAGGTAATCTCATATTTTACGTAAGTTAGGTTGTTTTTAAAGTTGATTTGCCAAGGTTTCCAGAACTAAAAAAGACAGTTTACTGTCAAGTATTTGTGTCCTGAAGGAAAAAAAAAAGGAATGAGACCATGTGGTTCACAAAATGCTCTTTTCTTTTTCCCTAAAATACAGACATTGTCTTCTTAATGAATGCTGACTCAACTCTTATTTATCATGAAACAATTGTATTTATAACATAAAACAAGAGCTCATTGTCAATTTCACCAAAATGATGGTTTAAAGACAAGACAACCACCATGTCAAATGTTTTCCTCCTAGCTGCAACAGCTCAGAGTTGCTTTATGTTCATAAGTTTGTTGCCATAATATGATTCTCAATGCAAGCTAGGCTCTGCCTCAAACCAATTTTAATTCCTTCAGTAAACAACTCATTTAAAATCTAGGTGTAAAATACAAATCAGAACAAACTGCAATAATTAACCATGCATAAGTGGTCCCAAGGAGACCAGAAGCTTTACTCACCAGTGTAAACCAGCACAGCTGCATCTACCCAAGACAAAACACTGTTAGTCAGGCCTTTTGTTCTGCTTCAACAAAACACAGAAACAAAAGCAACAAAACTGCTATGCCACCTTTTCTGTCTTTTCAACTACAGGGTGCCATAATATTCCCTGGCACACTCAGATAGTTCTTGTAATGATGCTTGATCATTTGCCCGCAATTTGCAGTACTATCAGTCAATCCATATCACTTATCATTGCAGTTCTACATTCTTTATTTGTGAATTTTTGAAGAGGACTCTCAAAACAGACTTCATTCATCCCAAAGAAAGCACTTAAACACTTAATGGTAATGATTTCCATCTAAATCAGAGATAGCGGCTGGAAGGTAGTAAGAAAATTAAATCAAGCTGTGTATACAGTATGACATAATAAAGCTGAGCTACACTATCTATTTAAGCAAACTTCCAATTGCAAAATCTTGGATTAGGATGAAAATCTTTAATATTATTGTGCCTGAATACTAATCTGCAGTTAGAACACATTGAAGTATACTTGATCAAGATGACAAACAAGAACCCAGTTGCTTGAGAACAAATTCAAATTTCTTTCTATTCAATTAACAAATCAAAGAGCACAAGACAAGAAGTCACTGATAATTTCAAAGAAAGTTAAATTGGAATTCATTACAGAAGAATATTTTTAAATAGCTCTGCAGCAGAAAACCTGTATGCTGAACACCAGTAAGAAGTAAATCAGGCATGGGGGTCAGAGGGCGATCAGTCCAGCAGTTGCAGATAAGTAAGTGTGCTGACAATTTGTAACAATGGGTTATTGCTTTAGTTCTCAGATTTCCTAGTGTAAACGGGGAGTTGCTTATTATTTTGATATCACAAGCAACTGTTGCTACTTCTTTTTAAAAAAGGAAAGGAAGAACAGCAAGCATGTGCAATATTGTTTACTGTTAATCAACACAACTTAACCAAAAATCTTCACAATACTTGAAGCTACATTTAAATATACAATAGTCTCAATCACAAAAAACAAGCAGAACAATTAAACTACATAAGGCCCTTAAAATTAGAAGCACAGTGTGTATTGTTGGAATATTACTTTGTTTACAAATAGGCTACATATAATTAAGTTTATTTTTCATAGTTTTATTCAAGCAAAATGCATTCAAGGGAAAGGCAACTTACAAAGTTTATTTTACTATGAGTTAATAGAAAAATGTCAACATTCTCTTCTTTCCCCTCCCTCCCACCCTACCCAGGCGCAGTTAGTAAAATTTCCATACAATATTCAAAAACAGTAAGCTTTTTACACTAAACATCCAAAAGTAAGTCTGATCAGACAACTGCAAACTTGCAAATTGTTTTATTACAAAGTTGGATAATCTTCCAGGTTCTTTTAAATGAAATATTGCATCTCTACGCAATCAATGTTTGAAACTATGTTGTCCACGAACCCTTCTAGGCTCTAAAATTCTTAATGGTTTCAATGAAGTACTTAGTGGCTTCAGTAGCAATCACGTGAATGATATTTATGTTACAACAATGATAACCTGTGACATTATTTTTGGCAAGATTAGGACTGCTGAAAAGATGAGTGGGTAAATTTGTTTAATCTGAAAGGTAAGGGACAACACATGAACAAAACAACTAAAGTAAAACTAAGCACAAAAGATGAAAAATATGGAAAGAGATATATTTTGACTCCGTCCCCCTATAACAGGGCATGAGTCATTTCCAGTGACTGTCTATTCTTATTACATACATTAGTATTTGCTCAGATTCCATGGCTATTACATTTTTACAGAACAACTGCTTAAAGTCTGTTTTTTAATTTACACCTGTGCAACAGAGTAAGTCACAGTACATTTTGAGATGTTTAAAAAATACTTATAAACTTGTTTTTGATATGCTGAAGCATTTGGCAACACTTTTACAGCATTTGATATTATATAATTAAAATTTCATACAGTACTCTGATATTTTTTTTGTACATCTAAGAAGAAAAAAAAAGTCTCACACAAATATGAACTGCCGAGCTTGACTGCATGATCATGTCATTCCAGTTTATAATGCTGGCATTAAAACCTTCATTAATTATGTTGACAAATCATTACCTGTATATTTAATGAAGGCAACCAACATGATTTGAAAACATAACCTTCGGGTTTTATATTATGTATTTATCAAGGCATGCAGTTCTGCAGTGAAATGAAAAAGCACATAACTATACAAAGAAAATTACAAGTTCACTAGTTCCTGTGACACAAACTGTTTTAATCTTTCAAGGTACTGTCCATAGAGTTCCACATCATTATGGCCCGCTCCTTCTACCCACAGTGGTTCTACTGGTCTCTGGCAACGCTCAAATAATGCTAGGCCATGTGAAAAGTCAATTACTTCATCTTCAGTCCCATGGATTATTAACACAGGAGATGTTATTTTAGAAATTTTGTCAATGCTGTAAGAAAAAAGATTATATCTATGAACACAGGGAGCTTTATTAAATCTTTTTGAAGGATCAGGCTGTTAATTTCACTTTTTAATTACATATTGTAGTTTAAACGATTTAATTCTGAAGTTGTTTAAATCATTAGAAAATTAAATCTTATCAACACCCTGAAAGCCATTACAGTAGTACACATAAAGCCACACAGAAAAGAAAACACTACTGGAAACTATTAGGATCAAATAACAGAGCAATCCATCTAAAAGTGGTGTTCACTACCATGTCCACTTAAAAAAAAAAAATAAAGTCACTGGACTGATCAAAATACTACTTCAGAATGTTTCGGTAAAAAAGTGCTTGTCAGAAGTGAAAGAATTTTAGCACTAAAAGTCTGGCTATCCATGGGGAAAAAAAAAGTCAGATGTTCAAAATAAAAGTAATTCTTTGAGAAAACCAGAAGAGATACTGCACTGCATTACCAGTTTTGTAATGGCCAACTAGTGGCATAGTTCTGAAACACAGGACAGCAATTTTCTTCAGTTAAGGTTTACTTGGTTTTCCAGTCTTTACAACTTATAGAAACATATGCAGAAGACTTTGTTCAGTTACCTACATTAAGAATTCAATGGAATAAACTGCTTGCTAGAATTAGTGATATAGGGGTTACATATAGGAAAACTAATAAATTCTTTAACTGATACCCACTGAAATAATTAATGGTGTGAAAAAAAAGAAGATTTACAAAGTTCTGTAAACTCCTTCAAATCTAATGCTCCTCATTGCTGTTATTTACTCTGATTTATCTCCAACTGTTTTTTTAAACCTTTGGAAGAAATTTCAGAGAATTTGCTATATTACTTGTTTCCCTAGTCTAAAACTTCTGTAATAGAGAAAAACGCATGCAGAATGAAAAAAAATCCTACAACTTACTTCGGGAATGCATCAAAGCAATAGGTCTTCTTTGTATCAGGAAAGGCTACTCGCATTCCTGAGGTCAGTGGAGAATGAAGAATTACAGCAGCACTTTCATACCTAGCAGCAAGATCCACAGATGGTACTGTTCCTATACTCTGGCCATATATAATCACATTTTCAGGGCGGATTCCGTACCTAGAAAATTAAAAATGTTAACAAAAGTGGCATATAGAGTGAAACAGACATAATCACTACACAGCAAGGCAAAAAAACCCCAAAACATTTCTGAAGATGAAAATTTATAATAAAAATAAATAATGAAACAGGAGCTTGGTAGAAGATCAAGCAAGTATATTCTATAACATTCCTGACTTAAAGGGACAATTATTTACTCTATTTGCACTATTTTTTTCCTTATGCCTGAATGATACTGAAATAAGGGTTTATTCTTTTTAAATATGGATTTGTGAATGCAGTTGTGACTTGTGCACTGGTCGAAAGCCTTTACTGGTAACTCTAGTGCACCTACAACAGAAAACTAATTACAGACTTACTAGCTCTATCGTTATCATCAAATGGAGCACAGTCAAATCTGCAAAAATTTGACTGACTTCACTCTTCTGATACCTGATAAAAACTGTAAGCTGGTAACATTGCTGAGCAATTTAGTTTGACCTAAAGCCTGCCCATACAGTAGTCAGGATATTATGCATTCTATGTAAAGCTGAGATGCTTCTTTCTTATCACAGTTGATTTGAGATGCAAACTAGCAAAAGGAATACCCAGCCTAACCCAGAATTAAGACAGCACAATAAGCACTACAAAATTAAAGTCAAAGCCTCCCTCCTAGTAAGATGAAAACACTCATTTTTTCTGTAATTAAGCGAGATAAACGAGAGTAATGAAACATCTAGTTAACACTTATACAAGTCAGATCTAATGTATTTTTCTGCAGTAGCGTGGGTACAAAGAGCAGCTGGTTTGCAAGTAACACTGGGAAAGCACAACATTACTCTGTAAAGAACAGTGCCACAGCAGAAGTGAGATGATGATACATTGATCTATACTAGCAAAATAATCTCAGTACAGGTTCAGACTGCAAAAGTGTATCTATCAGGGTACCTTTATTAACCTTACTTGGGAAATGAAGTACCTTAAATAGGAAGAGATACTGCACTGCATCACAAAAAAGAAAAAAACAAAACCAACCAACCAAACAAAAAACCCCCAAAAAACCCCAAAACACAACACCCAAACAAAACTAAACCCCAAACAAAAAAAAACCAACACAAAAATGCCCCACCAAACACAAAAAACCTAAACATTTCTCTCATGTATTATCAGAAACTTGTTCACCTTTCTGAGTTAGAACAGACTAGCTTAACACCGCTGTGAAACAGCCCAAGGTACGTTTAATATTTGCCAACTGACTCTAATCCTAAAAGGACTGACAACCAACTGTTTTCAGTTGAATGAAGGGAAGTGCAATCATTACCTCTTCTGCAATAAATGCATGGATCTTTTCTGTGAGAGCTAAGTAACAACACCCACACACAAAAAGGAGTTCTCAAACTCATACATTTCACATACCTTCAGTAAAGTCAGAGAAACAGAGGTAATGAAAAATTGTCCATTATCTTATAAATATGGCTGAATAACTGTATGATAACTGCAGGTCACCAAACACTAAAATAAGGAAAGTCTAAAAGCCTTAGAATCAGGAGCATTAGGGAAAAAGATGTTTCACATATACCAAGACATTCAAATTACCAACCAACAAAAAACCAAAAATCCACAAGTCCTGTGTGTTACATCAGTATGTAATAAACAGTTAATTAAAAAAAAATAGGAAGATTTCAAGAAGAACAAAATAACATTTAAGTATTACTAAAATGTAAGTATCAGTAGCAGAATGCATTCGGAATCCCAATCAGCTTTCTAAATTCAGGCTTAAAATCCACTATTCAGAGCTAACATTGTCTATTTAACTATTCATCTCTTAATTTAAATTGTGTTCTGCTGCAGTGAAATATAAAAGCTGCAAAAGTATTAGCACAGATAGATTCTATGAATGTATCTGTATCATGACTACTTAATTACTATCAGTGTTTCCCAGAAAGAGTTTCTAGGTTCTTAATCGAATTAAGAGTTCTAGAACACTAAGACTCAATCATCAGCCTGGAACTACAGGCAAGCCCTTCACCTCGTAACAGTGCTCTGAAATAAAAAAATTCAATCATTCTGATTAAGAAATATTTTCTCAAAAGTCCAATACAGAAAAATACAATAAATTAACGCTTTGAAACCAAACAAATGGAAGGTCTTCACTATTTCTGTATCTCTTCTGAAACTGAGAACAGCTAGCACCTACCCTTTCACAGTGAATCCCCCAGTTCAAAATAAATCAAATCACATTTGTCCATTCTGAAAGTACGGTATGGCCTTCTATCCCTTTCATATAATCTGAAGAAAACTCACATTAATACCTGACACTTTGCATCATCATTTGTATGGCATGAAGTTTGCAGCACATTATGACATAACATAGTTCTCAAAAAAACCTTGAAAATTATCACACTCACATTTCCTCAAGTATTGAGTTTTACAAGATGCAGGCTACTCCACAGAAATTTAAAGCAAAACTTAAAACTATGTTTTGGAGCACAGATTCTCCTCTTTCTCATTATTCTTCCCCCTATTTTTAGATCCAAGTCCTTCAGCCTAAAGACAGCTAAATGTTTGCTACAAAATAATCCAAAAAAAGCATTTACTATATTTGCATCAAAATAATCCTTTCTCCATTGCAGCCAGACTGCCTTCACAGCACTCACCAGAAGTTATTTGTTTCACAGTCTGGAAACTAAAACAGTTAGGCCAATCACCAGAAGTGGTGGTTCAAAAAACAACAACAAACCCCAAAAACACAGCAAGAAGAAAACCCCACCAAACCAAGCAGCTTGGAAACCAGAGAACAACATGTGCTGTGTCTGTCTCCAGTCTTCCCTCTTCTCTTCAACAGGCTTCTGAGAAGTTTGGGGGGAAAGGAAGAGCCCAGGTGTCCCTCAGTTCCCCACCCCCAAAAGTATTACCTTCCAATCTAAAATGGAAGAATTCTTGAAAAGATAACTGTTGGTAAGTTCTCTATTCATAAAATTCATCTACTCCTTTCAGCAGACCTATAAACTCCAAGAAGCCTGGTAGAAAATTATTAGTTGACTGCACACCTAGTCTCCCAAATGAGGAAAGGCCAGATCCAGAGAAAAAGCGGCAGTAGTGTTGCTCTCTTAATCAGTGCCTAAGAATTACAGGCCACCCTGTGGAAGGGAAATGTGACAGTTACAGAGCCATATGCGGTAAGTAGCTGTTCTGGTGACAAGTGCTCAAAGACATGCTGTGAAAAACTTATCTTTGAAAGCTCATTATGTTGATCATAGGAATAATGTAAACACTATTGTCTACTCAAGTTATCTCAGATAACTTGTGTCATAATAGACAAGCCTTCAGTTTGTTGTGGTAATGGTGGGGTTTTTTTAAGCACTAATCACCAGAAAGGACCTCGGAATGAAACCTTTTAAGTAGCTATGCACAGATGTTTCTTCTCAGAGAAAGCACTGTTCTCAGGACAAGTTATTCTGGCATGAAAGTTAGATAGATGTATTCTGCAGTTTAAAGGCTGTCCACAACATTCTTCTCTTTCCCATAGCAACTAAGATTTCAATTCCTTTCAACACCAGAGTCATCCTTTATGTTCATGCACATAAGGGCTACCTGCCTGGAAAGCACATAAAACTTGAAAAGCAGTTTTTACATAGAACTAAATGTACCTCTGTTGACATAAGCTTGCTAGCATCCACACAGAGTGCCTGAGCACTTTCAAACTTCTGCCCTATCATCACACTAAAAGTATAGGTTAATGTCACTATGAAGCTAAGCTATCGCCAAACAGAAGAGAACCGCTTTCCTATTTGCATCTTGATCCACATGTTGCTCCTCATTTGGCTTCACCAGCTAGTTTTGGATACTGAATTAATCAGAAGAGAGAGCAACTAATTTTCTGCTCCTTTGTGCTGGCTGTCTTCATGGCCAAGTAAGAAATGACATGTCACTAGTGCCTGATCTTTTCAGCTTCTGGTAGGAAAAGAAAAACTGCTGAGCAGCAATGAAATATTCTTTTTTCACCCGTTTGTGACAAAATTCAGTGTGTTGTAGCAGAAATTCTTTCACGGTTTCCTTTATATTTCTGTCTCTGTAACAAGACCTTTTCTGCACTTCACTAAGCACTTATCTTAGTGGCAGTCCATCACTTTTGCACCTCTCCCACCTCCTTCTTTTCTTTTCATAGAGCCATAGGTTGGAAGATGACCTAGTCCAGCCCTCGCACCACAGGCAGGAATGTCATTCACTAAACCAGGTTGCTCAAGGCCCCATTCGACCTTACCTTGTACACTTCAATTGGATATACAGCACACATCACCTATATTGGATATTCATTGTATTATATACTTTTATTGGATATACATCACATTACCATGATGTGCAATATGCAAACAACAAAATGCATGCCTGGCTGTAATGAGTGTTTTTGGGCTTTGGTTTGTTTTTTTTAAACTTCTGTTACCTTTAACAACCAAATACCAGCTGAAATTACCATTCTATACTTGCAGGCTCTTAGAGTACCTGCCATTTTGCCCTTGATATATTTAAGGGAGACAGAAAACAATTTATCTTTTTACTTCTGAACAACTGCTGTTAATCTAGAAGACTTGCTCACTTCACTGTAATAAAATAAAGTATCAGTAAAATCAACCTTAGAAGGATATATTTTCATTAGTACCTCTCAGGCTTACACTAATGAAGAGGTGCTGTAGCTGCTCTGGTGAGGCCACTCTTTATGAAGCTACTGCAACACATGCATTTAACCAAGTGACAGCAGTGCTTGGGGCACAAGGAACAAGGGGAACATCCTGAGGGAATTTTCAATGCACATTTTGGAACCTTTTGTCATCATGCACATAACACATGAAATTACAGCTGTAAATTGAGGAACATGAAGGGCATCAACATCCTCCACACCTTTAACTATCAACATTCCAGGCCATGAGTAAGATTGATGAGCGTACAGCTCTTCCTCAACTCAGATGCACATTCCCCTTCTTGTGTATACAACACGTAACATTGCTAGAAGAAAAAGGGAACTATGTTTTATGAGGCAAGCCCATTGACCGTGCACATTACTATGTTATTAACAAACTGCACCTCCTCTGCCTCTGTCATGATGGTTTGGCCTTTTCTAAACCTTACAATGCTACTGCCATTTGTTTCATTGGTAAGATTTCTCTTCATGAAAAATTAAACTACTTTTCCCTATCAATTTAAATAAAACCTTAAATTCTCTCTAAATATTTAAAGTTAAGGTACCTCATCTTCTAGCAAATACCCCCCCACACACTTTTGAATAATTGAAAAAATCCCACAGGTAGTTTATGAATTCTCAAAATTTCAGATGACACCCAAATAGATCTGATATTATTCCTATATTTGGCTGTTCAAATTATGGACATTCTGTCTCCTTTCACAACTCAGTCTGATGGTGAGATTTACCCTTCCATTATTATACAGTCCATGATAAGCAATAATGAAAAGGCTGTTTGGCTTCTTAAAGGTAAATCTGTTCATAAGGCAACTCCAGCAAGTCTTCAAGTTTCTGAATGAGTGCCACTTGCTCTGCATTTGCCTGGGGCTGGTTAAACTTTTCCACCCTTGCTAGGGTGTCATCAAAAGCCTTCAGAGACCAGGACAGCAGCAAACAGGCGTATCCCAAAATGACTCCTGGCATTTCGACACTTTGTAGCTATGACAGTCAGAAAAAGAATGTCCTCACTTGCAGCTTTTACATAGTCCCATGCACATGAATATGCATGCAATAAAGCACAACTTTCCCAAACATGATGGCAGTGAATCACCCGGCCACCTTCTACAGTCAGCATCTGCATGGACAGCTACTGCTTCCTATTAAAATACTCAAAGCACGTGAAGATTAGGGAGACAATTCAGAAACTGCATCTGCTGTTTACTTCTTCTGATCTGCTGCCAAATTAGCCTTCTGTATTCATTTACATGAATGATAATATTCACATACTCTTACAACTACCACTTTTAAGAAAGTAGTGTTGGACCAACGTAACCATCATCCTCAATACTACTTCCAGACTATTTCACTCTCAGTGTTTAATCCCCACTGGACAGTTGTGCCAATTCAGAGATTACCATCTGGATTGTCCTTCCAAGATATAAAACTTAACACACTAACACATCTCCACCACAAGCAGCTGTGCTGACCGTAGAATGCAGTCCCCATCAGCATTTTAACTACCCACAAAACATCTTTTAAAGCTGGGTTCTATGATCCCATTTCTCAGAACAGGGAATGCAAAGAACTGTAGGTGGCTGTAATCAATGTCCAAACGTAGTATCTCCATTTTTTTCTTCGTCTCATCACTATCTGTATTGTTTAAAAGTTTAGGATCCCTTTCTTCTCTCATCCCATCAACAGGAATTTCAAAGGAGTTACAGCTATACTTACATCTATCCTGCAAACAATCCGCTGAATTAATTTGTTTTTGCAGAGCACTTGCATTACAAAACGTTAAAGATGCTGTCAGTGTAACACTGACAGAACAGGCTATGCTACAAAAGCGATTCAGTGCTGCAGCAAATGCTCAAAGGCTCCATTCTGGTCCAGATATTCACCAAGTATTTAAACACAGCTGAGCACTGTGTCAGGGCTCAAGAGAATACCGTGGACTGGTAACTGAAGTGTGTGAGCCAGTATATCCAGAGCCATGTGCTGAACTTCTCCCTGCTACAGTCAGATAGAAGGACAAGACCAGCTATGCCAATTGGAAAATTGTTGAAAGTACTGCAGTGGAAACTAGTAATACCAACCAGTTTTTAAGCAATGGAAAATAATTCAGTTCACGTTTGTGAAATCCACAAGTCAGGCAGACCAATCCAAGCTCTACAGAAATACTTATTTCTAAAGGTGGTTTTGACACAAAAAAATAAATGCAGGCAGCAAACGGGACTGAGGTCAGGTAAGTCCTGAATGGAAGAAAAGCAGATAGGTGGAGCATGTGTTTAGCGTTCCACCCCAACAATGCCTGTTCAGCAAAGGGCATGTTCAGATGGCATATTATAATGAACAATCTTATTTGATCAGGGAAGGTATGCTATGGACCATTCAAGAATGGAGGAGAGAATTCAAGTGCCAATCACGTATCCTTTTACGTTTTCAATCAGAAATTCCTCAGGGGGAGGAAAAGACAAACAAATACAAATTAGTTCATAAAACAGAGCCTGTAAACTGACATAAACAAACGATTAAGTTTCACCATCTAGTTCTTTTCCATCTTCTGGTACATTTAAACAATTCCGACTGTCTTCCACATTGTTCACAAACCATATTATGTTTCTGGCCAATGTTACTGTGTATTTCACCAAGTGGCTATCTTCCAAATCACCTATCAACTACAAATCACAGTCATCAGTGCACCTGTTGCAGCTCTTGGCTTACAGAACGGATGTCTACTTATATCTCAACTTTCCACTGTAATCAAAAGAAATGCCAAAACCTAATCTAACAACACAGTATGCATGTTTTTGAATATATGAGGTTGAATACCTGTCCCTTGTGGTTGTATGAAGTTTATGATAGTAAACATTCTTCCACCTTTTATATATGAGTAGAATATGCTTCTTTAAAAAGAATTATCACCCCTTTATTACAATGTAAAAGAAATACAAGACAATGTGTATTTAAGACACTGAAAAGGGATAATCCAATCCAAAGTAATAGGAAAATAGTTAATATTACATTGATCAAGTTCTAAATTCACTGTGACAGGCTCCAGGATTTAAAGAGTCTTTACACATGCCCTTACACTAAGTCACATCCCTGATATTACTTTATTAAAAAGCATGCTTACCTTGCAATTATTTAACCATAACATGCTGCTCTATATTAAATTCAGGTTTTCACAGCTTTTTGGTGCAAAAATCCAACACCTTGGTGAACATCTATTTTTATGGTCATTCTTTTTTTTTTGGTGAACATCTATTCTTAAGATCATATAGTATTTTAAAAAATAATCTTTGTAGTTTGGGTACTTGTAACACGGGGAGAATATTGCTTTAAGTAGAATGAACCATGGTGAAAAACGCTCTCAAATTTAAGAAGTGGGTATTCAGTGCTGCAAATAGGTGCCTGGGATTCTTACCTAGATCAGAGAATGCCTCCACAGTCCATTTTAGGTCTCAAAACCAGGGGCTTAGAACACAGAAATTGCTGAAATAACAACCTTCCAATTTGCATTATTTTTCTTGTCCATTTTTAACCTATTTGAGTGAACACCATTTATTCAAATTCATGGGGTTTTTTTGTTTTTTATAGAAAGCTATCTTTGGAAATACTGGAGCTGATAGTCTGAATTCTGAAACAAAAATGGTCTGAACACTGTACAGAAATCCAAAAGAGTCTCACCAGATTCTCTTATAACAGCTTTTCTACTGCCTCTCCCTACAAAAGAAGTAGATGATAGAATTATCTGAAAAGCCAACTTGTGTTTTCTCTCACCCACATCACACCAGCGGCTCAGCTTCTGGGGAGTCAATTATTATCGTTTTTTCTTATCTTCTGATAGTTCCAACTGAGAAGAGCCTAAACTGTGACAATAAAGATTATCTTCTAATCATTCAATACTGAAACATACCTTATTAAATTTCACCCCATTCCAATTATTGTAGTATATATCGGTACTATACGCTAATCCTGCTCAATACTGACAATGCCTTCAGCATAAGGCACCACCAATCAGCTTGGATATGAATCCATTAATTCTAAAATACAGCATTTCTGTTTAAACTACTAATGTAAATTAAGTACAACCATTTGAAAAGCAAGCCATAAAAGAAAAATGTCAACTAATGTCTTACCTTGTCCTAAGAGCCACCCAAGCAGCATCAATGTCAGCATACAGATTCTTCTCTGTTGGCTTCCCAGAACTTGCACCATATCCAGAATAATCATAGGAGAATATGTTGCAATTAATCCGTGAACCCAGTCCTATGTAAAAGCTGCTCATCTGACCTAGGTCAACAGCATTTCCATGTGAGAAGAGCAAAGTATACTTGGCGTTAGGCGAGCAACGCACAAACATACAGGCAATCCTGTTACCTTTACTTGTTCTAGTCATGAAACATTCAATGGCATCTTTTTCTCTAGAAGAATATTGCCAGTCTGCTCGCTCTGAGAGATGTAAAGTCCAGCGACTACCACTCTCATCACACATCAGTGTGTACGTGGGATCAGGAGGTAAGAATGCCAGTTTGGAGGCAATTTTCCCTGGGCATGGCGGACAACAGAACAGGCAACACAGTTCACTAAAGGAAAGATTATTCATCTTCTAGTCTGAAACAGGAAGAGAGAATGGTATCAGTTTCTAGTTACGATCCTTTATAAAAAAAGAAAAATTAACGGAAAATAAACTTAACCTCTCTAGAAAATAATATATAATTTTAGTGGAAACATTTAACAAAACATAGACATATATGTATGTAAACTTCTATATAATAGCTTATTTGATATTATTAACTACTTTAGAATGAGCATATTATTAAAGACTAGTGATAACTCTAAAGCTCTGGCAGATACTAAAATACGATTACCCAGGGAAAGAACAAGCATGAGTTTTGGAGTTTCTTTGGAGGAAAGGAAGTCCCTCATCTCAAGCTGTTAAGAGAATTGTTCATCCCATTGACAAATACATGTGTTATAAAGAACAATTACAATATGTTGCAGTGTTTGCAAGGTACTAAGGCTACACAGATCTCTGTAGCAAAAAATCACTACGACATTTCCTAAATACAGAGAATATGTATTGCAATCATGAGTTATGGGCTCCTGCAAGCAGTATCAGCAGCATGAAAGGTGCACGAAGGTCAAAACGTAGAAGGCAAAACAAGATGCTTCTGCTGGCTTAGTAAACACTGTAGACCTTCAGTACACTAAAATCCAGCCATAAACTCTTCCTCGCTCCACACACTGGCTGACATAAATGTTTCAAAACCCTTCAAAGAAATTAATAGCTAAAGTTTTCTGTATTGCATTTAGGAATTGGGATTCTATTAATGATACGACTATTTTTATTCTGTGCATTAACAAAACCATCCCAAATTAAATGTTCTATCATAAATATTTGGCAAATCATTATAATCTATAATACCAATTCAAAGCATTGGTTAACAGAGTAGGGAACAAAAAAAAAAAAGTAAACACACATACACCTAAAGCAAACTAGGTAAAGATACAGTTGCTCTGAAAAGCAGGCATTGTGTCCTCTTAAGCACGAAAAAGGGAAAAAAATCCTTTATTGTGACAATACTTTTTCTCAGAGGTAGGAAGAGTGATGAAATCTGACAAGAGCAATGCTAGAAACCAGCACATCTAAGATAAGCAGGTATACTACTTTCCTTGTGTTAAGGCATCTGATGTCTCACCTCAACTTAAACAACTTTTCCATACAAATCTATCTACAGGTCTCAAGCTCAGTTCCTGCCAGGTCACTGTGAACAGAAACACAGTTTAATGTACCAGCTTTGACGGCTAGATCCAAGTTTACAAATGGGAAAAAAACAAGCTGATTTCTGACATCCACAGTCCCATGTTGTTTCAGAAATACTTGGATAATTCAACAATAAAATCTGACTGCTAACTACAATACTTAGTGATATTCAGATCATATTTCAAAGTTTGTTCTCTAACTTGTATACAAGCATAGTTTTCATGCCTGTATAAATTTGTCTTTAGAAAAGCTTTAAGGACGCTGCTGTAAGAACTGCTGAATACAGATCACAGAACACCTATCTGTATTTTGGATCTGTGAGTGGTCTCTTCCCTGTGCTAGAGTATGAATGCATACTGCATACAATGTTACATAGAGTATACTTGTACAGCAGTAAACACAGGCACAGCAACAGTCCGATAAACAGCATGAGCATTCTTGGAATACTACTCCTCTTTGTAGGGCACAAAAAGCTCTTTTTTTTTTTTTTTTCCTTTTTGCCAAGACTGCTACAGCCAAGTGCTTTCACCCTGAGTGAAAAAGGAAAACATAGATTTTAGTGAGGGAAAGGGAAATCACAGACTCTTAGATATGGCTGACCAACACTACCAATTTAAAGGAGATGGCAGGAAGGTTGTCCTCCCATAAAAAGGTACACTGTCCTGATATAAATCAGATCCTGAATAAATGACCACATTTCTGCCAGCTAAAGAAAAAAGTCATAAATTTATGTAATCAGCACAAGTAGTCACTCAAATTTGGAATACCTCATCTGTTCCCTGTCAGGTGAGATTATCTGGACTTTAAGTTTATCTTTAACCTGCAAGTCAGGACAAGAAGTGAAAAAGGTCTATGGAAGAGGTCTAGGGACTGGCAAAAGGCTTGGGCTGTTTTACCCACAGGAAAAACTCAATACTGTATTCGTTCTTTACTTTTACAGCTGAGAGGACTGAAGGAGACACTTCTTTCACCTCTGCTTAGTAAGTTCATGTTCACTGCCTAGAGAAACTGCTGGTGATGCCTCAATAGACTGTTTTTTCTTCTTCAAGGAGTGCTTTTCACCCAGTATTCAACCACACCTCTATTTCTATCAGAAACCATTAAACCAATTTGTTCCAAGTAAGTTTTCCCACCTTTGCAGAAAAGCTGAAGGGCAAAACTAGATACTACAATTTATTCAGGGTGGGGATGGTGGGGATGGGTGGGGTGTGGAAATACTTTATGTAGAAAATTTAGAAGAATATGTACCTCCAATAGTCTGTTCTGTCCAGGAACAGCAGATTGCACTCTATTCCAGCGTACAATGATAGCTACAGAATTTCTTACTTGCTTCCCAATCCACTTGTCAGAAAGAATTAAAACAGGCGTTTACATCATTTATAACTATAAACAACCCAGCAACATTACAAATATGATCTCACTCAGAAAATATTTGCTATCTGTCAAACTGATTTCAGAAGACTGGAAGCTGGCCTATGGAATTCACACACAGCGAAGTACTGCAGTAACCACAGTTAATCAGATGAGGTAGTACTGTGCCCAAGATAGCTTAAATTTGCTAAAAATGGGCTGTTGCCACATACACCAAATGACTTATGCTGAAGACCATGGCTTAAGTACTATTAATCCCCAATACTAGACTGTAACATAGACTTTATATAATGTCCATTTAATCCAGGGGAAACTCTGGCTACTGAAACTAAAGATTCTGATGTCAGAGTTGTTCTTCATCTAAATCATAGCGAGCAACAACTCTTTAAAATAAATACTTCTTACTTTCTTCACTCAGAAGACCCAAGAAAAACACAGATCCCTAGCATGACTAACTGAATAAATCTGACACAAAACACCTACCGACTTTCCTTAAGAGGATACCTTCCACTAAATGCAAACAATGTTTCCATTATACTGGATCTGGTTTGTTGTTCATTGTGTTCACATGAGTGTGTTCTTAACCCCCGGACCTGGAATGGAACCAGGATGTGAGAGAGTCCCCAGGGTGTATAGAGTAATTCTGATATCAGTGTTTAAAAGTTCAGCTGAATCAGCGTTTCAGCCTAGTAGTTATCCACTAGATGTCATAACTTCAACTAAACAAGCATTATCTTTCCTCAAAAGGTATACTGCTCAGATACTTCAATGAGGGATTAAACTTATTGCTACCTCCCCCAATAGTGTAGTGTTTTTGTTATTTTTTTAAAAATGTTTTTAATATTAGAAGATACGCAATATGATTTCCTAATTATTAATCCAGCCAGAAATTAGTATCATGAAAATTAAAAGAAAAGTCACAAAGCCCTCTTCATTTAGCATCACTCACCCTTGGTAAAAGATTTGGAGATCAACAGTCTTAAGAGATCAGTTATTTTATTAAGTGTAAAATATAATTTATGGAAAGG
The DNA here is from genome assembly GCA_002844005.1 of Limosa lapponica baueri. Taxonomy (NCBI): domain Eukaryota; kingdom Metazoa; phylum Chordata; class Aves; order Charadriiformes; family Scolopacidae; genus Limosa; species Limosa lapponica. The sequence goes on along the minus strand of KZ505748.1, from coordinate 371,320 downwards.
GAACAAGGTATCACAAGTGAAGTTGATTAAAAAGTCCTCTAATAACAAATGGGCTTGATGTATGCTCTATCTGCATTACTGAAACTGGGGCAAAACCAACACTGACCACAAATTCCCTTAAGCATACAGTTCTGCAGGTACAGATAAATAACTTTAATGGGGCTTGTTTGCCTAAGATATGTTGTGAGCACATAAGTTATAGTCTAACACCTTCTGAGTAGGTATGATGTAAATCTCAGTGTTTATTACAGTAGCATCATCAGACACAGAGATCAACAGGTCCCAACAACATAACTATTTCCGATAAAGTAAGTAGCACTGATAAATCAGTGCTGCTTCGCAAACACAGTTGCTGGTAAAAATTACTAACAATAGAAAGAACACAATAAGATAAATATATGTATCTCCTTTAAGATTATCCTGCAGTTTTCATATAAATTAAGTAGGAAAATTCTGTGGAAGAAAATGGAAAATTGATAAACTTCCACTTTTCCACCAAGAAAGGCTAAGAAATAAACCAGACCCAAGCGGCATCACCCACCCCTTTCTGGAATAGCTCTTAAAAGGAAGGTGAGATCATTTTATCAAATTTATCTCTTTAACTCTCTCATAAATAAGAAAGTAACATAGAAAATGACAAATGTAGAAATGCCCACAGGCAGTAATTTCTATCCGTTCTTCAGCAATTAACCTGCTTGCCTTAAGGCTGACAAAAGAGGGGGGGAAAGTCTATTCCGAAAGAACACCTCAAATATTTATTTTGTGATTCCTAGGATAACACAAATGTAGTTCTTTCACAACAACAATTATTCCTGTCCTCCTCCCTCTGCAAATTACAACAAGAGAGTGGCTCCTATTATGCAGATCTTTGAGTACTTCACTAAGCATTAGCCTCAAAAGCCCAACCTTTGCAAACACTTATCTAGAAATCTTATATTTACATTAAATATAAATTATTCAAATTGTATATTTAAATTAAATTACCTATTTTATAGGAACTATTCATAAGAACAAAGTCAAACTTGTAAATACAGCTGCTGGTTTGTAAATTTTAGTGGTGCTCTAAGTGGACCAGGCAAGATATTCAAATTGTTGAGGTTTGTTGTTTGGGTGTGGGGTTTGTTTTGTTTGGTTTTGTTTGTTTTTTAATTATAATTTTTCTTTGTACACTGCTGAAATAAGAAACTTTAAAGTAGTCTCCTTTACCCTTTCATTGAACACAATTCAATGAAAACTTCAGTTCAAGCCACTACTGAAGCACTCACTTATTTCAACACCTGCATTATACTAAAAATGGAACCAAAGGGTATAAGCATTCTCCAACTACTTCAAGAGTTAAAGTAACAAAACTTTTTTCACTGAAAAAAGTCAGTGTCCAATTAAGTTACACAAAAGCATTAAACTAATAGAATTATTACGAAAGAATACACAGTAGGTCTGGCAAAGAACACAGAGGAAGTCTATTCAATAATGAAAAAGCCATACCATGAAATACCCTGAAGTAACTCTTTAAGGTAGTTTTCAAAGAGCAAAACAGCCTGCACAAAACCAGAGATGCCTGACAGGACCGAAACTTCCATTTTGGTCAGTTTGATTTTAAACAAATAAACAGCTTTATTATTCTCACAAATTCTAGCAATATTATAAAGCTTAATTTGTGTATAGAGACATTCTTCTTCTTATGCTGATTACTTGGTGTACCTCAAAACCTAATGGCACAGTTTTAAAAAAGAAAGGGAATACAGGAAAAACCAAGGAAAAACCTCAGCCATTTTTTTCTCACCTAAAGAGCAAGCAAACCCTCTGAAGATCCCAGATGGACAGCTGTGGGATTAAGTGGGATTACACAATGTTTTGCATGCTCCAAGCAAGACTCTGCACCGCGGAACTGCTCTGCTAAAGCCACCTGCACTCTGACAGACGCTGAAGCTCCCGACTGTATTTCAGCCACATCAATCCGGCGCTTCACCGCACCAGTCGGTCAACCACTAACAAGAAGCTACGCTTTTAAAACCCGTCTACGTTCACATGGTACTATTTTGGTTTCCCCAGCCAGCCGTTTTTCTAGCTACCTTCTGACCAAACACTTCAAACTTTTAAACTAATACTACCTGAGAGCAATTTCAAGGCCAGCATCACTCCCACCATCAACAGCAGAAGCTAAAGAAATGCGTTAAATCAGGCTCGCTAAAATTAAACGAACTCTTCAGGTGTCTGTATCTAAAATGGGCTTGGCAGAAGTCAACAACGCTGACACGGAGGCACTATTTCGACCCGCCAAGAGCCAGAATTTAACAAGTCAGAGAGACCGTTTCCTGAACAAAGGCACCCGCGGCAAGACCACGGAAACGGGAGCCCCGGGACAAACGTCTCCGCAGCACTCCGGACACTAGGAGGCCGGAGACACCGAGGGCGGCAGGGCAGCGGCCCCCAGTCCCGCAGCCAGGACGGCGGGCGAGAGGAAGGAGGTCGCCCAGGCCGCCAGGCTCTTACCCGGTTCGGGTCGGGGATCCCTCCCTGAGGAAAAGCCCTTCCTCCTGCCCCGGACGGAGAAGGCGGCCCAGGGATAAGCGAGGAGGGAAGAGAAACGGCCGGACCCTGCCGGGGGGCCGACTCGCCGCCACGCCTCGGAAGCGGATCCTCGAACCGCAGTCTCGCCGCCAGCGCCCAGCCGGAGCCGGACCGGCTGCTCCCCGCCATCTCCCCTCTCACCCCCACTCAGGGAACACACACAGAGGCCGTACCTTCGCCGGGCGCTCGGCTCGTCGGCGGCCTTGTCCTTTCCCGACGGCCGCCGCTCCAATGCCGGGCCGGCGCGGGGGAGGGGTGCCGGTTGTGCTGAGTAACGGCGGCGGGCGGCTGTCAGCGCCCCGGCCCGCAGCTCCGCGGACACAGAACGCGCGGCCCGCTGGCAGGGCGGCTCTCCCCGAGGCCTACGGAAGCGGCAGTGCCGGCCTCGCCTCGCCGAGCGACTGCATCGGATCGAGCGGCGGCTCCAGCGACGGAGGGGCAAGCGGCAAGGCGGGGCGGGACCGGTCGCAGCCCACCAATGGGGATGCAGTCCGCAGCGCCGCTTCGGCCACTCAGGCTCCGCCTGAGGGCGGGTGGGCGGGAAGAAGCGAAGAGGCCGCGAACCGTGGTGGGCGGAGGAGTGATAGAGACGTCGGCTCCGGACCAATAGCGAGGCGGGGGGGTAGAGGGGGAGGCGGGACGCAGAGCGGTTCCGGGGCAGGCGCCGCCGGCGGTGGCCGTTGACCGGGGGATGAGCTCGGAGAAGGGGAACGTGTCGCGCACGCGGCCCCAGCGGTACCAGAACGTGCGCGCCTTCAGGAACGACAAGTACGACACCAGCGCCCGGCGCAAGGTAGGCGGCGGGGCGGCCACCGGCACCGGCCACTGCTACGGGGGCGGGGGCGGGATGGGGATCGGGATCGGGATCGGTCACCGGCCCCTCCGCTCCTCTCCCGGTAGAGCGCCGGGCCGGGCCGCGCAGGTCGCTGCCTGGTAGACGCGGATGCGTGAGGCGCGGCGATCCCTCCTGGGGCGGTGGAGCGGCGGAGGGGGTTGGGTGGAGGCGAAAGCGCGGTCAGGGGGCGCGGCGGCCTGCTGGGCCCGCAGGCGCCTCTGCGGCGGCCTGTCCCTCTGTGGCCTTCTGAAGAGCTTCAGGGTGGCAAACGAAATCATACAGCCGTGGAAGCTGAGAAACCTCCTCGTTTTAGCGGTGGAGAAAGCTTTGGCCTGGGTCTGTCCGAAAAGTCCGTTCGCCGAGGTGTTGGGGGAGTAATCCCTAACAAGCCATTCCAGTCAGCTGTCACCCGGCCCCGTGTCTCAGGTGTTGCGTAAGAAAATACATTGTGTGATACTTGAATCATATGCATGACGTGAAAGGCCCTCGTTAAGCCAAAGAATTATTAGGGGGAAGCCTGAAATAAAGCATTTACTTTTGTGCAGCGAGTGCAGTAAGTAAACGTTCCACCTGCAGTGTTCTCCGTGTGACTTCCTGAAAGGTGTTTGGTCTTCTCAAAGTCTGTGACGACGTGGACTTGCTTCAGACATCTTAATATTTTGAGAATTTATTTTGAACAACTCCTCCCATCATCCGTCTAACTATCGAATTTCACTTTGCCTACTTTTGAGACAACTTAAAAAAAACTCATGTTTGCTTTAAGTCTTTAAACAAATCTTAAGGGGCTTTTCCGAATAGTTACATAAAAGGGTGTCTTCAGCTGTTTTATCAGTGCTTTTGTTACACAAGTTATCATGGTTTGATGTTTTCACATTATTGTGACAAAAGAACATTGTTCTCTTTTTTTTTTTTTTTTTGTTTCTATGCAAGGAGAAGGTAATGGTTTACCATATATTCTTGGAGCACGCTCTGTTCTTGTGGTTGTGGTAACGTAATAGCAGCATGGGAGAGGATGAAGACCAAGCAGTGTGCCTGAGCAGTTACAACACGGAAGTGGGATGTTTTCTCTTAAAAGCTACAGTGAAAGAGATGAATAAAACAAAAAACACAAGATGAGCATTCTAGAATGCTTATCTGGTGCTGTTGCTGTTAAGTCAATATCCCTTTAACTGAACCTGACTGAGCTGTCAAAAAGAACTGAGAAGAGGGAAAAAAGGTAGTAAGTTAAAACAATGGCACCAAAGAGGGAGGTTTGGGTTTTTTGTGGGTGGGTTTTTGGTTTGTTTTTTTTTTCAGATATTGTAGGACTAGTTCTGCAAGTTGAACAGGCTGCTTTCCTGTGTCTCTAAGCAGCACCACTGTTATTTATTGTGTGAGTCACTGCATGATCTCTGATAGAGTATTTTCCTGTCTGGCCTCTACACACATACACACACGAAAATATCCTAGAGAGTTGGTCCACCAGTAAAGGCTTCAAAGAGAAACTGAGTTCTAACGTCAGTTTTGTAACTGAATTAATCTGTTTACTACCCACATGGCAGTTTTTCTTCCCTTTTTAAATATTTTATATAGAACTGTCTACACAGTACCATTCCCTCAAATAAATACATTTTTTTTATAAGCTTTTGAATGTAGCCAGGATTCACTGTGGGCATTAACTGTAACATGTGACTGTGGGTTTTTTTCTTTCTGTTTCAAGTGAGTGATTTCTTTTCTTTCTGTGTCTGCCAGTTCATGCAGATGGCTGAACACAGGGATGAAGCTTCCTGAAGAACATGCATTTGATAGTGTGTGGTAAAGGGAAAGGGTGCATTTTTCTTTTGGCAAACTGTCATGTACAAATTCTAGTGCTAAGGGATACACAGGAGTCTTTATAACAACAACTAGGCCTGCTTCTGCTATTTGAGACATTTGAAAAGAAGTGAAGTGCTGATTAATGTCATAGTTCAGATACAGACTATACTGAATAATGACAGTTTTGTATCTCTGTTTTGTGTAGTCCTGAATGATCAGATGTGCTACAGATGTTTAGGGTGTGATGAGGAAAGGGAAGAAGTAGTCGCAATTTGATCACAGGGACTAATACAGGAGTGAGACATTCTTCCTTTCCACCTCTCACTAGCTCAGTAGATCAGAAGAATGCTCAGAGCAGCTGAAAGAGGTTGGATCGTCTGTAAATCACTGCTAAATTATAATTTAATTTTTTAGGTATTTGGCCTATCTTTGACTACTGTTCTACACTGCCTAATGCAATACTATCTTGAAAGGCTGCAGGGTGCTTTTTAGCTTAAAATTTTTATCCTGCTGCATTTGTGCATTGCATTAGGAATGTTGAATATTAACTACATTAGCTTCAGGTTGTAATGTGGGTGAAGTTGAGGTAATTATTTGCAGTGTTATTGCTGCTTCTTTTGGAGAAGTAGTATCTGCAGAGGAAATTGATCTAATAGTCTTTTGACTTTTCCTTGCTGGCAGTCCCTATCCAGTTGTTTTGTGGTTTTTTGAAAGGTTTTGTGCTCTCTGTCTGACACTGATCTTAGCATCCATTTTCTAATCTTAAAGCCCATATGCATGATTACTTGCAGAAGATGCTGAAAGATCCATCTGTCTTTCCCCTAATGATCAGTCTTTACTACAGCATTACTCTGGCTAGTTGAGGTGAGTACCCTTGCAGCAAAGTACACTGCCTCTCTACTGTATTTGGGCAACTGCCTAAAACAGTGCTGGGAAAGCTTGCATGCTAGGATGAACTGAAGAAGGAAGAGCCAGGACAGGGTAGGATACACTGTGTTGTTAGATACTGAATCTTGGAATTTGTTTATGGGTGCTTGCTTTACATAGTATATTCCAGAACAGCTGTTTGTGTCACTGAGCTGTGGAATATACATTGTGTTATATGAATATACATTTTATGTAAAGTATATTACATAACTCAACATGGAAGCTTGAGTAGTTCTAGAGATGAAAGCAAATGGCATTCAATGAGAGCATTTAGAACTCCATTGTAATAAGATGGTAAACCACAAAGTGATTCATATTTACACCCAAATGACTGATCTGTTTCTCCATTGCTTTCCTCTCATTAAGTTTGCCCCAGATGATAATCTGCGTTTCCCCAAATTTCAGAGGTTATTAACTCTGAACCTGAGCTTTATCATAGTGTTGATGCCAGCTACTTCTTCAGCTGGTTGTATGGATAAATAACTTGTTTCGGTAGAGACGCTGGTCAGGACTTCTGTGAAGGCCGTAGGAACAGAACAGGTGAATATAGAGCTTAAATGCTGAATCAGTGATCATGACTTGAACCTCAGAGGTGGAATATAAATAAACTATCAGCCAACTGGAATTGTCAGATAACAGTATTGGAGTTTGGTTAAGTTTCTGTTCTTGCTGCAAGAGAGTAACTTGGTAGACTAAAGTCCACTCTCTCACCACCCCTGTTATTCTGGGTTTCAAAGGGCATTCAGGTGTGGGTTATAGCCTTTCATGTAGGCAGAAGAGGAGCAAGCATAACATCTATTCTGGACTGTAACCTAACTCAGGGTGGGGAGGATGGACACAGTGGGGTGGGAGGGGGAGAGAGAGCAAGCGCGCGTGTGTGCGTTCAGTTCTTTGTGGAGAAGAAAGCGGGAATTGACTGTTGGTCCTTCAAAGTGTGTACGTTCTCTAGCTGGTTACTGGGATGTTTTCAGATCCATGGTCACTGCTCTGAAAAAAGCTAAACATCTTGATCTCCGAGATGGCTATTTGGAATTGGGCTTAGAGAAAGCTTTTGATTTCATGTGTTTTCAAGTCCATAGCAATAAAACACAAAAGGGCGTTAAATGCTAGCCATATAGCCTTCCATATGTAACCAGTATGGATGTAAGGAAAACTTTAAGGCTTTGTTTAAAATGGTAAATATACTTCTCTTTAGTGTTGAGAGATGTTAGTTGTTTAGCTCAAATAAATAAATTTTAATTAGAGTAAATGACTTAGGGTTATTATGTGGTGTGATTTACGCTGTTTGCCTAAATTTACTTAGCAAGAGTAGCTAGATTTTCTGAAGCCTTTAGGCCCCAATTGAGTTAATTTTCTTAGTAATTTTCCTAGCAGCTGGTACAGTGCTGTGTTTAGTCTTTTAGTGTGAGGAAATTGTCCATGACACACTGGTGTTTTGGTAGTGTTTTCCCAAGTCTGCGACTTTCTGTTCCCCGTGTTCTGCCAGCAAAAGTGCAGGCATACAAGATCCATAAACCAGAAGATAAGAAGGCTACAACCCTCAGCAGAGACTGCAAATCAACATGATAAGAGCAGTCAATGGCGTGCCTGCCTGGACACACAAAAAGAACCCAATGAGGTGTTAAAACACCCCAGACCAAAAATCACCATTGGACTGGAAGACCACCTGTGAAATGTGTATTAGAACCCTGAAAAGCTGGTGTCTTGTATCACAGTTTCACATTTACTAGTCTGCAGTAATCTATTCTAACTGCTTTGTAGTCATGGCCTGGAGATCCTGTAGGATTTTGTTTTTCTGAGAAGTGTAGTTATTCAGTAAATGCTGCATTGAGCCTTGTTGATTGAAGTACTGTCACCCGTGCTTCTGACAAGGAAGTTTATGGATGGCATTGGCATTGCGTTTATTTACAGCAGAATAGACACTCATGTGTGCTCTGCAGTAGGAGTCTGCTTTCAGTAGACTGCTTTCAATCAAAATACCCATAGGTTTACACATAATTAGAAACTTCCAAACAGACAGTGAGGCTTCTTTGAACTCCCATCATTACATCTTGCTTGTGAGTGCTTTAATGCTAGCTTAAGCTAGGGATTATTCTGTGTGCCAAGTTAGTAGGTGTAGGTGCATGTGTTTACTTTAATACATTCTGAACTGCTTTTGGCGGCTTGTTAAATGGTTTAATATTGGGTTACGTGAGCATACAGAGGATGCTGTTTCCTTAATGCAGTTGACCTGACAGTGTGTATATAATATGCACATGGAATATTTTGTGACTGTATACTTTAAGACTGTTTATGTATGTCTGTATTGCATAACTGTCATTTCTTTGTGGAATATATAGACATAGTATAAGCACTGGATGAGTTGCACTTGTCCTTGGAAGGAAGTATGGTGAAAGAAAAGAGGAAAGAGCTATTGACTAAAACAGGGAAATGAGCGTAAATAGGTAATAGAGAAACTGCTGTGACAGAAACAGAATCTAACCTGTCAGAGTAGTTCTTACACCAACAAATCCATTTCGGACCATAAGCATTACCACCTCTTTGTGTGTGAGAGCTAACTACCTTCATAAAAGCTGGGTAGAAAAGTTGGGAAGGACTAACGAAGTTGACAAACCTTGTTCAGCTCTTTGTGTGGGTTGGTTTTTGTACCCCTAAAGGAGACTAAGCTATTAAATGGGTGAAAGGAAGAAAATACAAATGTCTGAAAGTTTAAGCAATGTACAAAATACATTAAAAAGTGCGTATGAATAGGAAAAGTAGGCACGAGAGGGTTTTTTTTTTATTTAACTAATAACTTCCCTATTCTAACTGGGAACCGAGGTACCAGGAAAGTTTCTCTTCCAGCTTGTCAGGAGAACTTACTTTCACATTTTTTGGCAATTTCAAAAATCTCAGAAAACAGTTTATCCAAATCTTAAGGACAGCTTTCTTTGCTTCTTCAAGCCTGCATTGCTTTTGAAAGTGTTATACTTTTTTTTTTTGGTCAAAGGAAATGTTAAATTTAATGTAGAAAACCACAGTGAATTATCAACTTGTTTTAGTAGTAGTAACATTTAAATATCAGGCATTTTTTTCTGAGCAAATTAAACTTAGAAGGTGAATACAAGTCAAGGTTAAACTCTTTACATCTCCCTGCTTGTTTGCTTTACATCAATCCATCATTCTCTATCGACTTTCTAAATCAACAGGCTAGTAGAAGGATTATAGAGTCATAGTCTCTCTCACGCTCAGTTGTGCTTAGCCAGGGATTAACTACACCACCCCATACCTGAAGTGCCAACGTTGAGTGAAAAATACAGGAAATCGCTGAATGGGAGGAGGAGACTTTTTTCTGTGTGTGCCTGTTAGAAGGAGGAAATTAGAACTTGAAAGCTGTTGTCTTGCTTCCAGTTGTTACCTTCTGAGCAGATACCATGTGGTTTCCTTGAGATGCTATGTAAGGTTTGTGGTCCTACAGGTGACAAAGTTGAAAAGTCCAGGCATTTTTATGCCTGATCAAGATTTTTATTTACACATAAATGTGATCCTAATAGCTACGATCTAATTTGGTGTCAAAAGACTCTTTGGCAGCATTTTGGTGGATGTTCATAATCTTTGTCTTTGCACTGGCTATTTGAAGTGTGCTGATCGTACCAAGAAAATGGAACAGTTCAAGTGTGACTGTGTAGAAGTAGTCTAGCTACACAGACCAGCTGTGATAGAGATTCATTGCCTTTATGTGGATAATGTGATTGTTGCTGTGCAGTTGAATTACATTAACTTTACTTTACTTTAGAGTTTTGTGTGTGTTACTTATTTTCTAAGGACATTTAACAGTAGTGAAATGATGTGTTAATATAGAGGAGCTGTGTTAATATAGAGTTTTTGGGATGAGAGCATCAGGTAAGATGCAGGGCTTTGTTGTTTAAAGCAAAAGTGAAGAAGTCCCAATAATATACTCTTTATGCCATATGACTGCTCTCTTGGCCTTGCTATGAGGTGGCATTTTCATGCAAAGATCTATACAATGAGGAACGCGAAAAGGCGTCTTTGGAATTTAGGATGGTCTGCACTTTAGTTTGTCTGAGAAAAAGCAAAAATAAAAACGAAGTTCATCACTGCATGATTTTTGTGTATTCTGGAGCCAGATGATAAGCATACTGGGAGGGAGGAGAGCTTTATAAAACTCATTTGGAATTAATTATGCGTATTTCCTTGTTCCTTAGCAAATGTTAAGCAGAATTTGTAATAGGCTGCCTGTTTGACGAACTTCAGATTTCCTTCAGGTGAGAGGTGACAGTAGCTCCTAGTTTCATCTTCTGCACTGTTTATGCCACATGCAGTTCTGAATGTGGCCTCTTGCATTCCAAGTGTGTTACGAATTGCTGAGCCAGTCCCTGCATCACTTAGTAACAGTACTCCCGTCCCCAGCCCCCAGCCGTGATGTCAGGATGTATTACTGGAAATGAGGTAGTTTTCAGCAAGGAAGGTAACTCCCTTTGGAAAGACAACCAGCTGTCTTCAGATTAAACTACTGCAGTCTTTTGACGTTTATTGGGTTCTGCCTTAGCAATACTAAAAATAGTTGATCACAGTAAAGAACACCTGGGAATACAAATTACAGTGTTTGTGTCTTTCTCCCCTCCTGCATTGCTAATTAATGCAAATCAGGAGAGTGAGAGGGAAAACTGAGAATTTCAGTCTGATTTGCAGGTTATTAGAAGCTTATTCAGGCTGTAATACTTTGAGCCTTACTTTGTGCTAGTCAACCACTGAAAAGAAGGCTTATCTTCAAATTGCTTGAATTTTGAAAGAATGAACAGTCAGCGCTGACAGCTGTTTGAATTGCCAGCCCTTTAAAAGATATCTGCTGAGAACTTACCAATGATTTTCTTCTCTCAGAAAGTTTCCACATTAGCTATATGTTTGTGTTTCTTGGAAAATTTAATTCATAATGCATAGCTGACATCAGAACCACATCTTTCTGTATTCAATATTCAAGCATT